>OZ020172.1:3069253-3625189 GCA_963971145.1 Sussaba pulchella
GATGGTAATGGGTATAAAATTTTTTCTCGTGAAATCGGATCGACCGGTCGGCTAAGCTTCATGCGCAATTCAAATTTAGCGCCGCGAGGGAGGCCGAGCGTCAACGTGATGCCGACGGCAGCGACGTCATTGCACGCGCGCGCGCGAGTTGCCTCTCCTCACGCGCCATCCAACAAAACCGTGTGGTGGGGGCCTCTTGAAATCTTCACTTCCCCTCAATCTGGCAGCACTGTCTGCAACCAGAGCGCCGCGAGAACCCGATCAGCCGTAGCCAGGCCGCACGGAGGGGGTACAGCGAGCACCGAGGTATCGACCCTCGATCGAGCGTCTAGCGGCAGGAGAGGGGCTACCCCTATCACCGTTGCAAGCACCAGCGCGCCAGCTTCGTAGCCCCGCGGGGTGAAGAGGAACGTCGCATCGAGAACAACAAAACCCCGTCCCACCCCACGTCCCCCACAATTTAAAGAGCGAAGCGACAGGTGTATGTAGGGGAAGTGATAGAACCCAGATTATATACAAACGGCGGCGAAATAAAAACGATTTTACCCATTTTCTCGTGTAACTAATTTTCTTGCGTACTCTTGGCCCGAATTAATTATTGTAACGTAAGATCTACCGTTACATTTGGCGCCCAACGTGGGGCCTTCAGTACAAAGAAAAATACCGGGAAATAGGAGAATAATAAAATCAATAATGCCGTTCAAATCTCACTTCGCTCGAAGATTGTCGGAAGGAGATGCGTTATTCGGGGAGCTGGATGACAGCACCGGTGATGCGTCGTTGAGGTGGGAATCGACAACGGCGGATGCTCTGTTACAGAACCTCAGAGGTCACCCGAGAAGAACGATCCACGACCTCTCGGACGTTGGGGAAACGAGCCGGGAGGACTCGGTTGCAGGACAAAATGCAACACAAATGGTCGCGACACCAACGGCCACGTCACAGGAGCAGATGTGACAGATGGACGAGATGCTGGCGATCCTCCACGGATTAAACCGGAGATCCGAGGCATGGGAACACCGGACCGTAGCTCTAGAGGATCGGCTACAAACCGAGAGTGCGGAACGCCCCGCCGGATTGGAAAAAGAGAGGAAAACCTGCCAGACGCAGGCAGCAACTCTGCGCGATAATTTAGTTCATCACGTCAACTCGGTGGTGGAAAAAAAAAGAGAAAAGACGAAGAAGAAGATCACGGAGGTGACGACACAAATGCAGAAGGACCAGGAGACGATCCTCGGGCAAATGGGGGGGGCCGAAGCGGCTACGGCACGGTTACGAAGAATCGTCGAGGAAGCTCGAAAGAGAAATCAAGAAACGATAGAAGATCACGCCGTGCGCATCCAGAGGCTGGAGCAAAGGCCGACGACAGCTAACGACACGACGGCCTTTGGATTGACCTTCGGGAATGCAACCGGAGTCGCGCGGATACAAACGGTGAAACAGAAAACACCGGTATTCCGCGCGGACGGGAAGCAAAGACCGATGGCTTTTTTCCACGACTTCGAGGCCTACTGCACGGGTACCGGGGTGGAGGTAAAAAGCATCCTGCCGGAAGCCCTCAAGGGTACGGCGGAGGACTGGTGGCACCCTATTCGCGACGAGGTGCACGATCTCGAGACTTTCAAAGAACTTTTCATTTCCCGATACTGGACTCGGGAAATGCAAAACAAAGTTCGGAGGAATTTGGAATTCGGATGCTACCGCGCGGACGAGCAGCGCCGGACACGAGCCGAGTACGCAGCCCTAATGCTCGGAAATGCGCGAGATCTTGCAGATAAACGTACGGACGAAGAAATAATTCAATGCTTGGCGAAGCATTTCGATGACGAAATTTTATGCGCGGTTCGGATCCGACAGATCCGGACTTCATACAGCACACATCGAGCGCGGGAGAAACATCAGGAGCCTGCAACAACAACAACCCGGGAAACGCATAGCCGTTGCGTCCGGAGCCTCAGGAAGAGGAGAAGAGAAGAAGAGGGGGGGCGCAACGGGCGTTGAAAACAATAAGAAGAAAGGAGAGAGAAAGGTGAAGAACAAAAAAGAGAAGAAGCCGAAAGAAGAAGCGAAAATAGAAACAAAAAGCGACAAAAAGAAAACGGAAGAAAAGAAGAAAGAAGCGAAGAAGATACAAGAAGAGAAGAAAGAAGCAGAGAAGACGGAAGAAAAGAAGACCGAAGAGAAGAAGAAAGAAGAAAAGAAGATCGAAGAAAAGAAGAACGAAGAGAGAAAGGAAGACGAAGCGAGAAAAGAAAATCAAAGGGAGAAGACGAAAACGAGACGAGGTAAACGGAGCAACGAGAAAGCATGCAACGCCGTACAGAATCTTCTGGAGGCACGTGGCAACACCCTCCTCGACGATCCACAAGAATTCCTGTGTGAGGAATCGGAGCGTCAAGGGCGAGGGTGGTACAGCAATGTACACCCACGGTGCCCGGAAATCCTCATCGATCTAGCGGGAGTGAAAGCTCTCACACTCGTCGATAGCGGCAGCGAAGTCAGCTGTATCTCGGAGGAGCTTTTCGAACAAGAGAGAATAAGGTTCGAAAAGTTGCCGATCCTCCCCGTAACGTGTGCCAAGGTAGTGGGTGCATTCGGGGGGGGAAACAACGAGAATAAAAAAACAGGTCGTCGTCGAAGCAAGCGTACAGGGAATGACCGGGCAATGCCACATGCTCGTTATCCCGAAGTTGCTCCGACCCGCGTTAATCGGTATCGATGGTATGACAAGCCTCGGTATCAAGATTGACGCGGAAAAAAGAGAGGTCACCGTTAGAGGAATTCGGGTGGCCACACTCGAAGAAGGAGAATGGAAACAGACCGAGACGAGGAGGAAGGAAAACACAACAAGAAGATGTAACGCGATAGAGACAAGAGATGAAGAAACCAAAAACGAGCTTACGGAGAAGGAGTTCGACGAGAAGATGGCGGAGGAAGGAGGGGTCGAGGAAAAATGGCGCCAACAATTCAAGGACGTCGTTTTTCCATGTCGAGAGATTTTCGACAAAAGACCGGGCCGGATGACGGCATACGTGCACAAACTCGAGCTGAAGGACGCGAAACCTTACTTCCACAGAGCTTACCCAGTACCGCTAGGTCAAAGGGAAAAAGTCCAGGAAGAGCTCGAGCGTAGGCTCAGATATGGGGTGATCCAAAAGTCAAAAAGTACTTTTATAAACCCATTGATGCCGGTGACGAAGGGCGATGGGAGTGTGCGACTGTGCCTCGACGCCAGGGAATTAAATAAGTACCTAGTGAACGATTACAATAACGCACCTCCGATCGAGGAAATTTTCCAAAAATGCGGAGGAAAAACAGTCTTATCGACTCTTGATCTGACCAGCAGTTTTTGGCAAATTCCGTTACACCCGGAGTCGCGAAAATATACCGCGTTTCAACATAACGGAAAATGTTATGAGTTCACGGTAACACCGTTTGGCCTTAAAACCAGCATCGCCAGTCTCATACGAGCCCTCGACATCGTATTAAAAGGACTCGATTTTGTTATCAACTTCGTCGATGATTTGTTGGTGTTATCAGAGAGCCCTGAGGAACACCTCAGTCACTTAAAAACGCTATTCGTCCGTTTCAAAGAACACAAAATGACACTGAAATTTAAAAAGTCTCATTTCTTTTGAAAAGAAGTTACGTTTCTCGGACACATCTTGAACATCGAAGGACTGAAACCGGACCCGGAAAAAATCAAGGCGATCCACGAATACGAGGCCCCGAAAAATATCCGACAACTACGAGGATTTCTGGGCTTGATAAATTTCTATACGAAATTTACCAACCGTCGCGCCGACGAGACCGCGCCATTGCTCGAGCTGTTGGGGAAAGGTGTTCGATGGAGATGGGAGGAGGAGGAAGACAAACATTTCAAAAAAATAAAAAACTTATTGACGGAAACAGTCATCCTCCGATACTCGGACGCTCGAAAAAAATATTTCCTCGCCACCGACGCAAGTGGGTACGCCCTGGGAGCACTGCTGGAGCAAGAAAACGAGGACGGAGAAAAACAAATCGTCGCATGTGCAAGCCGAACATTGAAAGCTGCGGAACTCGGTTACATGACTACCGAAAAGGAACTTCTGGCGATAGTCTGGGCCCTAAAGAAATTTCGGACGTACCTGGCAGGCGCAAAAATAAAAGTGGCAACAGATCATAAGGCGCTCACTTTCCTGCGAACGTGTTGTTTTTCATCGGAGAGATTGATGCGATGGGCTCTATCAATACAAGATTACGACCTCGAGATCGATCTCATCGAAGGAAAACAGAATATTATCCCTGACACGCTCAGCCGACCGACGGAAGGATCAAGAAACATCGGGGGTCATCCGAAGGACGTCGTAATAATAGCAACGGCGCTGGCAAAGAAACCATCGAAAACGCTCGTGCAAGCAATAAAAAATATCAATCAGAAAATTGCAACGAGCGGACGAAGGTCTAAAAAGCATCATGGAGCGGACTGAAAAGGGCGAAACAGGGACAAGATATCGACTCTTCAAGGGAATTCTTCAACGCAGATCGAGGGAAAAAGAGTGGAAGAACGTGGCTCCAAAGCAAATTATCGACCAGCTGATCACCGAGTGCCACGAAATGTACGGGCATCTCGGAACAAAAAAATGTTTCCGTATGCTGGACGAAGATTTTGCACATCCACATCTTTTCAGACGCATCCCGAAAATCCTCGCATGCTGCGACACGTGTCAACGGAACAAGGTCGCCGTACAAACCAGCCACGCAGCAATGCAGAATATAATTCCGGACGGGCCCAACGATCTGCTCTCGATCGATTTCTACGGACCACTACCCACATCGGTGGGCGGGGTGAATCACATACTCGTAACGATCGACGCATTTACTAAACACGTCGTGCTGTTTCCAATGAGAAAGGCAAACACGGCCACGGTCGTAGAAAGGATTTTTGAAAATTACATCCCGACCTACGACAAACCAGCACGGATGCAGTTCGATCACGGGACGCAATTCACCTCGAAGAGCTGGCTGAAGAAATTGGAAGAAGCGGGAATAAAAGCGGTGTACTCATCAATCCGGCATCCGCAGGGAAACATCGTCGAACGGGTAAACCGAGAGCTCGGACGTTTCTTCCGTACGTTCCTCCACGAGAACCACGGAGGCTGGTGCAAGGGGGTGCAAGTGGTGCAAGACTGCATCAATGAAACCCACCACGAAACCACCGAATATACACCGACGGAGCCACACACGAAGAAAAAGCCGCTCTGACTGTGGAACAAATGGATGGGCTTACCCAAAGAAGAACAAGATGACGAAGAAACGTACAAACATAAAATAAAAATTGCCAGAGAAAGAATAGAAAAGAAAGGCCGTGCACGGGCAGAACGGTGCAACGAAGGAAAGAAATTCACGAGGTTCGAGGAAGGAGAAATGGTGCTCGTGAAAACACTCACTGTCTCCGACCCGGCAAACCAAATAATCGCGAAATTCTTACCACTTTGAGAAGGACCGTATAGAATTAAAAAAATAATCGGGCTGGCTGCCTACCTACTCGAAGACCCGGAGACGAAAAAAATCCGTGGCAAGTTCGATGCGAATTTGCTGAGCCGGTATTATACCGAAAACATCGAAGGTGACACAATAAGCGAGGAATAAACAGTAAGACGGGGAAAAGGGCCAGCCACGTACCGAACCACATGCAACGTCCAAGGAACCCATGGACACGGATACACATACCACCGTCACCAAGACACCGCTAACACATCGGAGCAGCGGCAAAAGTCAAGCTTGAAAGAGAAGAGGGAGAAATAAGCGCGAAATAAATTTGCCGAAGAAAAAAGATAGATGGCAGAAAAATTGCCGGATGGGGACTTACGCGCAAGCCCCAAATTCCGCAATAGCCAGTAAGCACCCGAGAACACGCGGAAACGGAACTCCCAAATCGGAGATGACGACTAAAGAAAAAAAAGATCTCATCCCCCACGTTCCAATTATTTATGCCGTTGACTTAAAAAAAGAGTGGAAATTAATTCGGTGCCACGATAAAAAGGATAAAATAAAAAAATTAATTAAAAGTGAAAAAAATAAAAAGACGCTGGGACGTCCGTTTCCCGCGAGATCCGGAGGGTCTCGTCGTCATCACCGACGATAACATAGTGGGGTGGTTTCCGGGAACCGGAGCCGCCGGACACGGGCCATCAGTAACAACCAGAGACACAGCAGTGAAACATGGTCTTCCGCAATAGAAAGACTACAAGCTTCGATGGTGTACAAGAAGACTTCATCATCGTGGGGGTATCCAACCCCACGCGATTCTACATCCACGCACACGATGAAAGTGGCATCCGGGATCAAGTCATATCCCGGATGCAAACCATCCCCAAAAATACACGGCTCGAGGCACTCGAACCGGAGGAAGCCACGTCAGGTCGGTGCGCCATGTGGCGAACCGACTCAACAACCTGGTTTCGAATTATTATCGAGGAAGAAGCTGGCGAAGATGAGGTATGGGGGTGGTTTCGAGACTGGGGAGTTACCTCCGTGATCCGAACCGACCAGTTGTTCAAACCACCCGCCCACATGGGAGATATATCACTGCAAGCGGTGGCCGTCGGCTTATACGGCATAAGACCTCGCCAAGGAGAGTGGACCCAGGAAGACAGCCTCGTGGCCGAGGACATCCTCCGGTAACCCGGCTGGAAGATGTCAGTCCTGACGACACCAACACATGCTGACGCGAGGTGGGTCCACCTCTGGCGGGAGGAAGCGACGGGGCCATCGTCACAGCGGCAGAAAAATTAATAGAGGCGGGATGCGCCGTACGCGGCAATCCACCCCGCGAGTTCGAATGGGGACCGGACGGTCCCGGATACCTTGACCGGCATATAAGAAGCGAAGACGACAGCGGGTACGAGGGAAGCGGATCCGCCGACGAAGTGGAACGAGAAGAAATCAACGACGAAGAAGAAATCAACGACGAAATTGAAATCGACGACGACGACGAAGGCGACACCGACAGCGAAGACATCGAAATGAGAGACCCCGAGTGACAACCGTCGACCTAAAAAAAAAAAAAAAAAAAAAAAAAAAAAAAAAAAAAAAAATTACATGGTAAATTTTTGTTGGTTACATTTCATGTTTGTGAGCCGACGACACAGTCGGCTATATGTTTCGTCAAGTCACCCGTTGATCGCCCGACGACGTTTCTCCTTTTCTTTTCGGGGGTGGTTCGATCCCCATCTGTACTGAACGAAAACGAAATAAACGAAAAACTACGATTGTCCCCGTAACAAAATGTGTATGACGAAACACAACGTAAGACCCTGTGAAAAGCAAAAAAAAAAAAAAAATTTTTATTAATAATAAATAAGGATACATTTTGCTACTTGTCTTCCACATTGTGCATGCCCCCACCCGTATTCAAATATCCACATATCAACGTACCGAAATGACGGCGAACGAACGAATGAAAGAGAGAGAGAGAGAGAAAAAGAGCAAAAGGCGAATTATAGCGATTTTCGGTGAAGAGAGTCACCGAAAATGGGGGGGCAATGTGACAAATAATACGGTTGTCACATCACACCCGAGGCCCGCCGACTCGAGCGCGAGCGGCGAGAGCGCACCGAAAAGAAATAATATTAAAATGTAGCGATAACCGAGCACCGTAATAGAACCTTGAGGGGGGATCTCCCCAAGCCGCAAATCCTCCTGAAATATTATGACCACGAAAACAACATCACCCAACGGCCTTCAGAAGACCGCGGCCGCCGTCCATAATAATTCCGGAATTATAAGATTTCGAAATTATTCCCCGCAATACGAAAAACGATACCTCGGTACACGAGACAGCCAGCAACACCCAGCGGCCTTGGAGGGCCCACGGTCAAAATCCCGGGCACGCGCCACCAGACGAGCCACCGACGGAGAAGGGGACGCCAACCAATAAAAAGACTAGATCGGAGTAGCGGAGGCACCCGAAATCATATAAAAAGGGCACGACAAGACCGGAGGAGGACAGTCAGTTATTTGTTTCAGAAACCTCCGGACCTCCAGCCATCGCGGTACCAGCCACAGAGAGCAGCCACCGAGCCAGCTACGAAAAAGGTGGAGTCCGAGCGAACAATCAGAAGGAAAGACGGAGGAAAATGCAAGACCCGGAGCGGAAGGAAGTCCCTCGAGACGTCACCACTATATGTCGGAATCGAAAAGATTCCAAGTTCCCTCCTCTCTGCTGAATCTGTTGCAGAATAAAACCATTCCGGGGAGGCGCCGCATAAGCGCAAGCAAGGGCATCGATTATCCATCCATCTCCGGCAGAGCGAGAAGCGTACCCCTCCTTCTAACGGGATCCGCTGACGGATCGATACTGACGGATCTGCAACCAGAGCGCCGCGAGAACCCGATCAGCCGTAGCCAGGGCGCACGGAGGGGGTACAGCGAGCACCGAGGTATCGACCCTCGATCGAGCGTCTAGCGGCAGGAGAGGGGCTACCCCTATCACCGTTGCAAGCACCAGCGCGCCAGCTTCGTAGCCCCGCGGGGTGAAGAGGAACGTCGCATCGAGAACAACAAAACCCCGTCCCACCCCACGTCCCCCACAATTTAAAGAGCGAAGCGACAGGTGTATGTAGGGGAAGCGATAGAACCCAGATTATATACAAACGGCGGCGAAATAAAAACGATTTTACCCATTTTCTCGTGTTACTAATTTTCTTGCGTACTCTTGGCCCGAATTAATTACTGTAACGTAAGATCTACCGTTACAATATATATATGAATGGTTCCAGAAACTATAGGCATCGGTCTGGGTGACCCGCCCTCAGATTCTTTTCAAATTCCTTGATGACCTATATGTGCCTGAATTTTTTCGGATTTTTTCCTTCATCATTTCGGCTGTAGTAATTAAGGGCATTTCCTGACATTTCCGTTTTTTTTTTTCAATTTAATTTCATAGTATTATATCGCAACATGAAAATTACACTCAGAATGCATTTCTATGTGAAATTTTCTCAACTTTTCGAAAAAAATATTGATTCTCAGTTTGGACTAACGCAAAGCTCTCAAAATTGACCTTTAATAATAAAAAGCTATTTTTCGGCCATTGCGCATGTCTGAAATTTTTTTTCAATATTTTTTTTAGAAAGCTAAGAAAATTTCACATATAATACGTCAAATTCACGTTGGGATGTCTGTAAAAACTGCTAGAATCGATCAAAGTTAAAAAATTTAATGATAAACCAAATTTTATTTTCTCCCTTCAAAATGTATAAATTCTCCTTCAATCCTCTTGAGCTATCGATCATTTTGAATTTTTGTCTTTTAGATACAAAATGCAATGTCTTGACTACTCCCAATATCCTGCAGTGAAAGAAAGTTATACGATTATTTATACAATGAAATGAAAAATAGGCCTTAACATTTCTTGAAAATATTTCTTTAATTGCAACATAGTTTTTATTCGTTTTTAAAAACTTGAACAATAGAAAAATTCGAAGAATTCGACACAGGCCTTACAATAGCGGAACCTAAGTTATTGCTAATTGGCGTAATGTTGTGAACTGATCGGGTCCCTTTGATTGATTTCGAGTGAGATGCTCGTTCATCTAACGTTGGCTTTAATTCAAAACATTTCGTCCCCTCAACGAACACAACGTCGATATTTGGCAGACTTTGATTTGTCCTCTCAAACAAATCGTATGGCGTGAGAATGTGTTCGTCTGGGTCCATTTGCAACGACCTTTTTCTTGCATTTTGCTTAATGGTCCCTCCCAAACCATCACACGGTCCTTTGCCATGCGCGGTCGCGAAAAAATGCCAATCAGCCTCAATATCGAAATCATTTTCATGATAACATAAATTTGTAAATGCGTTTTTATTTTTAAATTGCTGTGGCACTGAAGTAGTGAATTCTTTTAACCACATGACATTTTTTATTTAAGTAAGCTACCAATTCGACTTGAAATAAATGAACCATAACGAAATGGTGTTTGAGACAGTTACGCCAATTAGCAATAACTTAGGTTCCGCTATTGTAAGGCCTGTGTCGAATTCTTCGAATTTTTCTATTGTTCAAGTTTTTAAAAACGAATAAAAACTATGTTGCAATTAATGAAATATTTTCAAGAAATGTTAAGGCCTATTTTTCATTTCATTGTATAAATAATCGTATAACTTTCTTTCACTGCAGGATATTGGGAGTAGTCAAGACATTGCATTTCTATCTAAAAGACAAAAATTCAAAATGATCGATAGCTCAAGAGGATTGAAGGAGAATTTATACATTTTGAAGGGAGAAAATAAAATTTGGTTTATCATTGAATTTTTGAACTTTGATCGATTCTAGCAGTTTTTACAGACATCCTAACGTGAATTTGACGTATTATATGTGAAATTTTCTCAGCTTTCTGAAAAAAATATTGAAAAAAAATTTCAGACATGCGCAATGGCCGAAAAATAGCTTTTTATTATTAAAGGTCAATTTTGAGAGCTTTGCGTTAGTCCAAACTGAGAATCAATATTTTTTTCGAAAAGTTGAGAAAATTTCACATAGAAATGCATTCTGAGTGTAATTTTCATTGTGCGATACAATACTATGGAAATTAAATTGAAAAAAAAAAAACGGAAATGTCAGGAAATGCCCTTAATTACTACAGCCGAAATAATGAAGGAAAAAATCTGAAAAAATTCAGGCACATATGAGTCATCAAGGACTACATCCCAAAAAAATTTGAAAAGAATCTGAGGGGGGGTCACCCGGACCGATGCCTATAGTTTATGGAACCATTCATATGTATATATTGAAACGTTTCGAGATTTTCTGGGGGAGGCGCTCTCCGCCAGACTATTATTCTCGTACGTTTTTATATTATTTTCTACGTGGTTTCTAAATTATTTTATAACCGCGTTTATCGTGACTCGACGTGTGGCGTTTAGGATGGGTGGCTGAAAGCCCGATTGCAATAATCGGGGATCAGCGTAAGGATACTAACTGTTTGATCGTTTCCCCACAACTGCAATAGTTGGCGGCGACGAGCAAACAGCAGGGCTAAATTTTTATTTAATATTTTCGGCTACTCGTATTTCACCCGATATACGCGGTCTTCGTAATTGTGTTGGCAAATCGCGTATTCACGGCAGGCGTTATCGGTTCATTGATTTACGAAAGATATTTAAATGAATCTACACTCCTGATATACAGTGTGATGCTTTAAGCTCAAAGAAAAACTGTATTCACGTTAAGCGTTGTCAGGTAGTTAATTCACGAGAAAGATTTAAATGATTCTACTGGTCTGATATACAGCGTGATGCTTTACTAAGCTTCAAGAAAAAACTGTATTCACGTTAAACGTTTATCAGAGCCACAAGAGTTTAATTTTAGATCTCACGATCGTTAATAAATAATTAAGGACGCTGAGAATTAATCGTTCAGACCGGAAATATGTTGCAAGGTACGTAATTGAAAAATGAAGTCCAGTATAAGTCACCTCACGGGTCCGGAATTGCTGCTTTTATATCGTGCGGGCCTTCTCGGTTGTCGCGGGAAGCGTTGCCGTGGAGGGGTTGAATTATACGGGAGTAGGGATAGGATCACGCCATGTCACGTGGCCTCTTACATAACCCTTTTTAGGTGGGGGCGAAATTTCATGGAGTAGGGATGGGATCACGCCATGTCACGTGGTCTCTTATATAATCTTTTTTTAAGTGGGGGCGAAATTTCATGGAGTAGGGATGGGATCACGCGATCGTTATGTAATCGCCTGATTCTACGTGTCCGCTCGCGATTGGTTGTTGTGGTCAACCTCGTATCTCGATGTAATTTCCCCCGTCGTTAATGGTTTAATGATTTGTTTAAATAATGGAGCCATTCTTGTTTTACTTTGTTGAATTTCCGGCATGCTTGTGTCTAGCCGGAGTGTTCGGTTTGCGGGAATTCTGCTGCTAAAGTTTGTTCTTGTTTTGTGTTTGTTGTATTATTATTTATGTTTTATTCGGTCCTTTTGTGGTTGGTTGTTAATTTTGGTTTTTGTTGTTAACGAGGTGAGGCCTGGTTATTGTGTTGGTGGTTGCTATGAATTATAATAATTAATACAGAATGCACTGAAACATAATTATGGTTTTTAGGTTATTTATGTTTAGAGAAATATACGGGTTCCTTGCTCGGTAAGGTAGTTTGGTGGGCCGGTTTGGAAAAAGGGGCGGGGCGTAGGCTTTGTTCCACACCTTTTTGGCCCGCCTGCGATCTCGATATCGATATCGATATCGCGACATAATGGTATGGACGGATGTGCGCGCGTCGCTCGCGTTACCATCCTGTTCTCCGGGTCGTTGGAGCGGCTTAGCCCCGGTTGTCCCGTTACAATATATATATATATTAGGGTGGTCCTTATTTGGCCTTAAAAAAAAGTCTCACTCCCCACCTTCCAAATGATTCTAAACCATGAAAAATGAATTTTCATATTTTTTTGCGATTTTTAAATTCACCCTCTGCTTTGCCTGAATTCATTTGAAAGTTTTTAAAATAATTTATATCATATTTCCAAGCTTAATACGAAAACGATGGCGGCAAAAAATCTGAAAAAAATGTATATTATAAAAAACTATACCACAAAAACAACAAAAAATGTTGGCAGCTGTTCGGCAAACATAAGCTAAAGAAAAATCGACATTGAATTTTTTTTAGGTGTCACGCAACCGGTAAAAAAATCTAAAACAAATATCTGTCATAAAAAATGATGTCGGAAGGTAACGAAAAAACTTTCGCGATTGTACACAAATTTGAAGTTAGCGGAAAAAGTTTTTGCAAGAAAGGAAACATTTTTTTCAAGGTCAAGTCAAAATTTCAGGATCACCGATTTTTCCAACTTTTTTAGACTAAAAAAGTAGTCAAGTAGCGTGTTGGGCATGCAGATAATAGGGTTCCGTAGCGTAGAAGGTACATTCTGAAATTTTTTCAGATTTTTTGCATCGACAGTTTAAAAGTTAGAGGGGAGGACACTCTGATAACGACTTTGAAAGCTAATATCTCGTAAGCGAAGGGTTAAAATGAAAAAGTCTCAAAACGTTATTTGTTGCATTTGAGGAGACCTATCTAAGGACACCACACTCAATGGCGCAAGCAAACAAAATTTCGAGTACACGTTTTAAAGTGCGTGAGAATTGTAAAAAAAATTTTTCTCCCGAAAATATTTTTTTTTGTTTTTAGGTCGACGATCTTCATCTGTGTACCAAATTCAATCTCAATCGGTACATAACTGAAAGGCTGGGAGGACTGTGACATACAGACAGACAGACGGACGGACGGACTTGGCGAAGCCATAAGGGTTCCTAGATTTCTACGGAACCCTAAAACTCTCAGTGATGTCTATGACATATGAAATGTTCATCCAAACCGGTTGACCCGTTGAAAAGTTTTACAGCATTTTCTTAATTGGATCTTCAATTTGAAAATTGAAAAAAAAATTATGTGATATTTCCGATATCAGTGCAATTTGGAAGTCAAAGTTGAAGGTTCCCGTTTGTCAGTGGCTTCCATCTTCTCTTACCAGTAAGGAATCAAAATGAAACATATCGGGTATTTCACGGAACTTATTTTAGGAAATTTATTAAAAAATTAATAACTATTGCACGGATCAACCGATTTGAATAAAAATTGAATATGTCATAGACGTCACTAAGGTTCTTTACTGAAGAAATCAGCGAACGTAAAATTTTGACATAACCTTATAAAAATTTTTTTTATCATTTCCAGAAATTTTTTTCGTGAACTTCAAATTTTCGTACAATCACCACATTTTTTTCCGCCCTTTCAAACATCATTTTTTACGATACATATTTTTTCTAGATTCTTTTACCGGCTGCGTGACACCTAAAAAAAAAATCAATGTCGATTTTTATTTTTATTTTTAGGTTATGTTCGCCGGACAGATACTCACTTTTCTTGGTGTTTTTGCCTTATAGTTTTTTGCAATGTATATTTTTTTCAGATTTTTTTTCCCGACCTTTTTCGTGAAAATAGGATATATGACATAAATGATTTTAAAAACTTTCAAATGAATTCAGGCAAAGCAGAGGGTAAATTTAAAAATCGGAAAAAAATATGAAAATTCCTTTTTTATGGTCTAGAATCATTTGGAAGGTGGGGAGCGAGACTTTTTTTTTAAGGACCACCCTAATATATATATATATATATTGAAACGTTCCGGGATTTAAGGGAGACGGTTTTACACCGTCTTTTCTCGAAATAATCCCGAAGGTGGTGTATCGGGATGGATACTTGGATTTAGTTGAGGAGTGTTCTGGACTCGATAATAATAAGGATTTTACGTGGGTTTTCTGGACAGCCTCAGATTATGTGTAATCGTTCATGTGTGTCATTTTTCTCGAACGTACAGATCCTTCATCACCGGCCGTGAGGTTAGGATCTTTGAGTTTGGATTCTATTATTATTTTATTTTTTTATTAAGTTCGCGTGAAAGGCTTCTACGCGCTTGAAGCGGTCAGAAGGACCGGGGTTTGACCGAGCTCGTTCGGTTATGATTCTACTAGCGAAGATTTTAAATTCGTCCGACGTCGTAGAGCGAGCGTCGTCCGTGGAAAATATGATTTTATTTTTTTATAGGGTGTACGCGCGATTCCCTTCTATTGCGCGTATAAGATGTTTCTACTTGTTGAAACGGTCAGAAGGACCGGGGTTTGACCGAGTTCGTTCGATTATGATTTTCCGAGATGATTTTAAATTCGTCCGACGTCGTAGTTCGAGCGTCGTTCGTGGAAAGTATGATTGAATTTTTTATTTTATTCTATGGTATACGCGCCTCCCTGCCTTCGGTACGCACGATTTTTCTATCGCCTTCTTCCTACGCTTGGTATTAATGCGTTTACCCCCTTCCAGTCGGCGTTAACGCAACAGAGTATCGACTGGGGTTTCTAACTGATCGCGGTATGACCCGATTTACTTTGAATGCATCCCAGATTAGTTAGACGAGCTTCTATTCCCTAATTCCCTGAGCGATGGGGGGGCGACCAATTGTTTCAAGGAGGAGTCAGTCACGGGCACTCGAGCATAGCCTGGACAACGTGTTGAGTTGACTTGTCTTAAGAAGACAAACACTTCTGCCACGTTTGCCCTGGCGCTGTCGAGATTACGATCGATCCTCAACCCTTTCTCAATTGTCGCTAAAGAAGCTGCTGAACGTCCGATTGCAATAATCGGGGCCAATGCTCTCACGGATTCTCTCGGAGCTGTCGCGAACTTTCAAGCGCAATGCTTGAGGCCAACGATCAGTCCGAGGTCCCAATCTACTAGCTAAGTGGGCCTATGGCCAATATTGGAGATACGAGCAACCGCTATTAGTTGCTAAAGTGTAAGACCCCGAATTGCTCGCGCTCGGCGTTTTTATAGGGTTTGAAATCCGGGGAGAGATGGAAATGTGGCGTGATGTTTCATCATTATTTTATGGCAGGGATGAAATAGTTAGTGGAAGGGCAAACATCATCCGATATTATATAATTTTTCGTAGTGGCGGGGATGAAAATACCTGGAGAGGTGGAAATATCGTACGATATTACGTCAGTACCGTGAGAGAGGTGGCAGGATCATACGATGTTTCGTCATCGACGCGGTAGGGTAGAGGGGATGAAAATACCTGGAGAGGTGGTAATATCGTACGATACTACGTCAGTACCGAGAGAGAAATGGCAGGATCATACGATGTTTTGTCATCGACGCGGTAGGGTAGAGGGGATGAAAATACTTGGAGAAGTGGTAAGCAGAAAGAGAGTAACGAGAAATCCCGTCTCGTTACAATATATATGAGGGCAGGCCACGCTAACTCAGCCAGCTGACAACCTTCTATTCTCCGATCAGGTCGATAATTTTTTTTTAGTATCTTTAGGGTCCTACGACTTTACTAATTTTTTTTCAGATTTTTTAGACCACCCCTTCCCCTCGCCCCACCCGATATACTGAAATGGGGCAACCCACGCTATTTCAGATGGCTGATTCCCCGATGCGGTCGATGATTTTTTTTAAGTATCTTACGGATCTTACGACCTCACTAATTTTTTTAAAGATTTTTTCGACCCCCCCCCCCCCCCCCAATTTTTTTTATCAAGAGGGAACGGCTATTTCGCCATTTTTCAATTAAATGAAATTTTTTTCCCAGATACCTTATCGAAATTGAAGAACTTTTCCCATAAAATTGAAGTGGAACTATTGTTTTTAATATTTTATTTTAATTTTTTTTTCATTTTGAAAAAATTCCACTTTTTCCGAAATTTTGATATGATCATGGTTTCCTATTTAAAAAAAAAAAAATATAAAATCTCTCCTGCGAAAAATCAATATTTCGATTCCGTTAGAAGATATTCCGATTAGAAATCAGAATGACAGGGTTAGCTCGTCTCACGGGGGGGAAAATGGATGTTCTATAAAAAATAATCGGAATATCGATTTCTTGCAAAAGAAATTTCATATTTCTTTTTTTTTTTTAAATAGAAAACCATGATCATATATTAAAATTTCGGAAAAAGTGGAATTTTTCAAAATTGAAAAAAAGTAAAAATAAAATATTAGAAACGATAGTTCCACTTCAATTTTATGAAAAAAATTCTTCAATTTCGATAAGGTATCTGGGAAAAAAATTTCATTCAATTGAAAAATGGCGAAATAGCCGTTCCCTCTTGATAAAAAAAATTGGGGGCGTCGGGGTGAGGGGAGTCGAAAAAATCTTTAAAAAAATTAGTGAGGTCGTAGGATCCGTAAGATACTTAAAAAAAATCATCGACCGCATCGGGGAATCAGTCATCTGAAATAGCGTGGGTTGCCCTATTTCTGTATATCGGGTAGGGTGAGGGGAAAGGGAGGTCTAAAAAATCTGAAAAAAAATTAGTAAAGTCGTAGGACCCTAAAAATACTAAAAAAAAAATTATCGACCTGATCGGAGGATAGAAGGTTGTCAGCTGGCTGAGTTGGCGTGGCCTGCCCCATATATATATATATATGGGGAAAGCCGGCTCAATTCGAACGGGTCAAATCCCTCACCCCTTCAGAAATGGTTGGCAATTTTTAATTCAGTTTGAGGTAACCCAAAAACATCTCTTGATTTTTTTGGAAATTATCTCGGCCCCCCCCCCTGTCCCTTAGAAAAATTGGAAGAAGGAAATATAAGAGAAATCAGGCTAAGCGATATTTTTAAAATCGATGAATTTTTTTCATGTATTTTGTGCTCGAAAAAATCAAGTTTCTATATAAATTCAGAATGGGATATTTTTTGCTTATATTTGATTTTTAAATTTTTATTTTTCGAAACTAGAAAAATTCCGACAAACACTAAAAATAAAAATTTTGGTTTTTTTTTTAAACCATTAAAAAATAAATCATTCTTGTGAAAAGATCTATATCTTGATTTTTTCGGCTTGAATATCGATTTATTTCATTTGGACATGGTTCTTGCATTTCCTCCAACCTGAACCTGGGTGAAAAAGGCAGCGCGATATTTTCAAAATCGATGAATTTTTTTTCATGTATTCTGTGTTCGAAAAAATCAATATTCCATATAAATTTAGAAAGGGGTCTTTTTTGCTTTTATTTAAAAAAAAATTTTTTTTTTCGGAACTATGAAAATTCCGACAAACATTAAAATTAATAATTTTAGTTTTTTTTTTTTAAATCGATAAAAAATAAATTATTCGTATGAAAAAATCGATATCTCGATTTTTTCGGCTCGAATATCGATTCATTTTATTTGGACTTGTTTTTTGCATTTCCTCCTAGTCTTTGAATTTTCACAGCCCCTTAGATACATCCTATCCTCTTACTGCACCCCCCTAACGTTCATATTACATTTTTTCAGGGACCTGGTTTAGTTGCAAAATTATGGAACGAAAAAAAGGATGCTAAAAACAGAATTTTCATATAAACCCGGGTGAAAAAGGCAGTGATATTTTTAAAATCGATGAACTTTTTTTCATGTATTCTGTGCTTGATATGATTCTAGCTTTTATCCGCGACTTCGTCCGCGTAGATTTCGGTTTTGAACCGACGAACCGATACGTCTACCCCCCTCCTCCCGTTGCCCCTCCGACCCGCCCTTCGCCCCCCACCCCCCGTCGATTCCCGACGAACCACAATACGAAAACCATAAGACAGAGACAGTATACGAAGATCCGCACAGAGAGGAGACGCTGAGAATACAATTTTCCGAACAAACATTTTCGAAAATCCTCTTTATTAATAAATCTTAATTCGAACCTATTGTGTAACCCGAACTTACATGTAAGATTCAAGCTATCTATCTATTGCCGTTCCAGAGATACAGTAACAACGGTTACGAACGCCCACACCCTATTCTACCCCCTTAGGGGTTGATTTTTGAAAAATCCTTTTTCAGTGAGCACCTACTGTATGAGCCGAACCTCCATGCAAAATTTCACTTCCATCTATTGCCATTCCAGAGATACAGTAACAATGATAACGCACACCCATTACCCATTTCACCCCCTTAGGGGTTGATTTTCGGAAAATCCTTTTCCGTTGAGCATCTACTGTGTTACCCAAACCTCCATGTAAAATTTCAACTCTCTATCTATGACCGTTCCAGAGATACAGTCACAATGGTTACAAACGCCTACACCCCATTTCACCCCTTTAGGGGTTGATTTTCAAAAAATCCGTTCTTAGTGGACCTCTACATCCTCTAAGGAACATATGTTCCAAATTTCATGTTTTTATTTTCAGCGCTTTAGGCTGTGCGTTGTCTGGCAGTCAGTCAGTGAGTCAGTCACGGAACAGTTTTATATGTATAGATATAACTTGTGTAAACTCCAAATCAAAAGCTTTGTGAGACTCCAACTAACGGAAAAAGTGAATGACTTATTAAAAGTCGATATTCAAGTCGAAAAAATCAAGATATCGGATTTTTCATAGAAATGATTTATTTTTAATTGATTTTCTAAAAAATAACTGAAATTTCCATTTTTCAAGTTTGTCAAAATTTTCATAGTTTTCAAAAATTAATAATTAAAAATAAAATATTAGCAAAAACGATCCCATTCTAAATTTATATAGAATATTGATTTTTTCAAGCAGAGAATACATGAAAAAAAATTCATTGATTTTAAAAATATCGCTCTGCGTTTTTCACCCGGGTTCGTATAAAAATTTTGTTTTTAGCATCCTTTTTTTCGTTCCATAATTTTGCAACTAACCCCAGGTCCCTAAAAAAATGTAATGTGAACGTTAGGAAGGTGCAGTAAGAGGATAGGATATATGTAAGGGGCTGTGAAAAATTCAAAGACTGGAGAAAATGCAAAAAACAAGTCCAAATAAAATGAATCGATATTCGAGCCGAAAAAATCAAGATATCGATTTTTTCATACGAATAATCTATTTTTTATCCATTAAAAAAAAATTAAAATTATTAATTTTAATGTTTGTCGGAATTTTCATAGTGCCGAAAAAAAAAAATTTTTTTTTAGTAAAAGCAAAAAAGATCCCACTCTAAATTTATATGGAATATTGATTTTTTTAAGCCCAGAATACATGAAAAAAAATTCATTGATTTTAAAAATATTGCTCTGCCTTTTTCTCCCAGGTTCAGGTTGGAGGAAATGCAAGAACCATGTCCAAATAAAATAAATCGATATTCAAGCCGAAAAAATCAAGATATCGAATTTTTCACAAGAATGATGTATTTTTTATTGATTTAAAAGCAAAAACCAAAATTATTATTTTTAATGTTTAACGGCATTTTTCTAGTTTCAAAAAATAAGAAGTTAAAAATCAAATATAAGCAAAAAAGATCCTATTCTGAATTTATATAGAAACTTGATTTTTTCGAGCACAGGATATACATGAAAAAAAATTCATCGATTTTAAAAATATCGCTCAGCCTGATTTCTCTTGTATTTCATTCTTTTAATTTTTCTAAGGGGGAGGGAGCGGTGGGAAAATTTCCAAAAAAATCAAGAGATGTTTTTGGGTTACCCCAAACTGAATAAAAAATTGCCAACCATTTCTGAAGGGGTGAGGGTTTTGACCCGTCCGAATTCAGCCGGCATTCCTCATATACAGGGTGAGTTAAATCTCGCGGATAATATTAGAACAGGTGTATTCCTTGTTGAATTACAAGAGGAGGACTATTCGCGAAATTTTGATCCGATCAGTAGTTTCCGAGATTAATGGGTTACAAGGGGACCAATGAGAGGCGAGTAAACCGGAAGCTTGTGCTCCGAGTTTCGCGCAAAAGTTGCGAACGAACGTCAGACGATACGTATTTTTAAATGAATGGGAACGACCGATAAAACAAAACAATGAAATGTTAATAAAATGTCAGCTCTATTTTGTCAGTCGGTTTGACCTGTCAGTTCGTAACGGTCGTGACCCCCCTCCCGCGGTCGCGTGGTTAACGCGCGACGAAACCAAAATCACGCGATCAAAACTGGTCAATGAGTACCCCGATTTTCGACGTATGATTTTGAGCGTCGCGGGTAGTGGGTCTCCACGCCCAGTGATGGGCAAATTTGAACTTGAGGAATCCCGAAGTCCAAAGTCCGGGTGGACTTTGGACTCTCACGGGACTTCAAGTACAAATGTACTTCAGGGCTGCCCAACACTGTCCACGCCTTCCTTGGTCGCTCGATATGTCCATATGATTCCGACGAAAATTGTTGATTATTGCGAAAAAAAGGGAGGACATTATGATTATTAAATTTTTTTCGAAAGAAATTTTTTTTTTCTATCGCGAACTAATTTTTATTCATCATTTGAGGATAACATTTTTCTCTTCGATCGATAATCCATGTTTTTCTCGAAAAAAATAATGAAATCGGTAAGCAATATCAAAACGGATTATCTTTCCTCCAGAATTTTTTCAAAAATATGGATTATTGATCGAAGATAAGAATGATGTTCTCAAATAATAAATAAAAATTAGTTCTCAATAACAAAATATTCATTCGAAAAAATTGAAAGAAGAAAAAAATGTCCTTACAACAACCACGACAACAGCAACAACAGCAACAACAGCAGCAGCAGCAGCAGCAGCAGCAGCAGCAGCAGCAGCAGCAACAACAGCAACAGGAACAACAGCAACAGGAACAACAGCAACAGGAACAACAGCAACAGGAACAACAGCAACAGGAAAAACAGGAACAGGATCAACAACAACATCAACAGGATCAACAACAACAGCAACTCAGTGTCTTCAATTATTATAAATTGTTAATGTTTTTTCAAGGTTCGGTGAACCACCAGAACCGGGACGTTGAACTTGGCCATCGTGAGTATCGCGAGGTCGTGGGTGCATGATGCCGAAGATTGAGCACCCACGACGTTGATATATTCCAACGTTGTTGAGTTCTTTGTTTTATTGGAATGAAAAAATTTTACCGTCTCGTTCATTTGGAAAGTATTAAAAGTGTTGTGTCCCCGGATGGCCCGTGTCTCCTTAGACTCTTGGATTGCGGGTCAGGAGGGATATGTTGTTTTGGGATCGGTTGCCAATTAAGAGTAAAACTCAAATAAATATATTAGCACGGTTTTGGTTTATTATAAAGATGTTTCTTGCAATTTAGTCTACACAGATTGACCGGTGTGGAATGCGATATCGTCTTACAAGTTGTGACGATATCCATTCAGAGATTTCAATTGACTCACTGGTTTCTCGTTTAGTTACTTCGCGCTGTTTTAACCGGAAACCGAACTATCCGCACTGGATCACTGGTTCGCGTTTGATTTAAAACACGCACTCACGTAATTGATCATGTTATGCTGTTAATTGCGGCGCGACGCACTGTACGATTACCGTGCCGCGGGTTTATCTCAAAGAACCACGCTCGCGTTCCTAAGACCGATGTGGAAACTCTGTCACGGCACGGGAGTCTACTTTGAGGAGGATCGCTCAATTTGATGGTTCGAGTAAGACTGTCGTTTCGATGGCGAGCTTTCGGTTCCTCGAGGCTCGTCGTCGAAAAGCTGATTTTACAATTTTGTGGTCTGACCGTTGCCAGCCAATCGCATGATTCTTTGTCAGCACGGTCAGGGCACGGTCTCTCGAAATGAATTCTATTGTTGTAACGGAAATCCGTATTTCCGTTACTTCGCGAAAGCGGTTTCGTTTTATTTTATTCTTTATAATTTTATTATTTTGCTGTCTGCAAAGGAAATATCGTATCTCCTTTCATATCGCCTGATTCGGAATCAGCGATGTTCGATCGTGAGAAACAATTATATCGTGAGAAACAATTATATCGTCCATATAATTGTTTCGTGAATTTATTTTTATAAATTTTTAATGACAAAAATGTAATGGAATTTGCGGGGCACAACAAAAGTTTGTAGAAACAGATTAAAAAAAAAAAAAAAAAAAAACACGCACACAACGGAAAGAAAAAAAAACGTTGCACGATATTTTTTTTTAATGTTTCAATTACCCATCGAATAAATGGATGAAAATTTGAAAAACTGCTTTTTTCATGAGAAGAAAATTTAAAAAAATCTTTCATAGGCATTGCTGGAACTGCCCTCCTTCCTTCGCCATACACATGCGAGTCCTGCGGAGGACGGGACGTGTTGCTTTTCCAATGATGTTTGCTGGAATTCGGGCAGCTTCCTCCAGAATACGCTCCTGAAGTGTTTCGACACCGTTGACTCTCGACTGATACACCTTCGACTTCAAATATCCCCATAAAAAGAAATCCAACGGTGTTAAATCTGGGGACCGTGGTGGCCAGTGAACTGGACCCCGGGATCCAATCCACTTATCCCCGAAAACGTCGTTGAGGTGTTCTGTAACGATATTGGACGAATGCGCCGGTGCTTAATCGTGCTGAAATACAATTTCCGTTTGCACCACGTCTTCGGGAATTTCGGCGATTATATCCGGAACATTTTCTTCGAGAAATTGAAGATAGTTCACGGCGTTCAAGCGGCGAGGGAGAAATCGGATGAACTAAGAAGGAAAAAAAATAGATATTAAAAAAAAATACATTCAAAAATCAACCTCGTGACGCAACGATAACCGTCCTCGAAATTGAATTATCGAACCGATAGTCCACGGAGACAAATGCCCGATGAAATTTGTTGTGCTGTGCAAGGCAATATTGGGGCATTCATTCGGACCATAACGAACGTTTGCTCACCGACAACTGTGTCCCAATATTGCTGTGCACAGCACAACAAATGTTTTTCAGGCATTCCTCTCTGTGAAAAGTAAGGAGAATGAAACTAACCAGTCTGTCGCCTATCATGCCACCCCAGACATTCAGACTAAAACGATGCTGATAAGACCGGTCGACCGTGCAGTGAGGGTTCTCCTCGGACCACGTGTGTTCGTTGTGCAGGTTGATCGACGCATCCTGGTTGGAACTCGCTTCATCCGTAAAGAGAATGAAGCGGTTCAGGTCGGGACGGTCGTTGCATTCAATCTCATACCATGTTGCAAAATTGAGGTGTAGCTCGGGATCTCTCGCTTCCAAATTTTGCACTTTGGTAAAGTGAAATGGCTTCCGGCCGTTTTCTCTCAGGGTGCGACAGACCTTTGTTTGACTCGTCCTTAAAAGAGACGCAGCCCGCCGAGTGCTCTCTCGTGGATTTTCTTCGAAAAACTCGAGAATTTCGTCTTCATTCCCACGAAGGACACGACCACTAGCACCCCTTGGCTGCACTTCTCCGTTTAAAATGCGCTCGCGCAACCGAGCGATGACGTTTGGCGATGGAGCCCTACGGTTCGGAAATCGCTCGACGTAGGCCGCTGCTGCTCGATGCTTGTTCTCGTCACATCGACCAAGCATAATGAGCATGTCGTAGTATTCTCGGTTCTTGTACGCCATAGCTTGATATTCATAGTAATGATGAATTATTAATGGAGAAAATAGGACGAGCTGCGATTAAATATCATAAAAATCCCAGATAGTGATGCCCAATCTCGGTACTCGGATTGGCGGAATGACGTAAATACAGAGACTGATGAAAACTTTTAGTAGATATTTACTCGGTTTTACAAGAAAAAAAAAACGTAAATCGAAAATAATCGGTGATTCAAAAATGGATCCAAACGAACCACAAATGATGAATTTTAAAAAAACGGGAAAAAAACAAAAATTACTCGTTAAAAAAAGAGTGGCGGCTTACCTGGTAGTCCAGAGAGGTTGAGTCAACTGACAGGCAAAACAAACTGAATACAGTTGCCATGGCACTTTAATTCAAATGTTTTTTTTTTAACGATCGCGGATAACTAGACCCGTGTAACGGCAATAAAGCATAGCCGAAAAAAATGACTGTTCGTGATAAAAAAAAAGGAATATCCGTGCTAAATCCCGGATTGCTGCAATTTTTTCCGGCCATGTTCACAAGTGTCCAATGGTTGATTCAATTGCATGATAATTGTTCCGCTATTTTTTTAGAGTGAAAACATACGAAAAAAATGTAATTTACCGTAGCTCTGCGAAGATCATGGATCATTCACGGAGCAAATGAAAAATTCATCGCCATTTTTTCCGAAGAAAAACATGAAAAAAAATGTTGATCAATGTATTTCGCTGAAAAATTATAGACCTTTCACGGATCCACGCTTTTTGCGTGGTGTCAATTTTAATTGATGGAACAAAATTAATAAATATACCGTAAAATCGTTGGATCCCAATGACCCATAGCTCGTTCGGAAGCTTAAAACTTCTTCTCTTCGAACGAAAGGATCAACAATTTCTTTAATGCCAAGCCCTTCCATGCCAACGACTCAGATGATCGAAAAAAAAATTCCTCCTCGTTTATGAAAATTCCGGAAGGTGAACTCAGGGCAAATAATTTTTTTTCGATAGAACCAAGTAAGCCGATCAAGAGATTGTTCATTTGTTGCAACGATGCTCATCTATTTATTGATTTCCGATTTTTCATTCGACGAGCTGTTGACTGTCGTGGAAGAAAACAGGACTTCTAAGTCCTTGGTCTCGTATCTCCGGGAATAATGATCGTACGATATTTTTTCGCATAAGATTGTTAAGCTGGACTGCTTTACCATTTTTTTTCCAAAGTGATCAACTGCGTTTTGACGACTCTTCACTTGACATGGAATTACCTTACAAATAAATAATAGGCTGCGAATAAATTTGGTTTCATCTTAACCTAAAAGTATCCCAAAGAAAACTTCAAGAGGACAAATCGCTGTGATTTTTTTTTCATTGTGATGCGAATGATTGAATGTCGATTTTGCTTCAGACGAGGCAGGACGTTCGGGCGCGAGAGAGAGAGGGCGCTATCGGTGATCACGGTGGAGCGAAAGAGACTGAGCGACAAACGTTCTGCCTCCCGTCGACTTTTTCAATCAATTATTTTTTCCTCCATTAATTTTTCGAGACTAAAATTTCTTTTTCCATCAATAACTCATGTTTCCGACAAAAAATGTTGATAATTGCGAAAAAAATCAAGGATATTTTTATTTTTTCAATTTTTTCGAAAGAACATTTTTTTTTCTATCGAGAACGAATTTTCATTCATTATTTGGGTATAACATTTTTATCTTCGATCAATAATCTATATTTTATCTTCGATCAATCTATATATGAGGCATTCCATGCGGTTTCGAACGGTCAAAAAGTTGTCCGCTCTCAAAAAGATTGAAATTTCGTCATATTGTTTAATTATATGAAGGAGAGTAGTGTACATTTTTTCAAAATTTTTGGATCGCATTTTTTTGAGTTTTTCAAAATTTCGAAATTTTCTAAGTACGTAAGTTAGTAAGTATATCTTGAAAGCGTACGATTGAGCAGAAAAATGTTTCAGACAAAAAAGTTGCATTTTTGAATAAGCTTCGTGAAAAAATTTTTTTCTGAATTTTTTGAGTCTGAAAAATGACCATTTCCATAAAAAATATGCGAAAATAATTTTTTTCGGTCGGTATGTCATTTTCGATTTATCTCAAAAAATTTCAGAAAATACTCCGAAATGTGCACAATAGACACGTATTTTTTCATAATGGCTCGATTAGTTGTTCCAGAGCTATGCTTTATTTCATTAATAACATTTTTTTTTTTTTTCAGAAAAATCGATTATTATTAAAAACTATTCTCTGCCAAATTTTTTTCACATTTTTAGGCAATAAACGTCGATAAAAATAATAATTTTTTTGAGCTTAATCATAAATTATCGGTGAGGTATCCAAAGTTTACCTTGCGATACAAAGTGAAGTCCGTCGTCCAACATGAAAAATGTGATACAAAGTATCGTAAGCCGCCCAATGTAACCATTGCTTCCAATGTCTTTTACTTCCTTCTGTTTGTCAACATATTCCCCCTTTCATGCGAAAATACTACCGTCGTTCTCAGCGTGTTTCGATTTATTCACACTAGCTTGGTGAGCCGAGTTGAGAAGCCATACGCTTCCTTTGAATTGTCTTGGTGGTTTCTGGAGTGCATTGCGTTAGAACGAACGACGGAGCAACAAGCTTGAGGGTGTGACGATAGCGATCGACAGATTTTGACTCTTCAAGATCTTCACGAATGGGCAGCTTAACCCGCGAATGTTCCTGCTATCACCGTTCTCTATTCATCTACTGATGATTACAATTCGCAAAAAGCAATGTTGGAATCGCGATTTAAGCAAGTGAAAGCTGTACCGAAGACCCAAAAATACTATTGTGTTCGGAGCCCAGCTGTCGTACTTTCGGTCCCGTCGGATTTCAGCTGCGCATGCGCGCATGCCACTGCACACACGCGACTCTGCCGGATTAATCAGCTACCACCCTCGGTGGCCTTCAGTGTCTCTCGGTCCCATCGGATATAATTCGGACACCGGCTGCGCATCGGCGCATGTCCACGCGCGTGCGCGAGTTGGTCGGACCAACCGGGACCTGCCTTCAGCGGCCTTCAGTGGCTCTCTACCCCGTCTGACCCAGTTCAGACATCGGCTGCGCACCTCTGCACGGCAACGCCCCTGCGCAAAACTCTTTGGCTAATCGGCAGGCCCCATTCCGAGTGGTCGACGTGCGCGGACATGCGCGTACGATCAGCGGGGGCTCTGTTTACCACCACCATCGGACGACGACATGCGCGTGAGGGGAGAAGCTCGTGAACTCGAGAGGGGACGAAGAAGCTTTGTCTCTCGTTAATCGCAACCAACGGGGATCGTGCTCGGAGCTTTTTCCTCGCCATCTTGCTTTAGTGCGGACTTCTCGTTCTTTTCGAAGAAAATCGGTTTATCGGAGCCAAAATCGGGGCTTTTACAGTGGAGATACGCGATCAGTGAGCTTACGTTAATTTTCGTTGAGACTTCGGGGCATTGCCCAGTGCATTAATTCGTCGTTATAATTATTATTTGCGGATAACTACTCCGTGTTACCGGCGTGGGTTTTTTTTCCATGGATGGTGACGCCACGTGTGCGTGAACGTTCGCGTGGTTAATTTGTTTTCTACTTTCGGTTCTACTTCGAAAATACAGTCCACTTGCGGAATCATTAATATTTTTTTTGTTGTTAATTTTCTTTCGATTGAACGAAAGGTTTTTTTTTGTGCGACGAAGTATTTTTGGCGACTTAATAAAATAACGCGTAGAGCGCCGCTCATTACCGGTAACCGTTCGACAGCGCTTCTATTTTTTTTGGTTTCGTCCACTGCCTCACACTCCCTCCGAATCCCCACGTTAATTACGCAACATTTTTGGTCCTTCGAGCCGGATACGGGGTTTCGGCGAAGCGTAGTAAGTGTAATAGCAGAGTTGTGCATAGTGTAGTATCGGAATTTCAACGCTAGGATCGGAGTTCGAGTCGTCGCTCGGACACCGTCGACGGTAAACACCCCCCCCCCTTTTTTTGTCCTTGTTCGCGGAACGTTATAAGCATTGTCGCACGCGTTTGCACGCGACTGTCGGCCGGGCCCCGTCGTGGAAAAACAAACACAATCAGAATCCTCATACGGATTAATTATGACCTTCGACGGGCGGGTGGCGATTCAGATGAGTCGGTCTAAGTTCATTGAAGACAGTTACACCGAGTCTCGGACAGCGGCGTTCCAAACGCAGGACTTGGCAGTGCTTCAGTCACGTATGGACATGATTGACCATACGTGGAAAAAGTTTGAAGATGCGCACGAAAAGTTATCAAATATTCGTGACCCAGAGGTTATGAATCTGGAGTACGTTAAGAAACAAGTGTTCGATCGGACGCTAGCGAATTATTCGGCGGTCCGATCAGAAATGGTGCACCTCATCTCCGCGCACGGGGAGGTGGCCGAACTTTCGGAATCTTTACGGTTTAACACGACAACCCACTCGACGGCACCCAGATCCAAGCTGCCTGAAATTGACCTTCCTAAATTTTCGGGAGAATACGGACAGTGGACATCGTTCCGGGACCTTTTCACGTCTATGGTCGGATCGAACCCCGATATTACCAAGGTCGTGAAGATGCATTATCTTCGATCCACACTCACCGGCGACGCGGCTCAATTCATAGCGAGTCTGTCAATTTCCGACGACTCTTACGTAACTGCCTGGCAGTTGCTCACGGCTAGGTATGAAAACAAACGGATGCTGGTCACTTCGCAGATCGAGCGGCTGCTCAACGCAACCGGCATGGCATCGGACACGGCCAAAGAGCTGAATCGGCTGCTCAACACCGTGCACGAAGCCATTAACTCGCTTAGAGCCCTTGGCTCCCCAACTGATCAGTGGGACCAGATCATCGTGTTTACAATGGGGCAACGACTCACGCCGAAGCTCAGAGAGGCATGAGAGTGTCGGATCGGGGCCAACTCCGAGTGTCCAACCTTTCAGGAGCTACAAAAGTTCCTTTCCGGTCGCGCTCGGGCGATGGAGAGCATTGAGTGCACGTCAACCAGCACTTTCGGCACTGCACCTCGGGTTTCGGTGACACCTCGGGCAACCTCTACCAGCACGCGCAGTACACCTCGAGCGACGGTGGCCACTGTTTCTACCAGCTCCTCCGGTACATCGTCGGATGCATCCCGGTATTCGTGTGCGCGGTGCTACGGCAATCATTACCTTGCTTCGTGCCCGGATTTTCGAAAATTGATACCTGCGGAACGCCGACAATTTGTGATACAAAAATATTTGTGCTTCGACTGCCTGGGCAAGCACAGCGTCCGCTCCTGCCAGTCGGTTAATCGGTGCCAACTGTGCGGAGAAAAACACCACACCACGATCCACGTGCATGACGTCGTTCAACGAAGGGATGAGGATGCATCAGCTGAACCGGCGCTTCGCCCTCGCACCGCGGATCGACCTGCTACACCGGCATCCATCGCACCACCGCCGTTAAATGCGTCGGGAGATTCCTCAACGTCATCGGCATAGCAATCATCGGAACCGACCACATCAACTCAGTTATCGGCACTTTCGGCAACTTCCAATCGGTCCGGCGTACTTCTCGCCACGTGTATCGCTCAGCTAGCCACACCAACTGCATCGGATATTGAGGTAAGAGTACTGATTGATCCAGGATCTGAAATCTCGTTAGTTACCACCTCGTTAGTCAACCAGCACAACCTCCCTAAACGACGCTCAGGCTTGCAAGTCTCGGGAATCGGGGGTGTCGCTTCTGGGTCCATAACGCATGAAGTTGCGATGCAACTACGTTCTCGGTTCTCTAGCTATTGCATGGACTTTACCGCTTTTTCTATGACTGCTCTTACCGCGCCTCTGCCATCTTTTACCTCTACTCAACACCGCTGGGCACACGTGCGAGGACTGCAACTCGCTGATCCTGCTTTCTTGACACCGTCGGATATCGACATACTTCTCGGAGCGGATGTCTACGGACAATTCATTGAACCTGAAATCATAAAAGGGGGGCCGCATGACCCGATCGCACAACGCACGAAATTCGGGTGGATTATTCTCGGTCCTACGTCGGAGACTCCTTGCCTACTATTGCCTTGCCGTAATAGCCTTGCCGGCTATTACGTCATGTGTGTCGGTTAGTACTGACAAGTTGAGGGATATGTTGACTCGGTTTTGGGAGTTGGAGGAAGTCCCGTCGACTACCTCCATCTCACTTTCCTCAGACGACTCCGAGTGTGAGGAGCATTTCAAACGAACCCACTCTCGGGATAGTTCAGGTCGCTACATTGTTCGGCTGCCATTCGCATCAAACCCGGCGAGCCTCGGAAATTCATCGGCGATTGCACACGCCTGCCTTGATCGCCTCCTTCGACGTCTATCACGGGACGGCACTTATCGACAGCTTTATTCGGCATTTCTCAAAGAATATCTCGATCTCGGCCACATGCAGTTGTTAATCGGTACTCCGGACCCTTCGTCGTACTATCTTCCCCATCACGGAGTATTACGGCCCGACAGCACCACCACTAAGTTGCGTGTCGTATTTAACGGGTCTAGCAAAACGACAACGGGGAAGTCGCTCAATGATTTATTGCACACGGGTGCTAAACTGCAGCGAGACATCTCGGATGTTTTACTCTGGTCAAGACAGCACAAATTTATTTTTATGGCCGATATTTCTAAAATGTTTCGACAAATACGAGTCCATCCGGATGATTGGCGATATCAGCAAGTTCTTTGGACCGACGATCAGGGTACCGAACTCACTTACCAACTGACGACCGTTACCTACGGAACGCGGCCTGCTTCCTTCTTATCGGTTCGAGTGCTTCTTCAACTCGTTGAGGACGAGGGGGATAACTTTCCACTCGCCATTGCTCCTCTTACGCGAGGTCGATACGTCGACGACATTTGTGGGGGTGCTGAGTCGGTGGACGAGTTGCATCGCATTGCCGACCAGGTCGCTGGAATTTGCAAGGCAGGAGGCTTCCCACTCGCGAAGTGGCAGAGCAACGCCGCCGATTTCCACCTGCGGTTCTCTTCTCAAGACCCGTCATCGGAACCTCGCACCTTTGAACCATCCCAAGAAAAAATCCTCGGTCTTCGGTGGCACACTGGCAACGATTGTTTTTCCTTTTCGGCTGAACAACAATCCCCTCACAATATTACCAAACGTGTCATCTTATCGGAAATCGCACGGTTGTTCGACCCTCTCGGGTTGATCTCTCCGGTTATTACACGGGCCAAGATCCTCCTACAAAGTCTATGGATTGACAAGCTCGGGTGGGACGAAACGGTGTCCCCTCAAACGGCTCACAATTGGATACAATTTCGGAATGATCTCACTCGTCTTAGCGACATCGCCATTCCCCGATGGCTGGGTCTCAAGTCCAGTGCTCGTGTGGAACTTCACGGATTTTCGGACGCTTCTAAGTTAGCAATGTCTGCAGTCGTCTACCTCCGCATCTCCTCTGGCTCTCAGTCTCCATCTATTTCACTCGTTTGTTCCAAGACAAAAATCGCCCCGTTGAAACAGCTTACGATACCTCGGCTCGAGCTTACGGCGGCACTGCTACTCGCCAAACTGGTTCGTTACGTGAAAGGCCAACTGGCACACGAGGCGGTACCAACTTTCCTGTGGACAGATTCCTCCGTCACGTTAGCCTGGTTGAACTCACATCCGTCGCGGTGGAAGGAGTTTGTACGCAATCGGGTGTCAGCTATTCAAGAGCTGTCGACTGACTCTCAGTGGAGACTCGTCCCGGGGAAGGAAAACCCGGCGGATTGTGCTTCTCGCGGTTTGTCTCCAACGGAATTGGCTCACCACGACTTATGGTGGACTGGACCTTCATGGTTGAAAGAGGCCTCATCTTCCTGGCCGTCACTTCCGACGTATTTTGACGAGTCAGCATCATTAGAGGAGAAACCAGGAGTTCTCCTAACTGCTCAGGTTCGTCACACCGGCCTTTAGGATTTATGTGAACGGTATTCGTCGCTTTCTCGGTTGCCCCGCATTACCGCTGTATGCATGCGCGCTGTCTCTACATTCCGTAGAACTCCTAACTCGTCTATGACAAACCCTCTCAACCCAGGGGATATAGAACGCGCGCGGTTGTTCTGGGTACATTCGGTTCAAGCGTCGTACTTTCCAGCAGACCTACGGACACTCTCAAACGGTCACATCCTCCCGGCGTCGAACCCGCTCACGCGGCTAACCGCTTTCGTCGATCGGCAAGGTACGCTTCGGGTCGGTGGACGACTCAAACATGCACCCATCCCGGAAACAAGCAAACATCCAATCATCTTGCCCAACGACGCGCATCTCTCACAATTAATCATCCGCGACGCTCACCTTCGGTCATTGCACGGCGGGACGCAGCTTACATTAACAACTATTCGGCAAAACTACTGGATCATCGGCGGTAGACGCCCCGTGCGTTCGTTCATTCTAAAGTGCGTACCTTGCAGCCGGCAACGCGGTATCCGCGCGCAACAACTAATGGGCCAACTGCCTCCAGCTCGACTGGCTCCAGCTCGGGCATTCTTCAACACCGGAGTCGACTATGCTGGCCCAGTCTCTCTTCGGTCATGGAAGGGTCGGGGACATAAATCGTACAAAGGGTGGTTAGTAATTTTCGTCTGTATGGTTACTTCCGCGATCCATTTAGAAGTCGTTTCAGATTACACGGCAGATGGGTTCATCGCGGCATATCGCAGATTCATTTCTCGGCGTGGTATCTGCCGAAGCCTCTTCTCCGATTGCGGTACCAACTTCTTAGGAGCGGAAAAGCAGCTAAAGCAACTTTTTTCATCAAAAACCAAAGAATCGTTACACCTTGCTCAACTCCTTCTCAACGACGGCACTCAGTGGTCCTTCAACCCACCCAGCTCTCCGCACTTCGGGGGGAAATGGGAGGCCGCCGTTAAATCGGTTAAATTTCACCTCAATCGGACGATCGGCGACTCTCTCCTCACGTTTGAGGAACTGTGTACCTTACTCACACAAGTTGAAGCGGTACTCAACTCTCGGCCACTGGAACCTGTCTCCGAGGACCCTGACGATCTTTCGGTCCTAACACCCGGACACTTTCTTATCGGTGAAGCGCTGTCCACTCTGCCGGAGCCCTCTCTGTCGGACCTTAAAACTTCCCGATTAGCTCGGTGGCAACTGATCCAGCAAAAATTACAAGGCTTCTGGAACCATTGGTCGACCAGTTATCTCCAGCAGCTTCAGGCTATATCAAAGTGGCATCACCCGTCACATAACATTCGCGTCGGGTCTATGGTTCTGCTTTCAGATGAACGGTTTCCACCCTCCAAGTGGCCGCTTGCACGAGTGGTGGAGTTGCATCCTGGGCCTGATGGGCTTACTCGGGTCGTTACAATCAAAACTGCATGCTCAACGTTCAAACGGCCAATTGCTAAACTAGTCCTACTCCCAATTACCCCGGGTAAAAGGGAAAATGCGAATTAATCTCGATTTTGCTCACAGCTACACAGATAATTGTCAGCGCCAGTCGCTGGCGGTCGGGGAGAATGTTCGGAGCCCAGCTGTCGTACTTTCGGTCCCGTCGGATTTCAGCTGCGCATGCGCGCATGCCACTGCACACACGCGACTCTGCCGGATTAATCAGCTACCACCCTCGGTGGCCTTCAGTGTCTCTCGGTCCCATCGGATATAATTCGGACACCGGCTGCGCATCGGCGCATGTCCACGCGCGTGCGCGAGTTGGTCGGGCCAACCGGGACCTGCCTTCAGCGGCCTTCAGTGGCTCTCTACCCCGTCTGACCCAGTTCAGACATCGGCTGCGCACCTCTGCACGGCAACGCCCCTGCGCAAAACTCTTTGGCTAATCGGCAGGCCCCATTCCGAGTGGTCGACGTGCGCGGACATGCGCGTACGATCAGCGGGGGCTTTGTTTACCACCACCATCGGACGACGACATGCGCGTGAGGGGAGAAGCTCGTGAACTCGAGAGGGGACGAAGAAGCTTCGTCTCTCGTTAATCGCAACCAACGGGGATCGTGCTCGGAGCTTTTTCTTCGCCATCTTGCTTTAGTGCGGACTTCTCGTTCTTTTTCGATCGGTTTATCGGAGCCAAAATCGGGGCTTTTACAGTGGAGATACGCGATCAGTGAGCGTACGTTAATTTTCGTTGAGACTTCGGGGCATTGCCCAGTGCATTAATTCGTCGTTATAATTATTATTTGCGGATAACTACTCCGTGTTACCGGCGTGGGTTTTTTTTCCATGGATGGTGACGCCGAGTGTGCGTGAACGTTCGCGTGGTTAATTTGTTTTCTACTTTCGGTTCTACTTCGAAAATACAGTCCACTTGCGGAATCATTAATATTTTTTTTGTTGTTAATTTCCTTTCGATTGAACGAAAGGTTTTTTTTGTGCGACGAAGTATTTTTGGCGACTTAATAAAATAACGCGTAGAGCGCCGCTCATCACCGGTAACCGTTCGACAGCGCTTCTATTTTTTTTGGTTTCGTCCACTGCCTCACACTCCCTCCGAATCCCCACGTTAATTACGCAACATATTGCATTATCCCAGAACTGGTTGGGATTCGACAATGCAAAATATATTCGCTCGCCGCGGACTTCGTAACTCACCGAGTGTGGAAAACTAAATAACTAAAAACGATCTGTACATGCTTCACTTTTTCCCTGTTCTTATATCGTGATTGATGTTTAAAACAATAAGAAAAAAATATTATGTTAGGACAGAAAATTATTAATTTAATCATTGAATTTTTAGAACGAGTGATTATAGAGCGTAGCTCTCGAACGAGTTCAGTAGAGTTCCATCTACGTAACCAAAGTTTGAGAGAAACAATTTGGGAGCGTATGTTTTTCGATAATAATCGATTTTTCTGAAAAAATATATATGATTGGTTCCATAAACTATAGGCATCGGTCCGGGTGACCCCCCCTCAGATTCTTTTCAAATTTTTTTGGGATGTAGTCCTTGATGACCTATATGTGCCTGAATTTTTTCAGATTTTTTCCTCCATTATTTCGGCTGTAGTAATTAAGGGCATTTCCTGACATTTCCGTTTTTTTTTTTCAATCTAATTTCATAGTATTGTATCGCAAAATGAAAATTACACTCAGAATGCATTTCTATGTGAAATTGTCTCAACTTTTTGAAAAAAATATTGATTCTCAGTTTGGACTAACGCAAAACTCTCAAAATCGACCTTTAATAATAAAAAGCTATTTTTCGGCCATTGCGCATGTCTGAAATTTTTTTTCAATATTTTTTTCAGAAAGCTGAGAAAATTTCACATATGATACGTCAAATTCACGTTGGGATGTCTGTAAAAACTGCTAGAATCGATGAAAGTTCAAAAATTCAATGATAAACCAAATTTTATTTTCTCCCTTCAAAATGTATAAATTCTCCTTCAATCCTCTTGAGCTATCGATCATTTTAAATTTTTGTCTTTTAGATAGAAATGCAATGTCTCGACTACTCCCAATATTCTGCAGTGAAAGAAAGTTATACGATTATTTATAGAATAAAATCAAAAATAGGCCTTAACATTTCTTGAAAATATTTCTTTAATTGCAAAATAGTTTTTATTCGTTTTTAAAAACTTGAACAATAGAAAAATTTGAAGAATTCGACACAGGCCTTACAATAGCGGAGCCTAAGTTATTGCTAATTGGCGTAATGTTGTGAATTGATCGGGTCCCTTTGATTGATTTCGAGTGAGATGCTCGTTCATCTAACGTTGGCTTTAATTCAAAATATTCCGTCCCCTCAACGAACACAACGTCGATATTTGGCAGACTTTGATTTGTCCTCTCAAACAAATCGTATGGTGTGAGAATGTGTTCGTCTGGGTCCATCTGCAACGACCTTTTTCTTGCATTTCGCTTAATGGCCCCTCCCAAACCATCACACGGTCCTTTGCCATGCGCGGTCGCGCAAAAATGCCAATCAGCCTCAATATCGAAATCATTTTCATGATAACATAAATTTGTAAATGCGTTTTTATTTTTAAATTGCTGCGGCGCTCCATTACTGAAGTAGTGAATTCTTTTTACCACATGAAATTTTTTATTTAAGTAAGCTACCAATTCGACTTGAAATAAATGAACCATAACGAAATGGTGTTTGAGACAGTTACGCCAATTAGCAATAACTTAGGTTCCGCTATTGTAAGGCCTGTGTCGAATTCTTCGAATTTTTCTATTGTTCAAGTTTTTAAAAACGAATAAAAACTATTTTGCAATTAAAGAAATATTTTCAAGAAACGTTGCAGGCCTATTTTTGATTTCATTGTATAAATAATCGTATAACTTTCTTTCACTGCAGGATATTGGGAGTAGTCAAGACATTGCATTTCTATCTAAAAGACAAAAATTCAAAATGATCGATAGCTCAAGAGGATTGAAGGAGAATTTATACATTTTGAAGGGAGAAAATAAAATTTGGCTTATCATTGAATTTTCGAACTTTCATCGATTCTGGCAGTTTTTACAGACATCCTAACGTGAATTTGACGTATTATATGTGAAATTTTCTCAGCTTTCTGAAAAAAATATTGAAAAAAAATTTCAGACATGCGCAATGGCCGAAAAATAGCTTTTTAGTATTAAAGGTCAATTTTGAGAGTTTTGCGTTAGTCCAAACTGAGAATCAATATTTTTTTCAAAAAGTTGAGACAATTTCACATAGAAATGCATTCTGAGTGTAATTTTCATTTTGCGATACAATACTATGAAATTGAATTGAAAAAAAAAAAAAACGGAAATGTCAGGAAATGCCCTTAATTACTACAGCCGAAATAATGGAGGAAAAAATCTGAAAAAATTCAGGCACATATAGGTCATCAAGGACTACATCCCAAAAAAATTTGAAAAGACTCTGAGGGGGGGTCACCCGGACCGATGCCTATAGTTTATGGAACCAATCATATATATATTATTAATAAAATAAAGTATATCTCTGGAACAACTTATCGAGCCATCATGAAAAAATACGTGTCTATTGTGCACATTCCGGAGTATTTTCTGAAATTTTTTGAGATAAATCGAAAATGACATACCGACCGAAAAAAATTATTTTCGTATATTTTTTATGAAAACGGTCATTTTTTAGACTCGAAAAATTCAGAAAAAAATTTTTTCACGAAGCTTATTCAAAAATGCAACTTTTTCGTCTGAAACATTTTTCTGCTTAATCGTACGCTTTCAAGATATACTTACTAACTTACGTACTTAGAAAATTTCGAAATTTTGAAAAACTCAAAAAAATGCGATCTAAAAATTTTGAAAAAATGTACACTACTCTCTTTCATATAATTAAACAACGTGACAAAGTTTCAATTTTTTTAAGACCGGACAACTTTTTGACCGTTCGAAACCGCATGGAATGCCTCATATATAAAACTGTTCCGTGACTGACTGACTGACTGACTGACTGACTGACAGACAACGCACAGCCTAAACCACTGAAGATAGGAAAATGAAATTTGGAATATAGGTTCCTCGGAGGGTGTAGAGGTCCACTAAGAAAGGATTTTTCGAAAATCAACCCCTAAGGTGGTGGAATGGGGTGTGGGCGTTTGTAACTATTGTTGCTGTATCTCTGGAACGGCAATAAACAGAGAGTTGAAATTTGCCATGGAGGTTCGGCTCATACAGTAGATGCTCACTGAAGAAGGATTTTTTTTAAATCAACCCCTAAGGGGGCCGAATGGGGTGTGGGCGTTTGGAACCATTGTTACTGTATCTCTGGAACGGCAATAGATAGAGAGTTGAAATTTGCCATGGAGGTTCGGCTCATACAGTAGGTGCTCACTGAAGAAGGATTTTTCAAAAATCAACCCCTAAGGGGGTGGATTGGGGTGTGGGCGTTTGTAACCATTGTTACTGTCTCTCGGGAACGGCAATAAATAGAGAGTTGAAATTTTGCATGGAGGTTCGGCTCATACAGTAGGTGCTCACTGAAGAAGGATTTTTCAAAAATCAACCCCTAAGGGGGTAGAATAGGGTGTGGGCGTTCGTAACCGTTGTTACTGTATCTCTGGAACGGCAATAGATAGATAGCTTGAATCTTACATGTAAGTTCGGGTTACACAATAGGTGCTTACTAAGATAGGATTTTTCGAAAATAAAATCCTGAGGGAGTAAAATGGGGTTGTAAACGTTTGTTCGGAAAATTGTATTCTCAGCGTCTCCTCTCTGTGCGGATCTTCGTATACTGTCTCTGTCTTATGGTTTTCGTATTGTGGTTCGACGGGAATCGACGGGGGGTGGGGGGCGAAGGGCGGGTCGGATGGGCAACGGGAGGAGGGGGGTCGACGTATCGGTCGTCGGTTCAAAACCGAAATCTACGCGGACGAAGTCGCGGGTAAAAGCTAGTAATCTATATTTTTGAAAAAATTCTGGAAGTAAGATAATCCGTTTTGATATTGCTAGCCGATTCCATTTTTTTTTCGAGAAAAACATGGATTATCGATCGAAGAGAAAAATGTTGTTGTACGCGAGATCGCGATTTACCATATGCATCGAATATTTACTTAAAATACACACCCAACCGTCGGTACAGCAGAAACCTTAAGATAAGTAGCGGAGCTAGCGCGAGAGGCGATGCTGTTGTACACGTTTATAATAGATAAGTTCCCGAGACCAGCCGCTACGCGTCGCAGAGACCCATAATCTCTCGCAAGCGAGGTGAGCACTGTATCGTTATAAAAGGTGGGCTCTGCGACTCGTAAATTAGAAGCAATTCTCAGCGACTCGAAGTATTTGTTCTAATAAAGAAACGAGAAGCAATTTCCGGGTGGAGTATCCTTATTCTCCACCATCCCAACCAAGTGGGGACTGCTCGCTCTGGCGAATTTCTGGTAGCTGCCTAGCTTGCTCCAGGGTTCCCGGTAGCGGCGCCCACACAATTCCTCCAACTCGGAGACGCAGCTCGCCCCGGCGAACTCCTGGTAGCTGCCCAGCTTGCTCCAGGTCTCACGGTCGCGGCGGTCTCCGAGCCTACTTCCCCTCCCGTTCTACCGACAGGGGATGCCGAAGCGAGCCGGTCGGCGACGTCTCCCGCCTCCCGTCCTACCCACTCCACGACGGACGCGGATCCCACCCGTCAATCCAGCGGAGTGTCCTCCACCCCTGCCGGACTATTCATTAATGTCCGTGAGTCTCGAAGACGTCACGGAGCTACCCCCAACACCGGGTAAATCGGTGGAAGAGCTCATCCGGTCCACCGCCGCCCGACGATATCAGCTGGGACTGGTCGACAGCAGTTCCACGGACCGACTGGCCTACCAAGCCGCGCCCTACCCTATGGACCCTAGGCGTAAATTAATGTTTCAACAAAAAAAAAAGCAAAATGAGCTGAAACACAAAAAAAATAAAATAAATAAAAAGGAAAGCAAAATGCGCTAAAACGAAAAAAAAAAAAAAGAAAGGGGAAAAAAAGACAATCCTCCACACCATCACACCAATTGGGAGCTCGTCTTCACGTGTAACAATTTTGGCGCCCAAAAAAAAAAAGAAAGGGGAAAAAAAGACAATCCTCCACACCATCACACCAATTGGGAGCTCGTCTTCACGAGTGTAACAATGTTATCCTCAAATGATGAACAAAAATTAGTTCGCGATAGAAAAAAAAAATTTCTTTCGAAAAAAATTTAATAATCATAATGTCCCCTTTTTTTCGCAATAATCAACAATTTTCGTCGGAATCATATGGACAGATCGAGCGACCAAGGAAGGCGTGGAAACCCACTACCCGCGACGCTCAAAATCATACGTCGAAAATCGGGGTACTCATTGACCAGTTTTGATCGCGTGATTTTGGTTTCGTCGCGCGTTAACCACGCGACCGCGGGAGGGGGGTCACGACCGTTACGAACTGACAGCCCAAACCGACTGACAAAATAGAGCTGACATTTTATTAACATTTCATTGTTTTGTTTTATCGGTCGTTGCCATTCATTTAAAAATACGCATCGTCTGACGTTCGTTCGCAACTTTTGCGCCAAACTCGGAGCACAAGCTTCCGGTTTACTCGCCTCTCATTGGTCCCCTTGTAACCCATTAATCTCGGAAACTACTGATCGGATCAAAATTTCGCGAATAGTCCTCCTCTTGTAATTCAACAAGGAATACACCTGTTCTAATATTATTCGCGAGATTTAACTTACCCTGTATATATATTGTAGCGTGAAAAACTCGCCGATCCTCTCGCCACGACGACACCGGCAGGCCCACGGTCATTAGGAAGGAAAAGATCGTTTTTAATGATTTTGTTTGTTTTTATTTTTATTTTCATGGATTGTAATCGTCCCGTGAGGACGAGAGTTTTCCGGAACGAGGAGCGTGTCTGAACGTCCCGGACTGTCCATGTGAGGCGGAAGGCCCAAGGTGGGGCCGAATTGTTAAGGAGAAAAGCGAGGAGTCGACGTGCGACGGGCGCTGCTGATCGCGAAATTTGCGTTGCGTCGACCCCGCGTAAGAATCCTGGAAAGTAGGTGTCGTGGGGGTCAGAGTGTGTCGCCTGGGCCCCCCGACGGCGAGCGATAAGGAGAGTGGGGATTGAGGGCCTTCGGCCAGATAACGAGCAAATTATTGGGGCTGTTCCGAGGAAGTCGCCGAGGCGGGAGTTTGGTTTTTGGGGAAGATTTTGGGGTACCGGAAGAATACCGGAGATCGAGGCGAGGAGTCCGTCGTTGTTGTTCCGGCGAAGGAAATTAATAAATCTCCGTCGTTCCGGTGAGTTCGTCTCTTTTTTCTCTTCACCATCTCGGGACGAATTTTCGTTATTATTGTTACTTTATCGTGTGTTCCTTTTGCAACGTGATTTTACCGGTGTGAAATGGGTCTTGCCGCGACGGCGCTTGGACCACGCGGTTTCGTTTTTGAATTTATTTACCGGTTCCGTGGGTTTTGCCGGGAACTTCGTTCCCGGAACAGTCAATATTGTTTCGGGTAAAAAAGTGTATTCCCTGGAATATTTGTTGTGATCGCTAGCGTAGTATTTTTTTTATAAAGTTTATCGGTTGTTTTATCGGGAATATCGAGTCGTCCTTGGGGTTGCGCGGGTAAGTCGGACGGCCCGTGTATGGATGCACGTGTGTAAGAGTGTGATTTCCGCGGTAGACTTTTATTTTTGGTATTGTTTTTTTGTTATATTTTATTTTGGAGCGGTGAATATAGTAGCCGCAATCGGAGTGCGTGTGTCGCGGTTTTTCATTGTATCATTTGTTTTCCACGAGTGTGAGTGTGAGTGAGGGTGTGAAGGATCGAGCGAGGGCCGTTTGTCTTGGACCGCGGGCGAGAGCGCGAGCGCAAGAGTGGGGGAGGTTGAACGTGTGTGTGCGCAAAGCGACAAGCCGTCGTACATTGTTTGTTAAATGTTTTTCTTTGAATAATTAAACTCGTTGTCAATTCGGACTTTTTGTGTTGCTCTGTGTTTTTCTTATTCCGGGAATCCGGCTCCGAACGGTGGAGAGCGACTACCGCCACTCTACCTCGGGACAAGGCTGCGGCTGGCCGGACATCCAGCTTGGTCCAGGGGTGTGCCTTCCCTGGTGCAATTGCACCTGGCGCCCAGGGTTAAATAAAAGGGGAAAGCACACTGGACTTTAGCTTTGCAGCGGACCTTGGTTTTTTACGCTACAATATATATATATATGGGGTATTCCTGGGAATATCGGCAACTTCGGACAGTTAGGTCAACATTTTTGCCCCCCAATTTTTCTCATTAATATGTGTTGAAAATAAAGAGACAGGTTTTTCAGCGTTCTTTATTTTGAGCCCCCACTTTTGAAATACAGTCAAATGAAGTTTTTGAAGTATTGACCACATTCGGTCATTCAAATCGATATATCTCAGCAACGGTTAGTGACAACTCAAAAAACCATGGGTCTTTCTTTTCGTTTTATAACGCTCTATGCAATGAAAACATTTACGATTATGTTGCGGAAATTCAACAATTATTTATGAACAATTGAAAATTAAAAATGAAATAAAACAAAAAACGTACCCTTAATTTTTGAAATGTATTTTTTTTTAATTCCTTGAACAAAAACGAAAATTTTATTACCTTGAACTTTTTGGGCCGACGCTTCGTTCGGAAGTTATAAATTTTTTTGTCACAAAAAACCCGTAAATTTACGTATTTTATTAATAAAAATTTGCATAAAAAAAAAAGTACCCTTAATTATTAAAATTGATTTTTTTTAAATTCCTTTGACGAAAAAAAAAATTTTGAGACCCGGCCTGACTTGGGCCGACGTTTCGTTCGAAATTTATAGCTTTTTTTATCATAAAAAACCGGTTAATATACTTATTTTATTAGTAAAAAATTGCATGAAGAAAAAGTACCCTTAATTATTGAAATCTATTTTTCTTTCGAATTCCTTGAACGAAAAAGAAAATGTTGACACTCTGCCGGACTTGGGCGGACGTTTTGTTCGAAAGTTATAGCTTTTTTTTCTCAACAACCGGGAAAACATTTACGGGTTTTTTGTGACAAAAAAAACCTATAACTCCCGAACGAAGCGTCGACCCAAAAAGTTCAAGGTGGCTAAATTTGTGTTTTCGTTCAAGGAATTTAAAAAAAAATGCATTCCAAAAATTAAGGGTATATTTTATATTTCATTTCATTTTTAATTTTGAATTGTTCATAAATAATTGTTGAATTTGTGCAACATAATCGTAAATGTTTTCACTGTATAGAGCGTTCGAAAACAAAAAAAGACCTGTGGTTTTTCGAGTTATCACTAACCGTAGCTGAGATATACCGATTTGAATGACCGAATGTGTTCAATACTTCAAAAACTTCATTTGACTGTATTTCAAAAGTGGGGACTCGAAATAAAAAACGCCGAAATACGTGTCTCTTTATTTTCGACACATATTAATTAAATAAACTGGGGGGCAAATTTTTGACCCAACTGTCCGAAGTTGCCGAAATTTTCAGGAATACCCCATATTTATCCGAAATAGATTATGTTTATCTTGCTTATGCCCGGAATAAAAAAAATATACCTATATAAATCCGAGAGCTCCCGCACGGGCTACTGGGGACACGCTCACGTGCGATGTTGCCAAGAGTCCCGAACTACTCCACGGCAGTTGGTCTCCTGTTTTGTGACGTTTTTATCGACATTAACTTCAAAGTTCTCTTCGAATAATTCGGTGAACCTATTTTTTTATGATCACGTCGGAATCTTCAGAATCTAATTTATACGTGTTAACTTAACTATGAATGCCATCAAATCGATAAGGAGATAAAATCAGTAATTATATTTTCACGAACCGGGTTGTCCATGAAACAACGGGTTAATTTTCCATTTTCAACCTAAGATTACTAATTAGGACCTTCGGTGAAGTATCAAATACTTTCACTATATGAAAGTTTATCACATGAACTCACATAGATTTTGAAATTATAATTACAACATTTGATCTAATGACGACTGTAGTGAGACTCCTACCTTAATCGACCGAAAGCCATCGGGGCCGAATATGATTTGGCCAAACAAAATTCCACAGCAACAGCTCGACCCAAACGAGACGAATTTTGAACTGACCCGCCAGTCCAGTCGAATGCCTATGAATCATCGAACCTACGGAAGTGTTGGGATTGCCCTGGACACCATCTCAGCCAGAACTGTCCAGTTCTAGCCCAGCGAGGAACATGTCTTTCTCCCAGGCCGGAAAACGCCAACGGGAGGCCAGACAGGCCCGATCTGACCGCCCACCCCCTGTCTGGCTTACCGAAGTAGGGAAAGGAAGGAAGGAGTTGCCGCACGTCCTACTCAGCCTGGGTGGGACCGAAATACACGCTGCGATCGATTACTTTTTAACGGATTGTTTCATCCGACCGGAAAATATACCACCAGGTTCCAAAATTCAACACCTTCGCTCCAATGAGAACCTCGCCGGCGAAAACACGACGATGCCACTGGACGGCTTAACCACCGTCACCATCGAAGTTCAAGAGACACCGCTGGAGGTCAACGCCTGGATTGCACCCGATGCCCGGGAAATGTTAATCCTAGGATACCCCTGGTTAAAAAATCACCGGGCGATAATGGACATAGCCGGAGGGAGTTTGTATTCAGGAAATACAGGCCGAGTACAACTCCGGATTTTCGATCGAACGATAAGCTCACCACCATGTCCCGCGGGAGACCTCGCGGAAGTTAATCACGAAGTACCCACGGAGGAACTCGGAGCTTCTCATAACATAATTGACAAGTTCAAACGGGTATTCGATAACCACGGCGGGCTGACGCAAACCCAGACCAACATTCACGTCATTAAGCTCACGTCGGCGACACCCTTTCCTCTCTCTTCATATCGATACTCCGATGCGAAGAGGGAGATAATCCGAGAACAAATCGAAGAGATGCTAACGGATGGGATAATTAAGCCCTGCTTCTTTTTATATAATTCCCCGATTGTCATCGTTAGCAAAAAAGTAGTGGACACCGATTCTGTATCAACTATCAGAGATGAAACACGATCACAGAAGACCTGTCTCCAACTGATAACTCGGATTCAAGATGAATTGAAAGAATTGAAAACTGCCCATGTCTTCTCCACGTTCGACCTCAAGAGTGTGTATTGGCAAATACTTATGGACCCAGAAAGTAAAAAATCAACCGCATTTTCCACCCCGGACGGGGGAACTTTCCAATTTCGGGTTATGCCGTTCGGCTCAAAGAACGCTCTGAACACATTCAAGCGATCCATGAGCCAGGACGTACGTACCGGACTTCTGGATAAAATTTGGATCGTCTACCTAGACAATATCATCATTTATTCACGGACATGGGCAGAGCACCTCAACCACCTCATGCTTATACTCGAGCGACTCGCAGTTCACGCATTAACCTGCTCTAAACCTGCCTGAAGCTAAACCCGATCATCAAAAATTAATCATCGACCTACCTACTCTGCACTCGAAGGAGACGCTCCAGAACATGCAATTGTTTACGGGAGTACATACCACATTTCGCCGAGATCTCAGCGCCATTTACCGAGTTATTGTCAGGAAAGACAAAACCATTTCGATAGACAGCGGCTGCCGAACAAGCCTTCCAGTGCATCAAAGAAAAAAATGTCGATGGGCGATCCTCTTGGGAGAATTCTCATTCAACGTTGAACATTGTCTTGGTTTTTCGAACGAATTGCCTGGCGCCTTGTCAAGAAATCTCGCAGAAGCAGCTCAAGACGACCTCGAAGAACAAGAACGATTACTTCGTCCCGACAAGAACATCGTTCACGACACGGAGGAAAGGCCACCCGAAATAATCACGAACAATCTCGTCGATCATATTATGGAGGATCAACAACAAGATCCTGACATCAATAAACTCGTCATCAGAGGGACGATCGAGGAGCGACCGAACCGAGATTGGAAATCGAAGACGGAGTCGTTCGGAAAGAAGAGCAGGGAGTGTGGAAGCTCCTGATCCGTGGGAGGACCCGACAACGAGTACTACAAGAGTATCATGATTCCCCCTCCTACCGGACATCCTGGGGTCGACGAAACCATATGAGCAATTTAACGTAACCTTACGTGGAAGGGACTCCGGAGCGACGTACGTGATTACGTTAGGCAATGCCACATTTGCGCTTGTACGAAGACGAATCGCCCCTACCGTCCGGATCAACTACGACCACACCGACCTAGCCGCCCATCGGAAACTATCGCAGTCGACTTAATGGGCCCCTACCCTCGCACTGGGCGGGGAAAAAAATTCATCTCCGTGGTAACCAACCTTTTTTCAAGATAGGTAGAAGTATATGCGATTGGTTCATCGAAAGCTTCCATCATCACCAACCTAATGGAGAAAGAAATCTTCGGAAGATGGGGCTATCCGAGAGCCGTGCTCTCGGACAATGGACCACAGTTCTCCAGTCAAAAGTGGTTCGATGCATGCGATCGTTGGCAAGCACAACTCTGGACCACTCCTATCTACCATCCCCGCTTAAACCCTACGGAACGACGAAATCAGGAGATCAAAAAAGGACTGCGCCTGCATTTGAGAGATGGCCAGCATGAAGATTGGGATCCCCATCTCCCAAATATTCTGTTCAGACTGCGAACTCGACAAAACGCAGCCACCAGACAGACTTCCAGCGGATTACTCCTGGAAGCAAATATTCCAAAGTCGGGCAAATAACGACTGCCAGCGCCCAGAGACGTCCCTGACCAGGAGCAACGCATTCGACGGGCTAAGGAAAACCAAACGGAATATCAGAGTAACTACGCACCAGCCAAAGGACCCGCACCAAAGTTCCAAGAGGGTGACCGACTCTACTCAAAAACGCACTTTCTCTCGAAAGCCACGGACGGACAACATGCGGGGTTCAATTCCCCATGAAAAGGACCCTCCACCGTCGAACGCAACCTGAGGGGAAAAAAATACCTGGTAAATCGTTATCAGAGATGCACAAAGATCCACGGTAATATGCTGAAACCAGCAAACGTGGAAAAAAATACATACTAGGGTGGACACGTGTCCCCAGCAGAGCCTCCTGAATATGACGGGAGGACCCACTGATACACGTCAAACCAAAGGGCAGGTCTTCCACAACGAGATTTCCGGATAAACGGAAAGACAGTTCGAGCCATTACTGGCCGAGCAACGTATGAGAACAATTCCAAATTCTCTTCGGAATAAAACCACCGCAGGATCAGTGGCGTGTAAGCCAAACCATACGGCCAAAACGCAACTGACTCTTGGAAAACCAAAGATGACAACAGCCCAGCAGACGCAACGAGAGAAGTCGAAGACTGACCAGGGCTGGGAGGCCCCTTATCGTGAAGAACGAAGAAACAAAGAGCCCTGATACACCCTGCGAACGCGAACAATACTGTAACAAGTACAGCCAGTGATAAAATGTTACAGTGTGAAACTAATTAGTTTAAACAAACGTTAATTCATTGTAAAAAACATCATTTCATCCACGTTAATTATTCAAATTCTATCTTTTATATCCTATTTGGGGGGGGGGGGGGGGGGGGGAGATTTGTTATACGCTAAAGCTATACCACTCGTTACACTCCTTGGATATTCAATTCATAATATAAATCAGTCGATAACAAGACATACTTACCATAATACTTACCATAAAGAACAGTTACCGACCGGCACATCACCCCAGCCGGTAAGGCAGTTCCCTGCTGACATTGCCGATAGAGTGGGGATCTGTTTCATGTATACTTCATTGGAGTTTTTCAAAAAAAAAAAATTCGATTTTCCAACGGGCCACACCTGAAATAGTTAGTTTAGATGGAAGGAAAAATCCTGGAAAAAGATGAGCATTCTAGGTTGACAAGGGGAAGGCCTCAACCATGAAACTGACTTTTCAATAAAACTATCAAAAATCGATAGTACATTGAAAATTATTAGACACCTGTCCCGGCGTCTTTGTAGGTGGGCCCTAGTTTAATTATTATTAATTTTTTTAAATCACGGTTGCGGCAGCAGATAAACAAGGTGCCGGTCGCGTGCTGTGCTCTCAACAAGCGTCGATGGCGCAGGGCGAAAGTGCAAGTCCAGCAATCATTATACCGCTAGTTCGAATCCTGGTAATGTCATGTTTTTTTTTGTTTTTTTTTTTTCAATTATTATTGCAATCGTGCTGAGAATTATTTTATGACGCTCCCCCGGTGATTTAATTTTTTTTTGATAGTTAGATTAATGGAAAATGAAAATCATGCAGACATTTCTTGGATTATTTTCGTACAAAATAGTGATTCATTCTTATTCACATACTCGTGAATAATAGTCATCGTAGAAACATTTAAAACACAACGAGCTCCGTCTGATTCGCTATTAAAGAGGTCATGGTAAATAAACGAATTTGCATGTCCTCCCCACGAATCAAGAAAAAAAAGGAATTTTTCTCCACAAACGTCGGGCTTGAGCCATTTTCCGTACCTTTAACGTAGGGTCTGTGCACTTGAAAGGAGACCATCCGCAAATTGTGTGGCATGGGTCATTATCACGGAAACATTGAATGTACTTCGAAGAAATTTTTTTCTTCATTTACCAACACATACGCAGCCGAATCTGGCTGCTCTTTCAAGAAAATAATATTCTGTTTTGTCGGGAGGATATCTTCTTTGAAAAAAGGTATTACAGCGTCCTTCAACGCCTTGCCGATAACATGTGCGGAACGGTCGATTTCTTATAGAGCAGGGATGTCCAACCACGATTCGCCGCGCGTCTCCTAACTTGCTTTTCTTCCCTTTCTCCGTCCACTTCTCCTCTCCTCGTTGCCGCTCGACTCCGCCTAGATGCGCGCAGGCCAGCACAGGCGACTACGGTGAGCGCATTAACTCGCTTATGGCGCGTAGGATTTGAACGCAAGTTTACAATTTATTTATTAGTTTTGCGGGGTGCTTGATTAACGTGAGTTCCCTCGCCTTTCCCGATAATTTTATTCCTTAAACTACCACGCGTCGCAGTGTGCGCAGATCCCCATTCTGCATCGTATCACGATTCACCGTACCGAATACGTCTCCCATTCGCTGACGAAAGATTCAATTCATTGAATTGAAAATTAATTTCTGATGTTATTCCCATCCTTCAACGTTTAATGTTTAATGGTAATGCTATGTTTTCTAATAATTTGTTACGAATCATTAGAAATACCGAAAATCAGTACACACGTTGGTTCTCTCAAATTCAATTCCGAATGGGAGCTGAAATATTTATTTATTTTGAATAACGAAAATTTTTCCGGATGCGCCATTTGTGGACAAGTGATGACCAACATCAGAAAATTCAATATTTCTCGGCATTATGAAAAATATCACAAAGAAAAATATGAAAATCATTCGCAAGAGGAAAAATTGAATTTAATTAAAAATTATCAGATTAAAAACAATAGACCTTCTACTTCTGGATGTTCTTCTCTAACACCCCCCGAATGTTCCTCCGTGAATCCAGAAAATCTTCCTTGTGAGTCTGCTGACAAAATTGGTGCTCGTCAATGTCGCTCAGCTTCTTATAGTATAAGGAAGTGTTAGAGAGGAACATCCGGAAGTAGAAGGTCTATTGTTTTTAATCTGATAATTTTTAATTAACTTCAATTTTTCATAATGCCGAGAAATATTGAATTCTCTGATGTTGATCATCACTTGTCCACAAATGGCGCATTCTAAAAAATTTTTGTTATTCAAAATGAATAAATATTTTAGCTCTTATCCGGAATCGAACTTGGGAGAATTAACGTGTGTACTGACTTTCGGCATTTCTGATGATTCGTAACAAATTATTGGAAAGAAAGCATTAGCATCAAACATTAAGCTTTGAAGGACAGGATATCATCAGAGCTTAATTTCCAGTTCAATGAATTGGATTTTTTGTAAGCGACTGAGAGACCCGTTCGGTACGGCGAATCGTGATATAATGAAGAATGGGGATCTGCGCCCACGTCACGCTCGAACAGGCCTACGAGCCCGTTCGGCTGCGGTCGCCATGCAGCCGAGCGGAGCCGATCCCCTACCAGTGCGACGCGCCTACCGCGCGCTGGCCTTACGGTGGGTAAGAGAGGGGATTGACGAGTTGACAGGTCATTGCTCTTTGCTCCGGGGTTAGACTACGCAGCCTTAGACCATATTGGCGAATATAGCACGATCCATGTGTTGTCAACCACGATATCGGCTCCTCTCAATTGAGTGATGAATGTTCTGCCATTATCATCAGGTGAGCGACGCCGATAGAGTGGATATCCATCGTTTCCAGTTTGAGTTTCCGAAATAAAAGCACGTGGATAACGTTTTGTGCATTTATTGTCGGACATACAAACCGAAGTGGGATTGTGTTGTCCGCATGGTCCGTGGAGCATATTGGTTTTCACTACTTCGTGCAACTCTGGATCCATCTCAGCATCGGGGATTTCGGCGGAAATGATGTCATCAATTTGTTCTGGTGTAATTTTGTCCACCATCCAAAGAAGCATGTGTGCGTGCGGCAATCCTCTTTTCTGCCATTCAACTGAATACATCCAGCATCGAACAGTACCGTATACACGTTGTTTCGCAATGGAATCTATCAAACATCTGAGTTTTTGTTTGAACACTCGTGCTGTAACGTCGTGACGATCGCTTGGTGATTGACCGGGATGCAATAACTGCGTAATCTCAGGCCATTTTGGATTGCAAGTAAACGTCACAAGCAAATCCGGCCGTCCATAATTGCGCACGTAAGTCATCGCGTCCTGGGAGTACTCGTGCATGTGTCTCGGACTGCCAATGTATGTCGATGGCAAAATTGTGAGTCGACCAACATCTATAACAGCGTAGTCGAACCCCGGAGCAAACAGCAAAAACCTGTCAACTCGTCAATCCCCTCTCTTACCCAGCGTAAGGCCAGCGCGCGGTAGGCGCGTCGCAGTGGTAGGGGATCGGCTCACTCGGCTGCATGGCGGCCGCAGCCGAATGGGCTCGTAGGCCTGTTCGAGCGTGACGCGGGCGCAGATCCCCATTCTCCATTATATCACGATTCGCCGTACCGAACGGGTCTCTCAGTCGCTTACGAAAAATCCAATTCATTGAACTGGAAATTAAGCTCTGATGATATCCTGTCCTTCAACGCTCAATGTTTGATGCTAATGCTTTCTTTCCAATCATTTAATTTGTTACGAATCATCAGAAATGCCGAAAGTCAGTACACACGTTAATTCTCCCAAGTTCGATTCTGGATGAGAGCTAAAATATTTATTCATTTTGAATAACAAAAATTTTTTAGAATGCGCCATTTGTGGACGAGTGATGACCAACATCAGAGAATTCAATATTTCTCGGCATTATGAAAAATATCACAAAGAAAAAAATGAAAATCATTCGCAAGAGGAAAAATTGACGTTAATTCAAAATTATCAGATTAAAAACAATAAACCTTCTACTTCTGGATGTTCTTCTCTAACACCTCCTTATACTATAAGAAGCTGAGAGACATTGACGAGCACCAATTTTGACAGCAGACTCACAAGGAAGATTTTCTGGATTCACGGAGGAACATTCGGGAGGTGTTAGAGAAGAACATCCAGAAGTAGAAGGTCTATTGTTTTTAATCTGATAATTTTTAATTAAATTCAATTTTTCCTCTTGCGAATGATTTTCATATTTTTCTTTGTGATATTTTCCATAATGCCGAGGAATATTACATTTTCTGATCATGGTCATCACTTGTCCGCAAATGGCGCATTCTGAAAAATTTTCGTTATTCAAAATAAATAAATATTTCAGCTCCCATTCGGAATTGAATTTGGGAGAATCAAAGTGTGTACTTATTTTCGGCATTTCTGATGATTCGTAACAAATTATTAGAAAACAGAGCATTACCATCAAACATTAAACGTTGAAGGATGGGAATAACATCAGAAATTAATTTTTAACTCAATGAATTGAATCTTTCGTCAGCGATTGAGAGACGTGTTCGGTACGGTGAATCGTGATACGATGCAGAATGGGGATCTGCGCACACGTCAAGCTCAAACAGGTCTACGAGCCCGTTCGGCCACGTTCGCCATGCACGGAGCGGAGCCGACCTTCGACCACTGCGACGCGTGGTAGTTTAAGGAATAAAATTATTGGGAAAGGCGAGGTAACCCACGTTAATCAAGCACCCCGCAAAACTAATAAATGAATTATGAACTTGCGTTCAAATCCTACGCGCCATAAGCGAGTTAATGTGCTCACCGTAGTCGCCTGTGCTGGCCTGCGCGCATCTAGGCGGAGTCGAGCGGCAACGAGGAGAGGAGGAGTGGACAGAGAAAGAGAAGAAAAGCAAGTTAGGAGACGCGCGGCGAATCGTGGTTGGACATCCCTGGTCTATAATATCTGCGTCGCTATCGACTGCATCTCGCAAGTGAATATATTCTTCAGATCGCAACTTAGCCTGATTGAATCGAATGTAATTTAGTCGTTCTGTCTGAACCTTAACGTACATATCAACTGCATATTGTTGAAACAATCGGCGATATCTCAGTAGGTGGTTGTCGATGTTTTGGCGAATCATCATTCGATATCCGTAAAATTTCATTGAACTGACCTTTTTATTTGTCTCGACCCCTAAAAATTTACAATTTATGAAGTGACAATCGAAAGTGTTTTTTTTTGTACTAACCATTGGCCGGATTTATCATGTTGTATCTCAAGTGATATCCGTCTTCACCGCGGCAGAACATAAGCGGATATTGCAGTGCGTCATACGATCGATGTGTCTCACTTATTCTCTCGAGTGCGTTTCCAGTTCGGCGTTTGATGATTATATCACGCGATTCCACACTTTCACCTACAACCACAATTGATATTTCACGAACTGTAGGTGCATTGTATTGTCGTTCATGAGTTCCTGCTGGTCGTTTGTCCGCTTTTATAACAATGCTGTGATCATCGGATGGCATCTGTTCCAACGAAGTCGTAAACAGTTTGATGAGCTCATTGTGTTCGTGTAACATTTGCTGCAATTGCTGGACTGTTCCTCTTTTCGTTGTGTTAAAGATAGCACAACGTCGATTTAGTTCATCATGTGAACCTCCAAGAAAGTATATTTAAAGATATTTGTGTTCTTGATCTGGATGTGGCGACAGCGATCCAGCAAGATGAAAAATTTGCCCATGAATCTGTATAGTTGGAAACTTCTGTAATTTTTGTATTTTTTTAGCAAGATAAGTTTTAGTTTGTGTTATATCGTGATGTATCGGGTATCGTGTGTGGTGTGTTAGTGTATTTTGTGGTGTGAGTGTTTGTGTATAAGCATTCATCGCTGTTGTTAGTGAAATTACCGTAAATGTTGGATTGTAATTTCGTTCATTTATAATTTCATCACCAAACGACGTCATTTGAAAACAATCGTTGTACATCTTGATGTGTTGCAAGAAATGGTTGGAGTAAGGAGATTCACCACAAAGCAGCGTGCGCAATGGCTCTGGTGGTCGAAGCAACTCTGGCAATTTCACCTTGCCGTGCGCGCAACACAATCCAGGCGGCTCTTTCTCAAATTTGACTGCATTACAATGCTGACGAACGAAAGACATCTGACCGAATTGAACTGATGCGTGCGCACTGTATTGAATGTTTGGCTCATATCGAAAGGCTGCACGTTCAATGTTCACCGAAAGAATTTGTTGTTGTCGACGTTGTCGTTCAATAGTGGCACGTTGTGATCTTGATTCATTACTTTGCCGAGCACGAACATGTCTTCTTCTCAATCGTTGTTGCTCATTGTAAGCTTCGTTGATCTCTTCGGACCGTCGCGCACGATTTTCAATCATTCTCATCCGAGCTGATTCCCTTTCAATAGCACGTTCCTCTTCCGTTCGACGTGCGGCGACATTTCGGTGTCGCGTTGCATTCTGAGATCGACGACCAATATTACCATGACCTCTTCTCGGCATCGTAACAAATATCGAACTGTCAATGATCATCACTTTTTATAAATCGCACATAAAGTTTTCATTAATGAATAACTTACCTTTGTAATAGCCAAAGTAAAGAAAGCAAACGAACGAATCGTCGCACATAAAGTTTTCACTAATCAATCATTTACCTCTAAAATAGCCAAAGTGAAGGAAGCAAACGAACGAATCCGATCGGTTACCGATCTATTACAATGGAAATGAGGTTCGGTTTTCGCCGACGAACAAACCAATGAACTCACCATCTTGTGATCGAAATATCAATAATATCACTCAGAAATTGGTAATCCACCGATTCGCAATGATAAATGTAATGTAAACTATTTCACTCGAAGAATCAATGAAAAATGATAAAAATATCATCAGACAGAACAAACAGTATGCTGAGCTGTCAAGCGGAATGACCGTCTACAGCGCAAAAAAACAAACAAACCACGATCCATTTTTATTGAACTAAAAAGGGTGCAAAGTTGAACCTTGCACATTGCTTTCTTATAATTTTTTACATTTGCCAGAGTTTCCTCTATAAGGAACTATGTGTCGATCAATTTTGGCTTCCTTATAGAGGAAGATTTGGCAAATGTAAAAAATTATGAGAAACCAATGTACAATGTTCAACTTTGCACCCTTGTTTTCATATAAGCCTGTTCGTGAATCTATCCAGTCCGGAATAAATATATTGTAACGGTAACGACGCCGTTACACTCCCCATAGCTACAAAAACAATAACATCATAACAAACCCAGGACGGTTAGGCTTCGAAAAGGACGAGCGGTGGAAACCGACAGCGAGCGGAGCGAGAGGGGGTTCGGAAAAGAACGAATCACGGGCAGGCAAGAGCCCGTGATTCAGTATAAAAAGAGCCGATCGAGCGCAGAAAAGGCACTCTGTTTTAGGGAGCACCAGCCGCCAAGTGAAGGATCGACCAGGACCACCGAAGAAGGACGAGGACGCCCGAGGGAAGAGCCCAGGCGAGCCGATCGAGAGACCGGAGTATCAGGGCCTCAGGAGACAGCAGGAGCCTTCCCTCGATCCACGGAAGAGCTCTCGGCGGCACGGTGGGGACAGCGGACCGCGACGGGTGTCCAGCCACTACCCTAGACCCCTCTCCACGGTCCAGCGGCCGCGTCGCGTCGGGAGAGGCCCTCGAGCACCGGGGCTCGGGCCAGACGTAGCTGTATCGCGGGTCGTCTTACGACAGGCGCTCGGCGGAACTGTCTCGCGGGTCGTCATTCGACAGGCGCTCGGCGCAACCGTATCGCGGTTTAACATCCGATAGGTGCTAGGGACACACACTGTACTACGGGTTGCCACCCGAAAGGCGCATACTTGACAGAATATATCTGAACCATCGTCTTATACCGTGTTCCACCAGTTTCTTTACCTACTCGAGTTCCGAACTACCGTCTATCCCGACGGATATGTAAAGGAAGGTAGAAATACTGTTACAATATAGTAAATTCCATGTCAAATCTTGAAAATTAAAAGTCGCATCAAATTCAAACGCCTGGATGGATGTAGCCCAAAATCAATACGACACAACTTCCGATAATAGTGCGACTTTGTACCAAATTTTGATTTGATATCCCGAAAATCGTGGAATCTAGAGCTCGCACGTCGATTTTTGGAAAATTTCAAAACGACATAAAATATGGATATGGAATAGAATGGCTCGATGGATTTTGCCGAAATTGAATACGAAACATCTTGCGATGACAGTGCGATTTTGTACTGAATTTTATCCGGATGTATCGAAAATTGCGCAAACTAGAGTGCGCACGACACTTTTTAACAGATTTCAAAATTCTCTAAAAACAAAAGCACTGCATGGATTTCGCTCAAATTCAGTACCAACTATCTTCCTAAAGGAGTGCAACATTTGACTGCAATTGAGCTCGATATCTCGAAAATTGTGCGAGCTAGAAAGAAAAAATCGGGTTATAAAGAATTTGAAAATCACGTAAAAACAAAAGAACTGCATGGATTGTTCCGAAAATTGAGTCAAGGAAGGCGCCTGGAACCCTTTATATGTGTGATAAGATTCAGCTTGATATCTCAAGCGGTTCTCAACTTGTGAACGTAAAACGAATGCTACACACACACACGCACGCACGCACGCACGCACGCACGCACGCACGCACTCACGCACGCACGCACGCACGCACGCACACACACACACACACACACACACACACACACACTTACATCCGGAAATTTTTTCTAAATGTGATTTCTCGGCGTGTTGGGGCATTCTAAACACGTCTTTATGAAAATCTAAAAAAAAAATTTCGGGAAAACAAAGCTTTCTCTATAAGGAAGCAAAAACGAAATGTGCGCCTACAACGCTACCTGTTGAGAATTTTCCGAATTTTTTTTTTCCTAAACCTTTGCGTAGCAATTACGAACAAATTCGCAGGAGGAAGTATCGAGAATTTGGTCCAGTCGTTTTCAAGTTTTAAGTATCCGAACAAACCACGATCCATTTTTATATATACAGATATAAGATTTTTTTAAAATTACAATTCCGTTAAAAAGTCATCGACCCATTGATGTTCGACGAGTTCAGACTCAATTCTGGCCAGTGAAAGCCAATTGGGCTGTTCTCTACCCAATGATGGCTCAGCAGCCCAGTGAGATTGCGTCTGTAAGGGTTCCGTATATTGAAGCTCCTCAACGTCGATGTCGTCACTGCGATCGGCTAAAGTATTATAGAAAATATTGATCACTAGAAAACAATTGAATTATATTATCACGACTACCATTGTGGTCTTGGGATTATAAAGAACCGGGTTCAGCATCCCTATGTTCTAAGAAGTCTTCGGGGTCGGCAATCTCGATATCGTCGGCATTGCCGATGTCGGTGGTCACGGCATCCTCCAAATGGGGCAGTGTTTTCACTTCATAAAAATTAAATTCACATTCTTCAACATACGTCATTTTAATTTTATTATTATTATATTAAAATGCCCAATACGATTTTTAAATACACTTTGCTATACGCTCAAATAGCTTAAATATTTATATTGAATATTAAGTCTTAAACACGCACACAAACATACACGCACGCTCACAACCCACGCACACAAACATACACACCTACAAACCATATGCTACCGTATCGGGTCGCCGGTACCGCGAGCCGCGACGCGCTGCAGCGTCTACCGCAGAGTAGTTCCAGTCCGGCCACTAGATGGCGCGTGGCGGCTCGGGCTTCCCGCAAGCGGCTGGTCACCCGGACGGCGTTAAATACCGGGTGCGAACCGACATTGATCAGTGTTGTCTTCCCGGCTAATTCCTTGTGAAGAAAGCTACGGAAAACGAATCGTTTTTTGGTTTTGCGACTGGTCGCGGCTTCCAACCTGGTTGCTCGCCCCATCGTTCCTTTCCTACCCCCCCCCCCCCCCCCCCCCCCGGTGAGAATTGACGGCCCCAAGTTCTTCGGTCGCCGAGATCCGAACCGGGGATCCTCTCCTGTACCGAGGACGCTAACCCCAGAGGTTCTTGGTCGCTGCGACTAGTTAGCCTCAGGCCTTCTTCGCCGCTGCTCCTCGGTATACCCCCTCCCCGTTTCCTTCCCATGCCCAATCTCTCCGGAACTCCATCCCGGTTAGTAACGTCCCCTCTACGCCTAATCTCTCGCACCCCCAAACGTTTCACGACGCGTAAAGAATCCACATAAACTGCCACCACCGCCATTTCCGGTTTCCACACCGGCTCTATCGTCATACATCCACATCGCTCGTCAATTGTGCACCATTCGACGTTCATCGAGAAATCAATGCGTAACAACTTATTGCAAAAATTTAGAAATAATTCAAACTGCAATTGAACTCACCGATTTCGTGGTCCTCGTCATTTTCGATCACATGCCGCCGACCCTGCCCGACCACGTTCATTAAAAAATCCTCCACGGTCCACCTATAACGTAATATACGAGTGAGCTTTATATGAATGATGAATGCAATTAATATGCACGATTATTAGTCATTTCAAACCTTCCTGCGTCCAACTTCGCTTGTGCCTCCGCAATCCTGCGGTCTTCTTGCACCTGGGCACCTCCTTCGCGACGGCGTAACGCATTGGCGTTTGCCAGCGGAGCCCAGTTTACATCCTCCGTTCAAACGGGGGTTTTGAGATTCTCTAAAGTTGCATGGCAATTGAAAAATGTCAATATGATATATCATAATGTATACGGTTAAATTTTTTTAATTTCAATTACGTTGCGTCGTACCTAGAAAGGTCTAAATATTCAATCCACTACCGCCCAGCTTTGCCACAATGTGGCCGTGAAAACTCCGCGACATTATTTGTGCGGATCGATGAATCCCTGACCGACACAATATCGGCACGAGGGGCCCATTGCTTCCGTAAATAATACGTGTATCATCGAACGAATGTAAATTCCGTAGCAATCGTGTCGGCTACTATCGAAATGACGTCTAATCCGGCATTCATCAGATCAGGTCCCTTCAGCGGGAGGCCCATCGACATCCAAAGAATGGTTTTGGGTGCTTGCTGGTTAGTAGTTTTACAAGGGGGATTTCGAGCCACTTACCACGGGGATCTGCCTTACCGACAAAGTTTAGCTAAGGCAGTCGGTAAGGCAGATCCCCGTGGTAAGTGGCTCAAAATCCCCATCGTATAACTACTCTGGTTTCCAATTTTTTTTTCACTTTCGAGGGACCGCCTGAACATAAAAGAAGAATGGTAGAAAACCGATGAAAATACTGACAATCTGCGCTCACTATGCTGTGTTTTGCGACTCATATGAAGGTATGAAAAATTACCTGGCAGAAGTGGAACCAGCAGCCACGGATTTGTGTTACAGGCAAACGGTTGCCGTACCGATGCGATTGATGCTTTTTCGAAATCGCATATAACTGGGGACAGGTTTATCGGCATTTCTTGGCACAGCTCGATTAGCCGCTCCCAAACCTGGCAATACATCCCCTTCGTCCGTTTTTTGCACAGAACGAAAACGACTGGGAATCCCTGAAATTACACGATCAAACACAAAAAATTCGATTAGCTAGATAATTCATAGAAAATCAGCCAGTACATCACGGAAATAAATCAAGTTCAACGAGCTTACCGTATCCGCTCTACGAACATGAATTGTCAATGATTGACAGGCCCGCGGTTGATTCGGTACAACCTTCAAAAAAACATTGTGTCATCAAATGTAACGAGAATAACGAATTTTAGATTTTTTTACTAACCGAGAACAAGCACATCATTTTAATGTTAATTTTGTGAAAAAATGTAAAAACCATAAACTTATTTTTCTTACTCGAAACGTACCATCCACGTGAACTTCTTCGGCGACGTTCAGCGCCGAGAGCATCGCTTCACTTGCGAATACGAGACCAATCTCTCCGATTCTGATTTGGACCATACCGCGATAGATTGATCTCAGAGGTCCATGCTCCTCGAGCGCGATCTCCAATTCCCTCATTGTTCGAGGTATCGGTGGGCGGATGTTTGCCTTTTCTCTAAACAACATCATGCTCACCGATTCGTATTCCAATTGAGGAGCAACGGCAGCAAATCTGTTTCAAACGAAATCACATTATAGGATAGAAAGACACAAATTAGATAATATTATCTTATAGCGATTTTTTCGCGTAATTTCCACACCATGGATCGATTGACATTTTATCAACAATTTTTTTCGGTGTCTGCGTTTCCCGAACTAGCCGACGCATTTCCTCCTGCATCGCAATGCGAACGCTGTCAACGGCGTTACCCACGTGATTATGCGTGCGTATGTCCATAATGTGGCCCGTTGGTGATTCCCTTACGCGCCCCGGGCATCCTTAAACAATACCACTGCGACTCGCGCATCGGTAGACGTTTGAATCGCGGATCCGATGGTATTAAAATCCGGCATGGAAAGACAGGAAGCTATTCGCCCGTTTTCCCGCGAAAAGTTCCATCTACAATAGCGATACAATGTTTAAAACGCTAACCAACATTTGCCGGATATAATTATCGTATCCGATTACCAATAAAACAGTCGGTCATTACATCTTACCTTCTGGGATATATGACTTTATGACGATTGATCGTTGCTTACTTCACAATGACACTATTTTTTTGAAAACTTTAACTATAAAAATTAATACGAATTATATGAACTAAGAACCGTAAGTTGATAACGATAAAAAAATGTAAAGAAAAAATATTCAAAATCGAATTATTGCAGCTCGCTACGGTGAAAAATATATTGCTAACGACTCGATGAGTGATTTTCGCAAGAATGAACCCGCAATTTATAAAACATGTCTGTCTTCATATTCGTTATTTGTGTATTTTCATTTGATTTAATCGATTGGTTTTAAAAAAATAAGGGGAATGAGGCTCCTGGAGATTGCAGTTGTGGTATGAATTAAATAAAACGTACATTGTCCGAAATGTTCATATTGTCTAAAACAAACAACGAGACGTCGAGAAAACAAATAAAATATGCGAAGCCGCCGTAGCGAGCATGAACGATAAACCATGATTTATAATAAACATAATAATAATATAATATTATTATAATGTTATTATTATAATATTATTATAATATCATTATAATATTATTATAATATTATTATAATATTATTATTATTATATTATTATACTAATATTATTATAATATTATTTATAATATTATGATAAACATGATTTATCGTTTTATGAAACGAGATAAAACGAATTATAACGAGTATCGCGCACTGACGCGCGAATCGGCGAGAAACACTAGCACTCGGGGAATCACCAGCTATGCCAGTGATTGAACATCGATAGGACGGCCGATTCGTAGAAATTATAGTTTCGACAAAAATTCAGAATCCGTTCGGCCCAAAACGCATATTTCGAAATTCGTTGCCGATAATCGATTGTATTGCGGCAAGTCAGTAATTTTCGCTCGGCTTAATGAACGTTCGACGGATGCCGACGATGGTGTTGGAGTGTTATATTTTTAAAATATTTCACGTATTGACGGGTACGCATTTAGCATTGACAATGCAGACCGATGATCTTTTAAAAAGTCCACCAGCTCCGTGTTCGGCGTTGTTTGTCGAAACAAACGATCGACGATATTGATCGTGCCGATGCCGGAACCAAAATTGAAAAAATCATCTGTCTCCGTTTCTGGCGGAGCTTCCGAAACCGGACCAGCTTGCTGTCCCACGGCCTCATCGACGATAACCAATATTTTTGTTTGAAGCGAAGCATCGAAACACTCCAGCCATTTTCCTTTAAATAAGGGATGGACGAAAGCGGCGAGTCTCCCTCCTTTCTCAACATCGAAAAACGGCTCAAACCGTTTGTTCAAGCTTTCGATTATGGCGGTTGCAAGGGGATTGCACCACCGAAGCTTTTTCTTCGTAATTAAGTCGCTGACGTTGTTACGTAAGGAAATAAGTACCCGTCAATACGTGAAATATTTTAAAAATATAACACTCCAACACCATCGTCGGCATCCGTCGAAAGTTTATTTAGCCGCGCGAAAATTACTGACTTGCCGCAGTACAAGCGATGTCCATGTTATGCCGCTCGAAACGATTGCCTCTCAAAGTTTTGGACCATCAAATATTGTATATTCGAATCTTTAAAACTATGAATTATGGGCATTATTTGAATTTTTCGAAAAATAACCGTTCAAATCAATGACGGTCGAAGTTTAGCAGTGTTGAAACGTTTATTTTCAAATCGTTCAAATTTCGATTTACTGCCCTCTCGGACACTCGAACGTTCGAGTTTTTTTAATTCAGCGACGTTACGAGTCAGAATAATAATTTTCGGAGATTTTGATTTTCAAAAAGATTATATTCAAATAAAGAAATTTCTAATCCATGAGCCTTCAAAACATTGATATTTCGAAATTCGAGACCCACTCGCGAAGAGAGACATGTTGCAACTTGCGGACATTCTTCGAATATGAATCTAAGAGATAGAAAAAAAAGATTGCTTATACATTAAAAATTTATCACGAAAAGAATCGACGTGTGTTTTTCTCCATTTTCATTTACAGATAGTTTCAGGTGTTTTTAATCATTGCACAGGTGAAAGTACAAAGATTATATTTATTCTGGGCTTGGAAACGTAAGAGAACAAAGTACATTTGTATCAGTGTTGGGCAGCCCCGGAGTACATTTGTACTTGGAGTACGAAATGAGTACGGAGTACAAATGTATTCCGTACTCCCAGTCTCCCGAAGTACGGAATACATTCGGACTCCGTACTCCCGGTCTCCCGGAGTACGGAATACATTTGTACTCCGTACTCCCATACTCCTGGAGTACAAATTTGCCCATCACTGATTTGTATTGTAGACTCGGTACACGGGGGATCACATATGACATTTGTATTTTGGCCTCGGTGAACGTCGGAGTCCGGATTCCATTCGGAATTTGGACTCCCACGGTTGTCAAGTCCGAAGTCCTTCCGGACTTTATACTCCTCCGGTTGCCAAGTCCAAAGTCCGATAGGACTTTCGAATATTACATTTGGCATGGTAAACCATCAGAGATACACTTCGTTCGTATATTATATCGATTCGGATAATGGTATAAACGATCCCCTTGACATATTTTCCCGACCCGTTTAAGGGCAAATAATAGTCGCAAATAGACCAGCCATGGCTAAAGAAGCGGGTCTCCCTTCGCCGAGGTTGACGGCGACTCCTGCGGGTCACCTCGGGGAAACGCAGATTAGAATACCTCGCCCTCCGCGACCAGTAACGCGGCCTCCGACGCCGTTGGACGAAGACAGACGTTATGACGAATAGGCCGAGAGCTAGCGACACTTTTGTCGGGCTAATTTCATCCCGGCTGAAAAAATTACAGAAGATAGTTCTCTAGGTGTATAATATGAAATCGCGTGCCTGCCTGCTCAAATCGGTTGCGTTTGCTCATAAAAAAATAAATAAGTTGTCTTTTAACGACGATTTCTGAACTCATCGCGTCCTGGCTGAAATTTTACACACAGGTGCTCAAAACATTACTGGAAATGAATTCGCGTGCCTGCCCGCCGAAAACCGGTAAAAAAAGTGCATCACCGGGCTCATCGCAAACCGCACGAAAAAAATTAAGAATACAGTTTAAAGTACTAGAAATTGATTGGCAAGTGCCTGCCTGGTCAAAGCCGTTGCAAAATATGCCTGCCACCCTTGTGAAAGTCGCGCGCTCCCGCGCTTTGCGCGTATACCTATTGTACCGTCTATACCGGTTGTGGCTCACGTAGCAGCTGTCGCTTCCCAAAAACCGTTGCGAGCCTAGCAGAGTGATTTCGTTCACATTGTCGACTTTACAAAAGTGCGAGTATATTTCAAAGTGTCGCCAAAAATATCAGTTAAAGTTTAATGACGTGGTGCTTCCACAATCTGCATTCCAGCCACTGGTTTCCAACGGCGTCTATCGTATGGAAGCAGCGTGTTCTTTCTCAGTCGCATCTCTCGTTTCGATCGAGTAAGACGCATATTTTTCGGCTAGAAAGAAAAATGAGCGCAAAGAAAAAAATCTGCGTTTTCTGCAGACTTAAAGACGATAGAGTGATTTCGTTCACATTGTCGACTTTACAAAAGTGCGAGTATATTTCAAAGTGTCGCCAAAAATATCAGTTAAAGTTTAATGACGTGGTGCTTCCACAATCTGCAAATGAGACTGATTGTTACCACAGGACGTGCCATAACAACTTTTTGGCTTTGAAACAGAGATACAAGCATGGAATTCCCCTTGAAACGAGTAAAAATGGGTAAGTACATGTGATGCGTCTTTCTAATATTGAAAAAATTTAACATTACGCACCATTGCATTCATAGTTGAAACATAAAATTATTATATAGATATTGTAATACTTAAATACTGCATATGTCTTTAATAAATCATTTTTTGATTGCCTTATATGTTTCTGTTAGAAGTTTTATTTTACGTTGGCTCGGGAAATTTAAATAAGATATATTAATCTGTAAGGGGGCCTTCCGGAGCGGAAGATCGCCGGAAGAAACCGAAATTCAAGGAGAAGAAACAGAAAATCAAGGAGAAGAAACAGAAAATCAAGGAGAAGAAACAGACAATCAAGGAGAAGAAACATAAAATCAAGGAGAAAATACACAAAACCGAGAGGTAAAAGCCGAAAATCGAAGAGACGAAACAGCGGATCGAAGGGAAAATGTAGTCGAGAAAGTAGAAAATGTGTTCGAGGAAGAAGAAAATCTAGGAGAGGGAGCCGACAATCAAGGGGACGTTTTTCCGACGACGTCACAAGAAGAGTAAGTCATTTATAGTATATTTTCGAACACTGATACCGTCGATTACACCCATTTTTAAATTCCAACGGGCAAAATCCCCCCTCGATAAATCTCCTCAAACTCCAACGGTTTAACTTTAATAACAGAACAACACAGAGATAGAATACACGACAGAGACGACCATGAGGCAGATTAATAATCGTCGATCAAACTACATTTAAACGCGATCGCACGCAGACACACACGCACGCCTCTATCTTTTAATCGCTACTCCAATTGATGAAAAAAATGTAAACACAGTACCGCCGACCGTTAACTTCTTATAATTTCTGTCTATTATATCTACGCTCCGTTCCTTTTCTCCGTTCTAACGTATCTCACTGAGCAGGTTTCTTTATTTATTTATTTCTTTATTAAAATAATTATTTATTTCAATAATAATTTTCAATCATAAATGAAATTAAATTAAATTAAATTAAATTATTAATTGAATAATCTAGCCATTTATTTATTAATTTCATGCTACAGAAATCGCTCGCGGGGAATGCACCATTCCCGAATCCGTAAAGATTTTTTATGAAACGCTTTTAAGCGGTGGAAGCTCGCGTAGACGTCGCAGTGAAAAATGTAAGAGATTAAGCAGTTCTTTTGCTCAGGACGTGATTTTCGGAGTAACAAACGGGCATGTAAAACCAGCTAAGCATTTGCAACTCGGTATCGCATTGAAAAGTTTGACTAGCAGCAGAAAGATCATAGACATTATGAATCGTTTCGGTCATTATTGTAGCTACAACGTTATTGAAGAGATTGAAACCGAAGCAACCATTTCGTCAACGGATGCAACTCAAGTTTGTCCCGAAGACATAATCAGATCTCCTCATTTGTGTACAGGGCTGGCTTTCAATAATTTTGACCGTTTCGTCGATAGTTTAAGCGGGAAAGACACCTTACACGATACCGTTGGAATAATTTATCAAAACATTGTTGATATTCCGGTAGAAGATGAAACTTATGCTTCCCTTGACGATTTCACTCTCATCACTACAGCGGAGGGCTCTTAACGGCGTAAAAGAAGACGAACGTGTGACCCTGTTACCCCAGAGTTAGAAGAGTACTTGAAAAGACCTAGATTTAACGAACCACTTCTTTCATTAGAGACTCTGCAGAATAGTGCTTCTTCGAACTTCGATTGCTCGCAAATCGCTGGGTTCAATCACTTGTGGGTGTTGTCTCACGTTTTCGACATTCTTAAAACTTCAATGTCGACCGGCTTTCAGAGCCAACTTCTTGTTGATAGGTCTTTGATGCAAAAAGTATCGTACATGACGACTATTAATGCGGCCCCAACGAATAAATCCGTCGTTATTGAAACGATGAAGCAATCTCTGCAGATTGCAGACGAGTGCGGACAGGAATTCATGCAAGTGACTTACGATCTTGCCATAGCGAAAGTCGCTCTCCAAATTTAATCGTTGGAAAGGCCTCGTTTTAATCGTTTGTTTATTCATTTCGGTGCATTTCATATTGACCTCGCCTACTTCAAAGCGGTAGGAAAATTCATCGAGAATTGTGGCCTAACCAACATCATGATTGATTGCGAAATCTTAGCAGGAGGTTCTTTGTCAGGGTTCATTGAAGGGAAACATTATAATAGGTGCAAGAGACTACACACTCTTTTAAGCCTAGCACTACAGGTTTTACATTGGCGACAGTTCTTAAATTCCATTGGAAAAGATATCTTAGAAAGCTCGGCAATCTGTCGTGCTCTGGAAGAAATCCCTTCTTCTACATTAGCGGTAAATAAAGTACTTCAAAAAAACGAAATTCAGTGGCTACTGAACAAGTACGAAGAATATGTCGAGGATACGATGAACGGGGTCCATGGATGTACAGCTCGGTATTTCATGACTTACATAAAATTGATGGATCGTCACTTTATGCTTCAGTCGAGTGTAAGGCGTCGGGATTACGATATGTACTTGTATATTCTTCCTTATATAACAAACCTGTTTTTCTCATTTAATCAGCAGAATTATGCTCGTTGGCTAACTCGTTATCACGACAATCTCACAATTGCGCAAACAATTCATCAAAGAATGTAGTTTCGATAAATAGAGGTTCGAAAAGCCAATTAAAAGAGTTAAGACTTTGACATTCGTTGACGCGCAGCCAAAGAACAAAATGCGAGTTGCAGGAAAGATCCAGGAAGTTAAAATGCAACGAGATTTATTTGGCAGGCTTTTAGGGGTGGCTATTGATCAGAAATTAGATTTGGACGAGGTTTTTCAATTCCCGTTAACACCGATGCCTCTGTCATTATGTCATGTGGTCGGCTCGATCCATAAGACGGACAAGTCTACGCTTTTTAAATGCTTAGAATCTCAAATCAAAAGTTCTCCGCCAACCAATGTGAATCTCGTTGTTATTGACGGGTTTTTTGCTCTTAATACGATTAACGAAATTCCGGTACAGTACGGAAAGATTGCTAGTAAATGTCTAAATTTTTTCTTGAGTCACGATGCAAATGAAATTGCCGTAATTTTCGGATCTCAGTTTACTCCGTCTATTAAAGATAGTGAACTTCGAGATAAACCAGAAGAGCGGAAAATAGGAATCTCAGGTCCTGAGCAAAAGCGCTGCACGGATTTCGCAAAAGATTTAAAAAATGTTCAGTTTCAAAAGGCTCTCATAGACTTTTTTATCGCGGAATGGTCGAAAGATGAATATGCTATTAATTTTAAAACGAAAACGCTATATTTAAACGCAAGTGAGTGCCATAAGTCCGAAGTAGTCGATGGAAAAGTGGTTTCGTCGATCGTTCACGAATTATCCTGTAAAGAACACGAAGACGCCGACACCAAAATCGTGTTCCATGTTTGCAATGCAAATCGGGCTTCGAACGTCGTTATAAGATGTTCGGATACCGACGTTCTGATAATAATGCTTGCAAACATGGAACACGTAAAAAGTGGAACACACGTGTGGATAAATGTTGGCGTCTCGAATACCCTGCGATACGTCGACGTAAAAAAATTATATTCCCACTTAGGAGTTAACATATGCAAGGCGCTACCGGGTTTCGATGCGTTACCAGGATGCGATGTCAACCCATCATTTTTTTAAAAGGGAAAAAAAAGACCACTTGCGATATTGCAGAATTCGACAGAATACCAGGAAGCGTTTGTGAAGCTTGCAGATTGCCACGGAGGAATAGAGGTTGCTATATTCGACAAAATCGAAGAATTCATTTGCAAAATGTATTCCATAAAAGAAGAGCGAAACGTGAACTCGGCGCGGTTATCGCTCTTCTTGAAAATTTTGAGGTCAAAAACCTTAACGAAAAATTCATAAAAAACACGTGCAACTTTGTCGCATCGACTATTCCTCCGTGCGCATCAGAGCTGCGTCAGCAGATTATGCGAGCAACATATATAGCAAACACATGGTGCAATTCATTTTTTAAGATGCCAACGTCACTTTGCCTCACCGATTATGGATGGATGTTGATAAATAACAAATACGGGTTTCGCTGGTTTGAAGGGGAGCAAGTCCAACGATTCGTAGAAGACATTGTTATACAACCTGAAACATCAATCGAAGATAGTCACGTAGATCCTGTTAACATCGATAACAATAGTAGCGACAACGACGATAGCGATATATCCGACGATGAATGAACCATTAAATATGTTTTTTTATAGAAGTAAGAAAATTGTTAATAATTATAAAAAAATTGTGTTAAATGAAATTCAAATGAAAATATGAAGTAAAAAACCTATACTATCGAGTTCGGAAGATGTTTTTCTACCCTATGTTAACATTTGGTGCGGATAGGATTGAGCCCGCTCTAATTGCCTAACGCGCAGATCGCGGGAGCGCGCGACTTTCTCAAGGGTGGCAGGCACATTTTGCAACGGCTTTGACCAGGCAGGCACTCGCCAATCAATTTCTAGTACTTTCAACTGTATTCTACATTTTTTCGTGCGGTTTGCGATGAGCCCGGTGATGCACTTTTTTTTACCGGTTTTCGGTAGGCAGGCGCTGTTTGGCAATCGATTTCGGCGGGCAGGCACGCGAATTCATTTTCAGTAATGTTTTGAGCACCTGTGTGTAAAATTTCAGCCAGGACGCGATGAGTTCAGAAATCGTCTTTAAAAGACAACTTATTTATTTTTTTATGAACAAATGCAACCGATTCGAGCAGGCAGGCACGCGATTTCATATTATACACCTAGAGAACTATCTTCTGTAATTTTTTCAGCCGGGATGAAATGAGCCCGACAAAAGTGTCGCTAGCTCTTGGACTAGAAAAATATGCTGCCGCAGCCTTGCGACTTGAACTCGACCGACGCCGCGCCAGATTGACGCAGGTTGGGCAAACAGGCCGGGGAAGTACCGCGACCACCCTCCGCGATGTCAACGTCGACCTACAAGAACTGATTATGACGGTCCAGGCACAATAGGACTCATAGCGCGACCCGAGCCGGCGAACGGTAATGCGGCTAGAGTTCCAGGAGGTCGCTTAGTGCGCTCAAACACAGAGGCAAAGTGCCGAAGATTGCTGGACAACGAATGTAGCCAAAAAAGCCTCTGAAGCCGGCGTGCGGGTCGACCCGGAAAAAGCCGCAGCCGGGAAAAGTCTTTCGTTGCCTACCGACATGAGAAAGGACACGCACCCTTCGAATTTAACGGGTACACCGAAAAGCCCATAAAAACTTGTTCGGTAAATCATTACGAACCCGCTACAAAATACGAAGCACGAAAACAAAACGCAGATGCCGACGCGTCCCGACGTGCAGTGATATGAGCTCAGGCAGAGAAAAGAGCAACAAGCGCTCCACATATATCATCGAAAAAAACGAAGAACGGCGACCCTCTACGTCCAACGTTATTTTCCGTATCTTCAATATCGTATTTCGCGTGAATGTCTTTGGCGGCTGTTAATTCATCATGATCAAGATCACTCTCTTCAAACTTTTGTTTTCTTCCACGTCCAGACGCAGTCAGCTTTTCCGGCATTCATCAAGATTCGGAGTTACGTTTGGCAAACCAAAAATCGTAATAGCAATTTTGAAAGCGTCGGCAGCAGCATCGTTCTCGAATGAATAAATTTCGTCATTATCAAATCTGCGAGGTTTCTGTTTTCTTTATTCGGCAGAATATTTTTCGTCTTCCTCATCACTATTTCAAGAGCATGCGACAAATAAATGTGAACGATTGTAAGTGCAGGGAGTTCTTTGTCCTCGCTGTGTCAAAAACGGTTCATTCGACGTAAGTTATCGGGTATCGTCAAATTATTAACCCTTCGACTGCATTCGGGGTCATTTTGACCCAGCAAGTTTTCTTCCGTCGATCGTATCACAGAGGAGGGGGGGTCTAATCGCCCAAATCTCGACGCCACATTTTGCCCGTATCCTTACTCTATAGCTGGACGCTATCGCCCTTCCCCTGACCCTGCCAGTATACCTAGGACAGCCGCTCCAAAAAGACGTTGGGTCGTTTTGACCCAGTGTGTGCAGTTTTGCGTTAAAAACCCGATTTTCTTTTCTGTGAAATTTTGTGTGGAAACTTCAAAAGTAAGTGTGTTATGATAGTAAAAGCTTATAGATTTATGTTATTTTGCTCTATTATAATCAATTATGAATGTAGGATGTCGAATCAGTAACGAAATCGTAATAAGGAGCGTTTTTCGCTCCAAGAATCAGACGAGGACGACAATTTCGGGCAAAACATGATGAAGAAGAAGATGACATCGAGACGATGACCTATGCGATCCTTTTTTGGCATTCTCGACCAGGCAGTTGTACACAGCCGCATTTTGCTCACGTGTGCAAAAGTGAATTCGAATAAAGACAAAGAAAAACTGTCGGGTCGTCAATGCCAAAAGAAAAATTGCTCTGGTCTACTGCGGCCTTTTCTTGAAAGGAGGCTGCAACAGAACCCGACTTTAAGATCCGGTATAGGGGCCAGTATAGAAATGATTTTAAATGAAGAAAAAGAGCCCCTGCAAAATGTAGATGGAAGGCCAGAGTTCGAAAAACGCGTAAGATGCAGTCTGTGTGATACCAAAGACGATCAAAAAACGAAACAACAGTGCCCGAGCTGTAAAGGAGCTATGTGCAACGTCCACAGAAATTATTTATGTGTTGATTGCGGTAAGCTGGAATAATTTAATATAATATAAGAGAGAAAATAAAATACGTTTTTTTATGGTTAATCAGTCGTTGGAGTTGTTTTTTCCGTTTTCACTGCTCCGAAAATGCCTACTTTCAACCCATAGGATTAATTCATTTTTTGAAAGGTTGGTCGACGTTATCTTTTTTTTCGTATCTACATACCTTCCTCTTGAAAAGCCCCAAGGGATTTTTTTTGTAAATTGATATAAAAAAAAAAAAAAAAAAAAAAAAACAATTTTTTTCGTGTAAATAGGCATTTTTCAACATATGCTCCACTTTGGACGAATGTTTGGGCATTTAATTTTCGGTTTCGAACAAAAACAAGTTTCGGGTCATAAAATATGCATAATTTACTGCAAAGAATGCCTCTACAAAAAAAACAAATAAATGCATTTTTACCAAGGTACAACGGTCTGAAAATCGCTTTGGGTCGTTCTGACTCGGTATGCAGTGATAGATCGGTGGCGGAAGTGTGCAGTCGAAGGGTTAAAACTTCTCAGCGCGGATGAAATCAGTGCGATACTCAAATCAGTCTCTATTCTCCTTTCGATTGGCGTGCGATTTGTGCATTGTTTGATGGCGTGATTGATTGTCGATAAGAAATAAGTTATTTGAGGAACCGTATGGGTGTTGGAAATGAATTCAGCGATCGGTAACGGCCCATATTCCTTCTGTGCATTCGTGTGCAGCAGTGCTACGTCTTTTTTCGGAATTATTTTTGTACTTCCTGGAAGAACCAGTGCATAATAAATACATTGGTTTGTTGGAACCGGGGAATCGGGAGACGATAGAGCCAGTGGCATCTAAATAGCAACAAATATCTGTCGTTCGGGATCGATCGACGAGATATAAAATTTGTTTCTCCGTAAACGCGATAACAGAAAAATTATCACGGAAGTAGCCTTCAATTTATTTTCTGGCCCACTCCTTTCAATTGCAATATTGACTAGCTAGTCGTTCAAGATGAACTTGATGATAGGGATCTAAATCTCGCTTTGTTTCGATTTTGCTTGAAATCTTTTGCAGGACCGCCAGCCACGGCGCATCGTCCCTATTACCGGATTCCAACACAACCAGCGGAACGTTCTGGATTGCTTGCGTTTGTACAACGCTTCGAGGGTCTAATGCCAACTGCTCAGCATAGATATCTCTTTTGTGGCCTCTGACGAATCTCCGATGAATTTCGGCGCCATCGTGATTAATTGCGTTATTACGAAATACCTGCATATTGATAACCGCAAATAGAATGGCTATTGGCTCGTATGATTCAAATTTGTATTCCGTACATTTAGAATGAATGCACTTTGCTTTGATTGATAAATACAATGGCTCTTAATTTTTTTCCCCTATTGCACCTGTGACGTTGAAAAGCTAGCGGGCAGTAACCGTAGCGGCGCTCGGTCTTGATTGTTATAAAAAAGACATCGGTCTATCCTTTCTTCAAACATCGGTTAAAATCCCAATATCGCTTCCAGAATTCCTTCGGGATAACACTAATTCCGTCTTCAATAAAACGTCGGCTCTCTGCCAAAGTTGATGCTTCTACACGAGCACTATGAGATACACTTTTGGTCAGAGTCCAGTCGGTAGTGTCGTTAGTATTTTGAATTCTGTCCATATTGTCGTTTCATTTTCGAATTTTGTCTTTATTGTCGTGGGGATTTTAAATTCCGTCCATATCGTCGTCAGTATTTCGAATTCTGTGCATATTGTGTTCCGTATTTTAAGTGATGTCGATATCGTGGTCGGTATTTAGCGTCCTGTCGTTATTGTTGTCCGGAATGCTAATTTTGTCGGTATTGTCGGTGAATTGCGGTAAGTCGTTGTTATCTATGATGTGATTGAAATTTTTCCATCCGTCAATTTAAAGATGTCAACATTGCTGTCTGTGAATAGAGTATTATCAAGCTTTATTTCTGTAGACGTGGTACCGCGGTTGTTATCGTCTATGGCGATCGCCGACGACGCATTTTAATAACTCTTCTCAATCTCGACGTACATACTTTCGTGTGAAGGTATCGTAGACCCGTCGAACTCGGTTTTTGAAGGTCCGTGCGTCTTTCAAATTTGGTTCGAGTTCCGAACATACCTTCGTCCATTCACTTTTATGAATGTCGTACGATCTGAACAACGGATTGGAAGCAAAACTATGAAGTTCAACACCAGGATACAGATTTGCCAGCGTGGTTGGAAGATCTCAACAGTACGCATCCATAGATAATCATGAAAAAAATAATAGTCTATCGTGACGAACACACGAAAATAGAAATCAGGAGAAAGCACCATAAAAAGCGTTAAACGTGAAATCTTTACGAAATCACATGAACACTTCACATCACAAATAATTACGAAAAACGGATTTTCGAGGGTTTTTTTTCTCTGCTTGGTCGTTGTTTAAATATTTGCTAACGAAAACTATAACCGTAAAATACAAACTGTTCACATCACGGATAGCAACGATAAACGAATGACCGACTCGACTTTTTTCTCATATCGGTCGTTGTTTATCAGGTTGTTAGCGCGTTACCACGAAACATCAACAAAGAATACAAAGACTCGGTTATTCGTTTTATTGTCTTTATTTCTGACGTGAAGCGTTCTAATTTTATGATTGACGTTTTTCATAGTCCTTTTTTTTAGCTTTTATTTTCGAGTGTTTATTTTGATCAACTTTTTTTCTTTTTTTCTATTTGACCATGGATGCGTACTGTCGAAATTTTGTTACAACGCTCCCGGATTCGTACCCGTAGACAAAATGTATCAAGCGATCAATTTTCGATTTTTTGACATTTTAAAATGATTTCGATGAGCAGTTTTTGAAAAATCAGTTGACTTACCCGGGTGACTTCCTAAACTGAAATAAAAGATTTTTGAACGTGACGTTTATTTCTCCTCCAATACGCGAGCGGTTGCTACGAGAAAAGAGATTACCGGAGGAATAATTAATAGTTTTTCAGTAGCGCTGTAAGAAATCGCGGAATGGAAATAAATTGATCTCTTGACGTTCAATACATATTTCATTGAAAAATGAATATCGCGAAAGTATAAAATAAGGAGAAAATGAACAAGCACATTACGACTCGTTCTTGTTGACTTTGGAACGAAAAGTCATTGGACTCTTTCAATTATTTCATTGAGTCAGTGATTTATGCTATACCCCGACTTGTGTAACGAGTTGGATTTTAGTTTTCCATGAAAAACAAAAAAAGTTGCATGCGTATAAGCTCTAGGAAATAAACAATTTGTCTTCTTATGTCGGTCAGCTCTGTATCAGCGACATCACACACACGGCGCATCGAGCTGGATTTTATTTTTTCAGAAACGAACAATAGCCGTTGTTCGGGTTGCTACATCGGGAATCGATCGATAATAGTCCAAACAATTTTCGGGTAAATTAAGAAGACCCGGGCCGGACGCGTATAGGCTGGGCGAAATAAACAATTTCGATTTTTATTGCCATTGGCTTTACATACGCGACATCAGACGCATTAAATAGGATTTTTTTTTTTCCCGCAAAAACAAAGGCCGTCGTTTGGGTCGCTACTCCAGGAATCGATTGATAATAGTCCAAAGAATATTTGTGTAAGTCAAGAAGACCCGGGATGGATGCGTAAAGGGTGGGCGAAATAAACAATTTCTATTTCAATTTCGATCGGCTCCACGTACACGACATGAGACGCTCGGCGCATCGAGTTGGATTTCAATTTTTCACGAACAAACAAAGGCCGTCGTTCAGGTTGCTAATCCGAGTATCAATTGATAATAGTCCAAAGAATAATTTTGTGAATTCAGAAGACCCGGGATGAATGCGGAAAGGTTGGGCGAAATAAACAATTTTTATTCTCATTCCGATCGGCACCACGTACGCGACATCGGACGCTCGGCGCATCGAGTTGGATTTCAATTTTTCACGGAAAAACAAAGGCCGTCGTTCGGGTTGCTACTCCGGGAATCGATCAATTTTAGTGCAAATGATCCTTGTGCAAATCGACAAGGCCCGGGTTAGGTGCGTATTCGGTTAATTCAATATAAACTAGTCGCACGACTCACGGAATAGATTTTAATTTTTCCCCCTAAAAACTAACGCAACCACTCAAATTTGGGATTTTTCAATAAATTCGTGACCATTTATTCACTATCTGTCGATTTTTGACTCTCGGTAAGGATTGATTTTGAAGACGAATGCAAAAAAACGGCGCAACGCGCTTGCTGCCGGTCGGCGGTACAGTCGCATCCAAAACCTTGGCGGCCGCTCAGATTTCGATGCTAGCTTCCTTCATCTCTAGCATACTCCATTGCCCTCTTCCCTGTCTTTAGGCGCACTTTGTCTGTGCTCGTCTCTTTGCGTACTATACCTAGCGTTCGGCGTGCATCTCTCTAGACCCAGGGTCCATTTCAGGAATTTTATTTGTACTCTTTCCACCTCTTTTTCTTCCCATCCCCAAATCTCTGCTCCGTATGACAATACCCCCATTACCAGGTAATCAAATAGCATTCTTATTCTCCTCAAATTGTTTCAGAATCTCCTCTTCCCTATTCCCCATACTTGTTTTACCACCACATTGGCTTTCCTCACCACCTGCCTTATATGGCCGCTATCTCCACCATTTTTCGTCAGGACGTATCCTAGGTATTTCAACTCCTTTACCTCTTCAACTACTACCCCTCTCCATCTCAAGTCCACCTTTGCCGATCTTCAACCGCCTTTTCTGAACGTCATCATCTTCGACTTACTCACATTCAACTGTAACTTCTTTCTCGCCCAGTACTTTTCCATCCTTTTTAATAGCCCCTTTATATCTCTTTCATCCGTTGCGAGCGTCACGATATCGTCCGCATACGCCAGTGTCCAAAACTCCAGCCTCCCCACCACCTCTCCTCCAGTCTGTTCTTTGAGCATTCCTTCTTATCTGAGGTCAGAATCGAAAATAGCGTTGGACTGAGTGGGCATCCTTGCCTCACTCCTTTCTCTGTCCAAAACCATTCTGATACCTGTCCCTCCACCTGTACCGCGCTCCTTGATTCGCCGTAAATCTTATTCACTCTTTCTACCAACTCTTTTCTCATCCCCCCCCTCTCTTCCATCGTTTTCCATAGCACTTTTTTATCCACTCTGTCAAACGCCGCCTCCAGGTCATAGGAGAAGCCGTACATCTTTCCGCCTCTTTTCTTTGTAACCTTCTCTATAACATGTTTCAAAACATATATGCTATCCATCGCTCCTCTGCCCTTTCTGAAACCAGCCTGCGTTTCCGGGATTATCCCTTTTCTCTTTACCTCCTCCAGTATTCTTTTCAGCAGCACCGCCGCGTATATCTTATACGCTGTGCATAACAGGGTAACCCCTCTGTAGTTTTCCACCATCTCTGTGTCTTCTTTCTTGTGAATCGGTGCTATTATATTACTTCTGCCCTCCATGCCCTTTTCACCACTTCATTCAGTCTCCACTTAATTTCGCCGTTACTGTATCTCGACGCCTCGTTTGGAATCCCATACGCTCACACTGCCTTTCTTTTCTGCAGTTTCCTGATCTGCTTCTCGATTTCTTCGTCCGTCACTTCCTCTTCCCCGTCTCTTTCTCTTATGGCGGTCCCTTCTTCCACAGATCCTCCCTCTCTTCCCTCTAGTAGGTCCATAAAATGTCTTCTCCAGTCCTGTATTCAATTTTTGTTCCTTACCTCCACTCCTTTCTTTCTCTATTCATCAGTTTCCATACCTGCGTTTCGTTTCTTATTCCTTTTATTTCTTTGCGTTAGCTCCTCCGACTTTTTCTTTTCTTTCTACTTGAATCGTTGTCTCATCTCTTTTCTCACCTGTACGTACACTTCTCTCTCTACCTCTCCTTTCTTCCACATCCTGTAAACTTCATCTCATTCTTCCTTCTGTTGCACTCTTCGTCCCACCACTTTCTTTCTCCTATCCCACCTTTCTTGACTTTTATTATTTTCTTCACCACGCAGTTTCCAGCCTCAGCTTTCAGTTACTCCCACTCTTCCCCTCTTGTATCGCCGGCCGACTGTATCTCCCCTTCTTTACTCTTTTACTCCTGTATCGCCCGCTCAGTCCATTCTTTCACCTCTCGCGTCTTCTTCTCCTCTCTCTCCCTCTCCCTTACCACCTTTCCATTCATCAATACCAACAGGTATCTCTTTTCATAAAACTAGACATGACGAAGCAAATAAAAAGGATCCTGAATATTTGGCATCGCCTTGATTATCGTAATAATCTGTAAAAAAATCAATCCAGACGGTATGGAAGATTTGTTTGATGGCGAAAGATACACGAAGTTGTGAAAAGATGGAGAATTTTTGAATTCAAAGTTGGATTTTTAGCTTACAATCAATACGGATTGCTGCCAAGTAGCTGTATCGTTGGAAGAAAGCGCATGGCCGATATAATTGTCGATAAAGGAGCTTCTTCTTCACGCGCAAAAATGCTTCATCATGTTAGCGGGAATGTGGGTCGATAAGGAACATCCCGATTTAGATATATTCATGCCGCCAATCATCAAGAAACTGCTTCAATTGTACTTTACCGGTAGTGAATAAAGACGAAATGGAATAGAAAGGGTTACAAGCAAATTTATAACAACTATTTGTAAACCCGATACGCCCGCTCGAGCTAAAATGCTCAATATAACGTGACAATGGTGAATATGGATGCAATTTTTGTTCGCGCCGGGAACAGTTATGGAAAATGGCCCGAGGAAATATCCCATCGACAATATAGTGAACAGGACGGATGCTGGAATTCGGCAAGAAATGACAGAAGCCACCCGCACGGGAATACGACAAAGAGGTTTAATTGGAGATTCGACATTGAAATATCTGCCAGAGTTTGATCGGCGACGGGGAGTTGATGTAGACTGGATGCATTGCGTCGACATTGGCGTTGTAAAAAAATTAACGGAAACGATTATTTTCGGACCGATAACTGGTTCGGCGCCAATGCAAGAATACGTAGAATAATCAAGGAACGATTAAAAAAACTACGAACACGCAGTGCAATCGCTCGAAAACCAAGACCCATTCAATAATGGAAATTATACTATTGCATACCGTGTTTGCATGGTTTGATCCCCAAAGAATATTTGCCATTATTTTCCATGCTATCGGAAACAATGCACGTGCTGAACGGCGATACTATTACTGCTCAACAATTTGAACGTGCTCGTGCATTGATAAACGATTTCGAAATACAATACGAACAAATTTTTAGAATTGAAAATATGACTACCAACATGCGCCTTCTAGGACACCTGCCTGATGTCGTCAAATGTTGAGGACCACTGTGGGCGCACAATGTTTACGTGGTCGAAAGTTTCAATCACAAAATATTGAAGTCGTTGAACAGCAGCACTGGTAGACAGCTACATATAGTAAATCGATATTTGTTAAACGATTGCATCAAAAGCGGATCAAGCGACCCAAATGTAAACGTATTAGTGAAACAAACGGTGAGAAATATATTAATTACTGGTCAGAGAGAACCCGTTCGCAACGACCTCGACTACGAGCATTATTACGATTTCAGACCTGTAGGGCAGCCTAAAACACGAAACCGATACAATTGGGAGAGTAATGTATCGCGTGAGGGGAGACTAACGTTCAACAATAAACTAACTGTGTTAAAAAAGGCATTATAAAAGGGATAATGTATACAAGCAAATACAGTGACAAAGGTGCTACGCGTTGTCGCGTAAATACGTGTACACAAAAGACGGTGATATACCGATAAGCGGACACAGAAAATCTCTGCGCGTATCAACCGAAGGTTTCATTAAAGTCTAGACGTACGGTTGCCGGTAATAGTGCTGAAACTAAACGGTGTAATATACGGAGTAAGAATGGTGAATGCTTAGGAAACTGCTTACGGCTGTATAGCCCCCCCCCCCCCCCCCCAAGCAAAAGCATATAATTTAATATGAATCATCACAATACTTACATTAGAGACATAACAATTATTGGAAATATAACCTCAAGAAAAAACTTCATCAACACACACGTTAGTGACATAAGAATAATATGTTGGGAAATATAACGTGCAGAAATAACTTTATTGAATTTCAATATAACATTTGTTTTTATTTAAATCACGATGGTTTTGGAACCTTCCGTAAATATGCATTGTAGCTGCGGATAAAATGCGACATTTTAATCAATTTAATTATGCGTCTTATCGTTGAAAAAAAAAGATAAGTTTGGGCCGTTTGTGAAATTAAATGAAATATTTTCTCCTTGGCCACCATCTTTCAGGACGGTATTCTGAATGATATTGTCCACGTCGCAGTTCTCTTCGTCATCGACATTCATTTCCGTTGATGTTGATTGTCTTCCTGATTCAACATCATCTTCATGTGACGAAGGGTGGTCGGCTGCTGGTGTCATCGATGACGATGTGCTCGGTACTGGTGAGGCAGGAACACCAACAACGTTTGCTGCTGATACCTTCACGAATGTTTCATTTTGTGTTTTCGGTACAATTGTTTCCGTTATATGTCGACTTAATTCTTTTCGAAAAGAAGCTGCTCGATCAACATAACCCTTCGCAGTACACGTCGATTTCCATCCGCCAGCGCGCTTCACCGTGAGAATATCCCCGAATCCCGAATCGGCCGCGAATGTGGCCCAGCTACGGCGAAACGAGTGGCCATTGAACTTCTCTGGCTCCGGTAACTTTAAATACTCGGCAACAATTTTAGGCATACTGCCAAAAGGATTTATGCCGATAACTTAACTTGATTCGAGCATCTACCCTGGTAGTATCTAAAAAAAAATCGTGATGTTGACGATTTTGGTCGTAGGTTCGCGTAGCGCTTGAAAATCTCGTAAAATTCGTCTGCTAATTCGAACGTTTTCGCAGCACCGGTTTTCGTTTTTGGAATATGAATAATGACCGTATCACCATTGTCTGTGACGTTATCCACAGTCCAATTTGTCAATTCCTCACTCCTGCACAGTCCAGGTATACCGATGACTAACGCAGTCTGTGAACAAGGGAAACGAAACCGAATGAATCATTTTGTTAAATTACTAAATCAGCGAGGCATTCACTTATTAATTGGTACGAATTACGAATGAACGAAATTTTTTATTTATTTACCTTTATCGCTAAGTATCTCTCGTCGGGAGCTTCCTTCAAAAATTTTTAAATTTGCTCCGATGACATAATGTTCAATTTTTTCGGGTGATAATTTTTTGATTTTCGTTTAAGGTATCCAATCAGCTCCGGATAATCGTGAATATTGATAAGTCGTGTTTGATGTTAATGATACTTTTCAGCATCGAATAGTGTGCCCATAGTGTAGGTAGGGCATGATCGTCGGAGAAATGCTTGAAGTACGTCAGCAACACGGTTTTTGATGGGGATTTCACTTTATTTTTCCGTCTCCAGTTTTCGAATGCGTTTTATGATTTCCAATACTTTTATTTGGAAATCGCGAGCAATGTTTCAAAAGCTGCAGCTTGAGCTGCTTTCCGAATTTCAGAAGGAGGAGATTCATTATCAATACCGTTATCCATTGGTTCTTCTTCACACATTTTCGTTGCACTAGATAATCACTGTTAATCATAATTGCCTGGCAACTGTCCGCCGCCATCTTCACGATTTTAATAGAAAGAGGCAGTGAGTTAAGACCGCCAGGCCTGCGTTTTTGGCCACATTACCCACGCTGTCAAGTTAGTTACAGTGGGTAATAGAAACGGTGGGAAATGTCGTATTTTTTTTCACCCGCTTAACGGACCGGAAATGTGCCCATTTTTACGCACCCATGGAGAAAAAAAAATGTTCGACTCAAGATTTTGAACTGAGGGCCCAGAATAAGGCCCAGCTGTTGTAAATACGACAAGAACTAGTTGGTCGTTACTACCAGAAAATTGTTCCGTTGACCGAAAAAATTCGGGAGGAACGACTCCAAGTACGACCGAAAAATTCTGGTCAACAAATCCGCTAGGGGCCCTAACCTTTCCCTATGGAGTAGCTAGTGGCAACCGGTGACAGTTGCTCACATCCCCGATCTCGTCTCTACCCAAATACGGAGTAGCGGGTTGGTTTTGTCGACATTACCGACCCCCGATATCCTGGTAGGATAGGTTAGATTGTGCGGATCTCCAAGCAATAAGCGCTAGGTTAAACGGAGAAGCGGGTTCATTTTGGGGACATCATTGACTCTCCGATCTCCAAGTAGATTAGATAGAGTAGCAGGTAGACCTTGGGTGATATTATCGACCCCCGATCTCTTGACCGGATAAAATGGAAACATATCCGGAGCATAGCTGCCAGTTATTCTCGCCAAAAGTCGCCAACCTTCAGAAAACTCTAAAGTCGCCAACCTTCAGAAAACTCTAAAGTCGCCAAAAGTCGCAAAAATCTGCCGACAGATGGCAGTCAGGTATTGATCGGATACAAAACACGAATTGTACAGGGATTTTAAATTCAATCGAGCCTTTACATCTCGCGATATCTCGTTCACTATTTGAAAAACATATTAGTTTCACGGGTTTCACGTTATAGCCTGCATGAAACGCAGTTTTTCATATTTCCACACAAAATTTTCTGAAAAACTCGTTCGAAGTATGAAGAAAATAGAACTATTGTACCCACTACATTGTAACGGTAGATCCCTGTTACAATACTTAAATTTGGGCCAACAGTACGCAAAGAATTATGTTACACGGAAAAATAGATAAAATCGTTTTTATTTGACACCGAGTGGATACAATCTCGCCCTCTGCTCGCTTCCCCTACAGGCACGTGTTCGCGTGGTTTTTAAATCGTGGGGGGCGTGGGGTGAGACGGGCGTCGTCGGTCTTCGCTTGACCAGGCTCTTCACCCCGCTGTCCGGCGAAGCGTGCGCGTGGGTGTTCGGAACGGCGGGAGGGGTGGCCCACTCGTCGGTCGATGGTCGATCGGCTAATCGATGGCCAAACGGCTGGCCGGGCTCCCGCAACGTTTTGGCTGTTGATCTGTTAGTATTGATCCGTCAGCGGAACGCGTTCCTTGCACGTCCCTCCCATGCGCCTCCGTCAGTTTCCGGAACCTGTTACAGTGTTCCCGGTATGGAAACTTGGAATCTTTATGATTCCAACATACGGTGTACGGCCACGTCGATGTTGGTCGTGCTCGCTCTATCTCGCTGTCTCGTTGATGTTTCTTTATCCTCTCGTTCGGATCGTCTCGCACTCCACCCTCGGTCTTCGCTGCCTTTGGTGGCTGCTCCTTGCGGCTGGTACGAATCGATGGCTGGAGGTCCGGTGGTGGCTAGAACAAAGAAATTGACTGTCCCCTCCGATTTTTCGATGGCCGTTTTTTACTGGTCCGGGGGCCTCCAACCGTTCTATCTTGTCTTTAGATTGGTTGGAGCCCCCTCTTTGGCCATGATCTGGTCGTTGCCACGCGTCCGAAGACGTTGACCGTGGGCCCTCCAAGACCACTGGGTTGTTGTCGATTGTGTCCGATTATAATTCCGAAATATTATAATTTTGTAAATGATCGGAGCGTTGACCGGGGCCTTCCCAAGGCCTCTGGGCCGCTGTTGCTTATGTCACGTAACGTTTTACGTGACATAATTCCGAAATAATGTAATTCCGAACTGCAGCAGACCCCCAAGGCCCTGTGGTGCGATCGGTGGTCTATACATTTTTTTGTTCGTCGAGGAGCGCTCACCCCGCGTGCCTCCAAGGCCGATGTGGCGAATGTGTTATTTGTCACAACATAAATAACGAAAAGAAACATTATGCTCGATCAGTTTATTATTGTGTAAAATAGAACTTTTCTACCGACTATATAAATAAAATCTTTTTTTTTATTTTTGACCAGCATCTTATCACGTCGAGGATATTCGTGGATCTAGTTTTTCTTCTGTTTCCACGATTTTTATAATCACAGACGGTTCGACACTATATTGACCATTTCGCTTAAAGTTACTGCGTCAATTTCTTCGTTTTCGCTATTGGCGCTCCGGCTTGATGTCGAAGGCCCGTTTACATAAGGCTCGTTTTGAACCGCTCAAGCATTTCCGCGGATGGTTCGAATGTTTTCCAACACTTATCGTGGCTCTGAAAAAACATTCGAATCCTGAGAAGCGACTGCAGCATTGGGGTTCTCAGCTTATTTCGAATGCACGTTTTTATCAACGTCATTGACGAAAAAGCTCGCTCAACGACAGCGTTGCTCATGGGAATCGTAAGCATTTTTAAAACTGCTTCAGATAATTCCCGAAAAACGAAACGGCCGCAAGCGTCAGAATATCTATATCCATCGGGCCAGAAGAGCACAATATTCGTCGGAATATCCCCCTTGAAATGTTCGTTCCAATCGACTAAACTGAGTTTCTCCCACTGGCTTTTATATACAGACACATGGCCGTGGGGATCGAAAAAATCTTCCAACGGCAAGTCCTCAAATTTCGCCCGTACTGGAGAAATACAACGGTTCGGACTTAGCATGTTGATTTTCTTGAAAATCTCGAAATTAGTCGAGAGTCTCAACGCCAACTTTGTCAACAGCCTTTTCAAAAAGTTGAAGCGTCGTTGATTGATTTCGAACTTTGTTCGCTGATTCCAAGTGGAAAAATGATATATAAACTATATATAAAGTTTATATTTAAGAATAGGCATACATAATCTATATATAATCTATATAGAAGCTATATATAAACCATTTCTAAACTATATATAAACTATATAAAAACTATATGTAAACTATATATAAATTATGTATAAATATAATATAATATATAATATATTTACAATACAAGGTCATATTTTGATTTAACTTCGTAATTGTTCGGAAGCAGGCATATGGAATTCGCAACCCGCAGAAGTTGGCCGCTCATTCGGAACACCAGAATAGCGCTTGGACGCCGCTTTCGCGGATTGGGACGATGTGTGATAATGTTATTCCAATACTTTAATGCGTGATGAGAGTTTCGTCGTTTGATTAATTCGTGACCAATAGTGTAATATTCGTCGTCGATTTCGGCGTAACATTGGACCACTTCACAACGTTCGTCGTGGTTCCAAGTTACACAGGCTGTTGTGCAACCAGCACACTCCGAGATCTTTTTTCCGCACGAATTATTACCTGAAACCATAACAAAAACGAAAATATTAATAATTAATATTCATCCCACCTGTAAATAATGCCTCAAGTATTAAGCATTATCTAATATTCGTCCCACCTGTAGGGGTATAATCCCTTAAGTATTAAGCATTATCTAATATTCATCTGACCTGTGAATAATGTCTTAAGTATTAAGCAGTATCTAATATTCATCCCACCTGTATTTGTGTTTTTACTGATACCCCGAAGGGTTTACAGGGCATTCTCTTCGCTCCTTATCACTTCGACTTCGCTCAGCCCCGCTCCCTCGACCTCCCGGGACTGGAGCTTCGTCGCGACACGCTAGATGACCACAACGGGCATACAGCTACAGTCGTAGATCTTACGTCCTATAGCTGGAGCTTCGTCCATGCGCCTTGTTGTGGTTACCAGCGGTACAACAGTCCCGAAGTCGAGATTGCGATCAGGCTGGTAGCCTTTTTGGATTGCCAGACCAGGGCGCTACCCTTTCCTGGACCTACTTATTAAAGTGGAATCCGAACCACTACCAACTGTACCGAATGCCGATACAGTTGGTCGGTCATTGGTTCGCCTCCCGGTTACCGCTACGTCTTTTCGGCGAGAATGTAATTATTTTCACCGAAAAGTACGCCCGGACCGGGACTCGAACCCACGACCTTCCGATGCTCAGGCTAGCACGCTAACCACTGAGCCAGAGCACCGGTTCATCCCACCTGTAAATAATCCCTTACGTATTTAGCCTTACCTACACTGACTTCAGTTCGTACTAGTTACCATATATGCGTAATATCTCCCATCGGTATAGTACTCCCCGAGTTTATCAAGTAACTACGGGAATAATCCGACAGATGGCGTTGCGCGAAATCTGTTCGATTTTATTTTCGTATCACCCAGGCCCCCTCAGGCGCCTGGCAAGAACCTGGCTCCTACGCCACATTTGGAGCCGCCACAGCGGCCGCGCGGGTATGAAACGTGGAGCACTAGCTACCAGCGAGCTGCTTTCAACCGCTGCCTAAAGCGAAGCAATAAGGCACTGCCTAAGGTGTCCACCGAATGCGCTGATTAAAGTGCTTACCGAATGCATTGTATAAAATGCTTACCGAGTACACTGTATAAAGTGTTCACCAAATACACTGATTAAAGTGTTCAACGAATGCGTTGTATAAAACGCTCACCGCATGCGCTGATTAAAGCGCTCCTCACACCGCTGTATAAAGCGTTCCTCACATCTCCTCTGCCGGAGTGGCCCCTCCTTCCATACACCCTCCTCCTATTTACATTCTTTATTTTGAGATTTCGTTTTTTGATTTTTATTTTTACTTTTTAAATTGTTTTCTAGGGAGATCTCGACACGCTGGTCTCGCATTAATCGAGAGACAGTTTACCAGACCCCTCCATATTTCTAGATGCCGAAAAATAAGGCCGGAAATTCTTACGACCGACGACGGATTCGACGAGCATCCCGGACCAAGGAGCCAGGGAAACTAGTCATCGTACATTCATTCGACCGAGATAGGAGGGACAAAAATCGGGGCTTGGGACCGGCGAGGCCATTCCGAGGAATATTACTTCCCTGGACCCCTAGCCTCTTCAAACACCCGTTTAACCCCACTCTTCCTCCCACTCCTCCAACAACTCCCTCTCCTGCTCCTATCCCCTCACTTCCCCTCAGCCTCTCCTTTATACCAACCGACGAAAATACACTCGAATTAACCTGCGACGACGAGTACCACGCCCTGTGGGAGGTACTCGAGAAAAGAGCGGAGACTTTTATGTGGAATCCTCCCCTACTCCCGCTTACTTCTCCCCTGCTTTCTCCCTACGTTCCCCGACTGGCGCGACCTCACGCCCCTTCCCGAGGAAGCCGTCGAATTGTAGGGGCCCCCCCGGCGAAGTCACCACGACTTTGAAGCACGCGCGGCTTTCATTGATTTTGTTTCAATTTTGCTCGTTAATTTTCTTTCTTTGCTACGGCGTTTCTTTTAAATAAAGAACCATGCATTAAATTCATCGGCATTGTAATAATATTATTTACCCTATATTTCTCTCCATCGATATTGTTACACAACAAGGTGTTGTCTCGTCTGATTTGCCTTTCATAAGTCACAGAGGTCGGTATTTGATTTCAGAGTTTTATTTTTTCATAGAAAATCATTGGTGCAGTGAGAAGCTCATTTATTGAGAACCGACCGATTTCTGATAACGCCTGGATAGCGTCTGCACGAGGGAATCGACACTGCTGGCTGCAGTTTTTTTTAAATCATCGTCGCATTTCGGGTATCTGCTCAAACAGTCTCGCAACATGTACTGAAACAAAACATTTGTTCAATTTCCCCACTTTTCGTTGCGTTTCATCGACCCGAAGTCCATCGCCACCGGAACCGTAAAATACGGTGGCGATGTAGGAGTAAGTATGCGATGCGACTCATGCGAGCTCTACCCCCCCCCCCCTATCTCCCCTCCTGTAGCCTCTCACCCAGACCGAAGCCCACGACAACGAGAACGAGTCCCGACGGCGAGGCTCGTTAGCCGTCGCACGAGGCCCCCACCATCCCATCACGGTGGGGCGAACGAATTGACGTCACCGTCGCGAAAACGGAGCACGGTTTCGCTGAGACGCCGTCGTAAGGCGATGCGCGGGGTTCGCGATCACGCGAGGCCCCCTCCCCACCCCAATGAAGACCGGAGGACCCGGCAGAAGCCGGCAGTTTCTTCACTTCGGGTCTGATTGTCGTAGATTAAGGAGCGAGCGAGCGAATCCCTGTTCGAGACCACGTGTGTGGGAAAATTTGTATTGCGTGAGTACCCGATTTTTATACCCGGTCCCTCCATCCCAACGTTCGCAATTTCTCCCTGTTTATTTTTTTCCCCGTTCACAATTTTTCGCCGTTTATTCTTTTCTCCTTTCACCCGAATTCCCGCCCGTCCCGTATTCCATGCTTTCCCGCTGTATCGAGGTACATCGGTACAAGAGCCGTTAGGCAGGATTCTCCTCCCCACCCCTGAACTTGTCTCCTGTTCCCCAATGAGCCGCTGAGCTATCATTTAATTTCTATTTTTAATTGTTTTTGTAAATTGAATTACGGTGTCCTTTCCGTCTAAACGACTGGCGCCCATTCCCCAATTATTCTTTTTTGTTGCATTGTAGTTGAACCTAGTATCGAGGCAGCTATCTCGTTTTGTTATTTTTCTTTGCGTTAAATAAATTACGCCTATTTTATTATTTCAAACCCCTTTTTTATTTCTCTTTTTTGTTGTTAGTTTTCCCCGTTCACCTTCCCTTGTCCCGAAAGTTGCAGATCACAGTACATAACGTTCACCAGTTTTATCATGTTTAATAATTCAACGTTAATTTTGATTCGGGCCATGTTTTATTCGAATCGGCCTGCCATTACCGTCCGCAAATGGAAACGCGGATCATGCCCAGAGTGGACCCCATAGTCACATCGAATGACACAAATGCAGCAACTGGTGGACGTTGGAGGAATATCTCTCTTTTCCGTATAACTTCTCTACGTCCAAACAAAAAATGTTGAACATACATGCCACTAATATTATTTTGTCGCGTTTGATTCGTGCTTGAAGCAAAATTTGTGACGCTCGTACCAATAAACGGTAATGCTGGTAGTATGGCTTAGCAAGTTTTCCTTTCATGATTACTGGCGAGTAAAAGAGCAAAAAAGAGGATAATTCTTTAGCCTTTCAGAATTTGATAAACTTAATTTCTGATGTTAAGAAATGATTCGTCGATGAGTTCTTGTGATGCTTTGGAAATGGAGTAAGATTGCTTTCAATTACCCTGCCCGATCCAGCAATCAATTGACATTCGTTCAATGGCGAGCAGAATGGCATGCATGTAGTCGGGGACGAAGTCTGCGACAAAGTGGAAGTGAGGGATTAACGTGGCCACAGATGGCCCTTTAACGCCTTTTACGTCTCAGACGTCACTGTTAAACGCTTGAACCGCCTGCTGCACCACACCTTCGTGCGTACGCGCTGTGGATTTTTTTCGAGCATGGAATACACCCGCTTGAATCCACGCGTTGCCACAAAGTAGCAAGTAGCAGTAGGTTGGCGGAATCACCCTACTGTACATGATACCATTATTTTCAGGGTGTCGCCATTGCAACCCGTTCGAATATAAATCTTTCAACGATGCGATAAAAGGCTGCGAAGATGAGAGCATATTTGGTTTTTTTACGCCGTAATACAACCCGTATACGAATTGATAGTTCCGCCTATTCTTGGGCGGTATATTTACGATCTGAACCTGTATGGGCCATAGTTGGGCGACCGAACTTGCCGCAACCGAAATACCGTGTGTGTTCCACATCAGGCACACGTCGTATTTGCCTGTAATCACTTCGTCCTTCAAACGTTTAAATTCAGCGCCGCATGAAATATCAGAAATTACTTCTAGATCATCGTCTGCACTAGCCGCATGCTCGTCCACAAGCTTATGTAAATTCCGTATGTCGAACGCATAGGTCAATAACGGCCGCAAACAATTTTCAACGGAAAAAGCGTTGGTTTTCATGCCGGAACATGACGGACAAGTGACATCGCTTCCGGACCAGCCGCCCAAATAGTTTTCGCATTCTTCACAATGTCTATCTTTTTTTTTATTCGCATAGACTGAGATACCGGGTTCAACGTACCTAGTAGTTTATAGAGCTGGTGTCTAATACGTGAAAGATTATTCGGTGCCGGCAATACAATGTCCAATAACTCTAACAAAGCGTCAAGACACCGCTTCGAAATCGAATTAAAAAAAAAAAAAAATAATAATAAGCTCGACCATTTCACCGATCGTCGAATTGGAGCCTGCATATAAGTTCTGTCTAATCCATGTGGGCTCCTCTTGATTGTTCGTCGCATCACAGAAATCTTCAGTTTCAATTTCCGAATCCGACGCGTCTTCTCTGCCTCAGCATTCATCCGGATTACTCGGTCGTTGAGGAGAGCTCGATGCATCGTCGTATTCCATGTCATCGTCTTCATTGGTCTCCTGTTGAAAAATATAAAATTTAAGCAAAAATATCCATGCATTTTCATATTCTTATTTATTTAACGGCGAAACGTTGACGCGTGTTCGAGATGAAATAGAGCAATTTGCACTGCATGAATCAGTACTTAATTATCCTAATTGTTTTCGTAAAATCTTAGGCAGTCGGTCAGTCAGAATCAAACTCCTGAAATAATCTAGCAGCTAACACTGCTAATCCGTTCTTCTTATCTGTATGAAATAATCCATGCCGATTTGACAAGGATTTTGTGTAACCATTTTCGAGGTGGCTGATATTTTTCTATATTTTTGTAGTGGCTAAAAAAAATGCATGATTAAAATCAAATTTTTATTATAACGGTTCAAATTGTATGGTTGTTGTTTTTAAATGCTTTATTTTTTTTAATCCTCCTGACTTGGGTGATAATGACTAGAAATTATTGTTTTGTTTTAATGTTGGATTTTTCACAAACTGAATAAAAAATTATTCGGAAATCGTAAGAACTGTTTGTGACCTTAATTTTTGTATTTGTGACCGTCACGATTTTTGTTCGACATGTATGTGATTTCAAACAAGTTTATCTAATTTCAATGTTAAAATACCTCTTAGTGTACATATTTTCTAGAAATCGCAACATAAAAAAAAGTCTCGTTCTATTTTTTTCATTTTTTAATATTTTTCAAGTAAAATTAATTGTTTCGTAAAAGCTTATGCCGTTGGGTAACTTATAGGAAATTTTTGCCGACAATTTTAGTTTCAACTAAAATCCTTGCGGAGTACTTGAAAAAAGGATTAATTCAAATATTCGAAAATCATCCTCAAGCATTAGGTCTAAATAAAATAACAAACATTTTTACCTGTAAGTTACCCAACGGCATAGGCTTTTAACCTCAGACGGAACATATGCTTTCTCAGACCTTCATCGGGACATATGAGTTACCCCATTGCGATCTCACGTGACAATTCTTCCCATTGGTCAGACATTTTTTTTAAATATACACCATTCTCTTCGTTTTTCAATAGCGAAGAGAATGGTGTATATTAAATTTTGTTTCATTCAAGTTAAAATACTGAAAATGCTGTTCGAACCTGAAAAAGTGAAAAAAATTTAAAAAAAAGTCGATTTCTCCACAAAAAGTTGCGCCACTTTTTTTTGCAATCGAGCAAATTCAAATTTTTAAACAGCATTTCGAAGGGGATGAATGGCACTTTAAGCTGATATGGGTCATGATTGAGTTCTTTCCAAAACGTATATTTATTTGAACGTATGAAGTTGGCAGAAAAGTGAAAAGTGAGAAGTTACGAAAGTGAAAGCAGAATCCTTATTATTCACAATAAATTGACTTTTATATAAGTCAATCTCTTCGTTTTTCGATGGACAATAAGATGGAATGAACCAAACTTTCTTAAAACAATATTCAAGCGGTATTGTTATGTAAAGCTGTTGTAAAAAGTTTAAAAATGCAAAACAACACGTGGATATAACATTTTTGGGAACTTTGACACGAAACATAATCTAAAATTATCGTAAGCAATTTCAAAAATTGGAAAATCATAATATTATTTGAAAATACTCTAAATAGAAGGATATTCATCAAAAATATAAAATAGATTTACCAGTGCAAAACTCGAACGTACCGGGACGTGTGGGGTACCTGTGCACCCCAGACGCTCTTGAGATCACTCTCGTTCGACAGATAGCGAGCAACTGGCACTGCCAACAACGTCACCCTACTCTAGAATAGTCGAAGTAAATTATGGTTAGGGTCCGGACCCAAAATCCAGGTATATTTGTTCAGAAGAGGGGAATGAATTTTGCCTGGGGTGAATGGGTACCCCGTATGTCCCGTCTAGGGTTAAATAACTCAACGTCGATTTTGTTCGGGCCGTGCTGAATTCGAATTAACCTCCCATTACCATCCTCGAATGGGAATGCAGACCATGCCAAGAGTGGACCCCACAGTCGAACAAAATGGCACAGATGCAACAGCTTATGAACGTTGAATGAACACTTTTCAATCCCGTATAACGTTTACAGTTCCGAACAGAAAATTTTCAACATGCATTCCGCCAATAATACTTCGTCTCTTTCGATTCGAGCTTGAAGCAAGATTTGCGTTGCGCGAGCTAACAGCAGGTGATGCTGGAAGTACTTCTCAGGAAGTTATCCTTGCATCACTACCGGCGAATGAAACATCAAAAAAGCCGAGAGTTCCTTCGCTTTCCAAAATTTAACGAATTTTATTTCCCTGGGAAGTCGAGTAATGCAATCGGGGGGTCTGATATTGAGAAGTGCTTCGTCAATTAATTTTTCGAAAGCTTTTGAAACATGATACGGTTGATTTCGAATTCCCTGCCTAAACCAGCAATCGATTAACATTCTTTCAACGCCCAGCAGAATTTCATGCATGTAGTCTCGAACAAAACCCGTGACAACGTTAAAGTCAATTACACCGTCGTGCGTACGCGCTGGAGGATTTTCTTCGACCACCGGATATACACGTTTGAATCCACCCGCCGTCCGATGAACGTGACCGGGATGTTCGCAACATGAGCACCCGTATTTTCAGTGAATTGCTTCATACTTTGCACGGCCGCTCTTGCCGGGCAATCCAACGTAGAAATCGGAGCAATTACACTACTAAATATTATCGAATTATCCTTAGGATGGCGCCATTCAAGGCCGGTCGAATACAAATCTTTTAACATTGAAACAAGGGGCTTCAAAAATGATAGCATATTTAGCTTTGACATGTCGTAGTATAACCCGCACACGAATTCGAAATTGCGCCTCTTCTTGGGCGGTACATTCGCGATCTGAACTTGGATCGACCATAGCTGGGCAACGGAACTTGCTGCAACCGGAATTCCGTCCGTGTTCCATATTACACACGTCGTATTTCTCGGTAATAATTTCTGTCTTTAAACGTTTGAATTCTGCACCGGAAGAAATATCGGAATTCACGGTCGAATCATCATTTTTCATGGCTGATGCATGCGAGTCCATTGGCATATGAAGATTCCGAATTTCAAACGCATGTGTCAGTAATGAACGGAAATTGTTTTCAATAAACAAGCCATTCTCGATGTTTTTTTTTCCGGTAAACGAGATGCAGGTTCCAACGAGCTTCAAAGCGTATAAAGCTGGTGTTTCGTCCGCGGCAGATTATTTGGAGTCGGCAATACCGCACTGAGTAACATCAACACAGCGTCAAGGCAACGCTTCGTAATCGCATTCTTTAAATAATAAGTCAGGACGAGGTAGACCGCCTCACCAATCGTTGTACTCGAACCCGAATACGAATTTTGGCGAATCCATGTCGGCTCCTTTTCTTTCTTCCTTTTCTTCTCTTTAGATGAGAGCAAAGATATTGGTTGTTTCGGGGTCGCGCTTGAACGATGTTTTTTAATTAACAAAACGACGCCTGTTCGGTGTGAAAGAAATGTCGAATTTCGCTTATATCTTAAATATTTTTTGAACAAAAAATGAATAAATAAATTTAAATCGATAAATAATATATTATTATGGTGAAAGAAATCTGCGTAACGTAATAGAAAACGTAATAAATGATGTCATACTTAATTCCGTGACAAAAAAATCTATAACTCCCGAACGAAGCGTCGGCCCAAAAAGTTCAAGGTGGCTAAATTTTCGTTTTTGTTCAAGGAATAAAAAAAAATACATTACAAAAATTAAAAGTGCGTTTTTTGTTTTATTTCATTTTTAATTTTGAATTGTTTATAACTTATTGTTGAATTTGTGCAACAGAATCGTAAATGTTTTTATTTTATAGAGCGTTCAAAAACGAAAAAAAAGACCCGTAGTTTTTCGAGTTATCACTAACCGTTGCTGAGATATATCGATTTGAATGATCGAATGTGGTCAATACTTCAAAAACTTCATTTGACCGTGTTTCAAAAGTGGGGGCTCAAAATAAAAAACGCCGAAATACGTGTCTCTTTATTTTCAACACATATTAATGGAAAAAATTGGGGGGGCAAAAATTTTGACCCAACTGTCCGAAGTTGCCGAAATTCCCACAAATACCCCATGTATACACTACCGTCCAAAAGTATGGAAACACTCGCTCCGATGTCGAGCCACACAAAAAGTTCTATCCTCCTCTGAAAAATGATAATATCCCAATTTTTCAAGCCTCGTTTTAAAGAGGACATATAAATCTTCATTTACCATTTTTGAAAAATTTTTACGATTTTTTTTGAGCCCGGTACGCACTTTGAAAGTTGATCGTTTTTTGGCTTTTTTTGGGGGGTTGTAATTTTAGCGCACGACTTGTAGGTAATTTTTTTCATTTTTTTTCCAGCGGAAACTTAAGGCGGACAGGGAAAGCTTCAATTTAGTTTTTTTTAAAGTTTCATATGATTTTTTTTCGCATAATTGTTGAACTTTTTGCAAAAAATGACTATATTTATAAAATGTTGCCTAATTCTGAAACTGTTGAGTTCTTGTAAAATCACCAAGAGGGTAAAAAGATGCATACAATCATTGTGGATGCACCTAATTTTTTTCAGAATTAATGGAAGAAAAAATAAATTGTTTTCAAGAGGCGACATTTTTTTATATTTTCAAAAGTCCGTTCTCTTACCTGTTCTACACGGTTTTTTCATCGAAAAAACCGCCCCTCGCTCGGATCACAGCTTTAACCAGTCGTGGCATCCGTTCGATCAATTTATCCATGTGACTCTGCTAAGCAATTACAGCTCCACGCTTATCAAGATCGATTTCTTTTTTTCGTGACATTTCTGAACGAAATAGATAATAAAATATTCGCGAAAATCTATAAATTTTTTTCACGCATTCACGTTCGAAACGTTAGCACAACTGGATAACTCTATCGACACTGTTCTTTGTCGTCCTACAATGTCATGATCGACGTGTCCAAGATCGACCCTCAAAACAAATGTAAACACAAACGATGTGTTTTCTATTTCTTGGCAAAACTCGCTGTCTCTCTCCACTCCTCATCGGTTTACATTTTTGTAGGACGACAAAGAACATGGTTGATAGAGTTATTCAGTTGTGTGAACGTTTCGAATGTGGATGCGTGAAAAAAATTTATCGACTTTCGCGAATATTTTATTATCTATTTCGTTCAGAAATGTCACGAAAAAAAGAAATCGATCTTGATAAGCGTGGAGCTGTAATTGCTTCGTATAAACAGGGTATTTCGTACCGGAAAATTGCACGAGAATTAAAAATTTCGGTCAAAGGAGTGCACACGACCATTGAAAGACACAGAGTGAGCGGTAAAAACGTGAATCGTAATCGCTCGGGTCGGCCCCGGAAAACAACAAAAAGTGACGATCGACAGATTGTGATGACCAGCAAAAAAAATCGACGATTAACAGCGGCTGAAATCCAAGCTTCGTTCGATAAATCGCACGAAAATCAAGTTTCCGTCACAACAGTGAAGCGGCGTTTGCTTAATGCTGGCTTAAGAGGCTGCGTTGCGGTGAAAAAACCCTTGCTGCGTCCTGCCAATAAAAAAAAAGGTTTCGGTGGGCCCTCGAACATCGAGGTTGGACGATTGAACAGTGGCGAAACGTTTTGTGGACGGACAAATCCAAATTTTTAATTTTTGGATCACGTCGAAGAACTTTTGTTCGAAGGAGTACCGAGGAAAAAATGGCACCCCAGCGCTTGGTGCCCACCGTTAAACACGGAGGTGGGTCCGTTATGTTGTGGAGGTGTTTTTCTGGCCATGGAACCGGAGATTTGATAAAAATCGAAGGGATAATGAAGAAAGAACAATATAAGCAAATTCTTATCCGGCACGCGATTCCATCGGGTTTAAAAAAGATCGGTCGTGGCTTCCTTATGCAGGAAGATAACGATCCGAAGCATAGCTCTCACCTCTGCCGAGGATACCTGAACAATAAAGAATCCAAAAACGTCAATGTCAACATGGTGTGGCCACCCCAATCGCCAGATTTAAATCCGATCAAGCTCCTGTGGAACGAGCTGGATCGAAAAATACGGAAAACTTGTCCCACATCTTCTAGCGATTTGTGCAAAAAACTGAGAGAAGCTTGGGCCACCTTGGAGCAGAGTCACATGGATAAATTGATCGAACGGATGCCACGACTGGTTAAAGCTGTGATCCGAGCGAGGGGCGGTTTTTTCGATGAAAAAACCGTGTAGAACAGGTAAGAGAACGGATTTTTGAAAATATAAAAAAATTTCGTCGCCTCTTGAAAGCAATTTGTTTTTTCTTCTATTAATTCTGAAAAAAATTAGGTGCATCCACAATAATTGTATGCATCTTCTTACCCTCTTGGTGATTTTACGAAAACTTAACAATTTCAGAATTAGGCAACATTTTATAAATGTCTGGGAACAGACCTCGGATCTGGTTTGGTGAGCGTGATGGGGGAGGGTGGATTTTTCAGGGTCTGCGGGTGCAAGAGGGTAATTCCAAAAAAAAAGAAAGAACTCGTTTTACTTTTACGAATAACGACGAATTAACGAATATTTATTTAACAATACGGATAATCGATGATACAATAAGCACCGGAGAAACACCGCGTGCGTAATGGCGTGGTTCCGACCTCGTGTGTGAGAACGTGAGATCGAAAAGAAGTGAATCGAATGAAGCGAACCGAATAATGAAATTTACTCCCGTTAACTCGTAGAAACGGACGGTTGTAAATCGTCCGATTATCGCGTCAACGCGAGTGCTGCTGACTCCCCACGGTGACTCCCGAAATTACGAAGTTTCCTGAACATTCTCCCCGCCTTCGGCAACTGTTGTTGACGAAGAATCTACCGGGAGAACTGATAGTTTTGAAGTTGGCCGCTTGAAGGTTAAAGAGGCCGTGCGAAGTGTCACAACTCGGGTGAGACCGTCCGAACGTGGGTGAAGTTCGGTCACTCGAGCTCGTGGCCATCGTGAAGGTGGAAGTCGTCCGTTATAAGCAGAGTGGCCTTGAATTTAATGCTACTTCAACTTCCGTAAGGAGAGTCGTAAATTCTTTATACGAAAGTGAAGTTTTTCGTGTTCTGAGGGTCCAGGTGTAGTTGGTGAGGCGAGTGGAGTATGAGGAAGCCGTTTGAAGCGTGCTGCAGCTCGCTGACGAACTGCAGCACTCCGTAGAAGCCTGGTGCAGGAGGGAAGTCCAGAAGATCCCAGATCTGTAGATTTGGGTCTGAGGTAGCCGTGAAAGTTTGTTGGGAAGTGTCCGAAGAGCCGTGAAGGTCAGCGTTGTTGAGGTTGAGAATTGAAGGCATCGAGGTAGACTGATGACAGAGAGAGAGATGGCTCAATCTATCTCTGAAGTGAAGCCGGGTTTCCTGAAGTCGAAGTGGCAGATGGTCATCCCGTTGAAGTTTTGCCAACCACAGTTCTTTCGAGAAGACTTTCGCTGTGAAGCTGGTTGGTGAACTCAATTCTGATGTATCGAACAATGAAGCCGGTTCCGAGAGAATCGTTTTTTACGTGATCTCAGTATTGAAGGAGAGTCGAAGGGTAGACTTGAAGTGGTCGTGTGTAAAGTCCATACGAGGCCGAGAAGTTTGATGTTGGAAAAATATCGTTGATCGATACACCGTTCGTTGTCTTGAAGAAACCATTGGATACGACGCGAAGTTTTGTGGTGGTGCTATGGGCGCGAAGAATACCGTGCTGAAGAAGATAGTACCTTGGGTTTTAAGAGACAGCTGTTGGAGCACGAGTCATGCGTGACAAGGTCTCATAGTCCTGAAGGAATCCGTTGCATAAGTCCCGGTAAGCTTCGTTGGTCGAAAGCTGCAGAAGACACCGTTTAGCACCAGCATACGAATCTCCGAGAGACGGAGGGGGCTCTTTGAAGGGAAGCCGTACCACGTAACGGCCCTGTTTGTCTCTCGAATGGGTCTCTCGAAAATGATGTTCGCAAAAAGACTCCTCCGGTTCGGGTGTAGGGGCCGAATCCGACGGAATTTCCGCTTGCTCCCAAAATTCTCTAGAACCCCGAAGTGACCTCGTCATAAATTGGAGTGTGCAGTATACGAACCGAGCTTGAAGTTAAAGTGTTGACCGGACCGAAGTGTGGAAGGAAGGCGAGCGGTGAAGTCGAGACGTTCCGAATGAACGCCGTAAACGTGAAGTGTGAAGTCGGATCGTGAAGTGACGAGAGAGTGACGGTGGTCGCTCCCCGCGTCCGTCCCGCTGCCTGGCCGCCGACTCCGCATGTTGGGAGTGAAGCGGTCGTCCGTTGAAGCCGAAGAAGTCGAGCCCTGCGTTCTGAGAGGGATGAAAGCTCAGAACCTCAGGGTCGATGGAGTGGGATCCTATGTGGGATGCCCGATGACGAGGTGAAGATTGCGTGGCTCGTGGCCTGCAAGACTGAAGGTCGACCCGTCGGCGGGGTTGAAGCATCCGTAATTGAAGTGCCGACGAAAGCTGAATGAAGTAACGCTAAGAGTTGATCCGAATTCTTTTGCTTCCCGGAAGTGATGTTGCATCGTTGACTTTGTTGGAGTCAAGCCTAAGGCTCATTTGGCGACGAAGTTGCCGTTAATCTCGTCGTCGAGCGCGGATGTGGTCCTTCAGAAGCCGGCGATTGGACAGAGTCACTGGTCGTTGCAGGGCTCGACGGGAGGTGGATCATGGTATGATGCTTCCCGTTGCATTCGAAGCAGCGGCCAGTGACCCGACAGTTTTGAGCTGAATGTGGTCCGAGGCAGTTGAAGCAAAGCCGTCTCTGCTCGGCGATGACCCGTCGTTCCTTCGGAGTCTTAAGTTTGAAGAGGTAGCATTTGGTAATGAAGTGTAGTCCGAGACAGAAGTGGCAATTTTGCGTCGCGGGCCCTGTCGTGCGAAGTGGTTCCGATGAATTGACCGCGGCGATGGTCGTAGTTGTTGAAGTGCGGGCCGGAAATGTTTTTGCCGGAGGAGTCCGGGTAGATTTTGCTGCAGTAGATTTCGGAGTGACAGAGGAAGTGTCCCGGTCAGAAGGCTCTGAATTCCAATGATCCATGCACTCGAGTGCACGAGCTCGGGTGGCGAGGAAGTCACGGAGAGTCTGGAGGTCAGCAAGCGAAGTAGTTGTCCCCAGTCGCAATTCCCATTGTTCTCTGAGGCGAGCGTCGAGACGGGAGACGATGAAGTGGACCAAAATGACACTCCACTCATCTACTGGCACCTGGAAGGCTCTAAGGGCATTTATTACTTCAGAGACAGTATCAATAAGGCAGTTGAGTGATCTGTGCGATCGCGGTGCGACCGGCACCATGAGGAAGAACTTGTCGAGCTGAGCTGCGACGAGGAGTCGCTTATTCTCGTATCGAGCGACGAGAAGGTCCCAGGCCGAAGCGAAGGAGTCGGAAGAGACCGGAAGGTTGGCGATTAGCTGCGCAGCGTCACCCTTGACCGCGCTTTGAAGGTAGTGCATCTTTTCGACGGAGGTTATTTCCGGGTTTAAGCCGACCGTAGACACGAAAAGGTCGTGGAAGGGTCTCCACGAAGTGAATTCCCTGTCGAAGTCAGGAAGTTGAATCTTAGGCAGCGCGCTTCGAAGGTGCGAAGGGGCCGTGATCGCCGAGGGGTCTGCGAGGTGAGCCCCCGTAGGTTCAACCAGGTCGTAATGTTCTTTTATTGGCAGAAGGCTTACCTTAGCTTCCTCGTAAGCTTGTTGACACTTCGCCTCCACAGCGTCCTTGAAGTAACTGGTTTCTGCGAGATTGTCGCAGTTCATCTCGAGGAGCGCCGTATGCTCCTGTCGGAAGCGAGACCAGTTGCTTACTAGCAATTCTAGTCGGGTGTGTGCTTGGGCCTTACTTGGATTTTGGGGTGTCGCGTCCCGTGCAAGCCTCGTGATGGCTTCGATGCACCGGAACGTGCTGACGAGCCCCGTGATGCGGCGATCCATCTTCGCGAAATTGGTCGTCATCGTTGAGGGATGGTGTAGAATACCGAAGTTGAAGTTGAAGTGTCACGAAGTGTTGAAGCGACCGACGCGCACCGAGTTGTCGACTGAAAACCGATAAAAAACGCGAAGAATTCGATTGAAAACGAAAATCCGAAATAAATCGGGAGGCACGAACTGTCAAACAACCGGCGCGCACTGTGTTGTCGAAAGGAAAACCGGTGGAACGCGAAGAAATCGAATGAAAACGAATGGCGGAATAGGTCGGAATGTACGAACTGTCAAACAACCGGCGCACACTGTGTTGTCGGACGGAAAACCGGTGAAAACGCGAGGAAACCGAGTGAAAACAAAGTTGCGAAATGGGTCGGAATGTACGAACTGTCAAACAACCGGCGCACACTGAGCTTCGAAGACGAAGACCGACGAAAAACCGAAGGAACCCGGGCACACGAAGTTTGAAATAAATTGAGAAGTACGGAAGTGTCAAAACAATCGACGCGTACCGAGTTGTCGAAGACGAAGACCGACAGAAGATTCACGAAGTGTCAAAACGATCGACGCGCACTGAGCTTCGAAAACGAAGACCGACAAAAGATTCACGAAGTGTCAAAACGATCGACGCGCACTAAGCTTCGAAGACGAAGACCGACAAAAAACCGAAAAAACCTGAACAACCGAAGTTTGAAAATTAATTGAAAAGTACCGAAGTGTCAAAACGAACGACGCGCATTGAGCTTCGAAGACGAAGACCGACGAAGAACCGAAGAAACCCGGGCACACGAAGTTTGAAATGAATCGAAAAGTACCGAAGTGTCAAAACGAACGACGCGCACCGAGCTTCGAAGACAAAGACCGACAAAGAACCGAAGAAACCCGGGCACACGAAGTTTGAAATGAATTGAAAAGTACCGAAGTGTCGAAACAAACGACGCGCACCGAGTTGTCGAAGACGACGACCGACAGAAGATTCACGAAGTGTCAAAACGATCGACGCGCACCGAGTTGTCGAACGGAAACCGATGAAACTCGAAGAAGGAATTCACGAAGTGTCGACACGGTCGACGCGCACCGAGCGCTTAACGAAAAACCGATGAAATAAAAAAATAAGTTCACGAAGTGTCGGAAACGGTCGACGCGCACCTGTGTTAAACGAAAAACCCGATGGAAATCGGAAAATAAATCGCGAAGTGTCAGAACCGTCGACGCGCGCTGAGTGTGAAACGAAAAACCCGATGAAAATCGAGAATTAAATCACGAAGTGTTAAACACGATCGACGCGCACCGAGTGTTAAACAAGAAGCCCGAAGAAAATCGAAATTAATTCGCGAAGTTTCAAGCACGATCGACGCGCACCGAGTGTTTAACGAAAAGCTCGAAGAAAATCGAAAATTAAATCACGAAGTGTCAAACACGATCGGTGCGCACCGATTATTAAACGAAAGGGAGGGGAAAAGAAATCCAAACCGTAGTGTAGGATCTCTGAGTCAGTGAGACCCTGGTCCGTATACACACACGTCGCTTCGCGTTCGTGAGAGGCGAGCCGCGAACGATACACGAAGAACTCGCGAAAAGCTGTGTGAGCGCGCACTGTGGTGGGGAGCGTCTACGCGAGAACGAGACCGAGTTCACACACACAAGCGCGTAGCGTAGAAGCGAGCCGCGAACTTGTCTGCGTAGCCCGAACGTTCGAGATTGCTTCGCCGTGAGTGCGAGCAAGAGCGAACTTGTGCGCCGACGCCGCCAAGTGGGAGAGAGCGCGAGCGAAGAATAGCGATGTGAAGCGGACGAAGAGAACTGTTGTCGCGGACCTTCCGCTTGTTGAGAGAAATAAAGCACTCCCGTTCCTTCTTTTTCCGCAGCCTCTCAAATTTCCCGACCGCCCATCACCTCAGATCCGGCTCGAAGGACCAAAAAATGTCTGGGAACAGACCTCGGATCTGGTTTGGTTAGCGTGATGGGGGAGGGTGGATTTTCGAGGGTCTGCGGGTGCAAGAGGGTAATTCCAGAAAAAAGGAAGAACTTGTTTTACTTTTACGAATAACGACGAATTAACGAATATTTATTTAACAATACGGATAATCGATGATACAATAAGCACCGGAGAAACACCGCGTGCGTAATGGCGTCGTTCCGACCTCGTGTGTGAGCGCGTGAGATCGAAAAGAAGTGAACCGAATGAAGCGGACCGAATAATGAAATTTACTCCCGTTAACCCGTAGAAAAGGACGGTTGTAAATCGTCCGATTATCGCGTTAACGAATAGAAGTAGTACCGAAAACCGAGGGGAAGTGAACCGTTGAATAACCGGAGAAACCGAAAATTGCGTCCGTTTACTGTAAAGTAGCACGTATAAGTGAAGAAGAACCCGGAAATCGATCGAGGTTTCGCGTCGATCGATGGGTCAATTGAGCAGCTAATTAGAGCACCGCGGGGGTCAGGCCAGCGACCGGCCGAGTGCTGCTGACGCCCCACGGTGACTCCCGAAATTACGAAGTTTCCTGAACAATAAATATAGTCATTTTTTGCAAAAAGTTCAACAGTTATGCGAAAAAAAATCATATGAAACTTTAAAAAAAAATAAATTGAAGCTTTTACCGTCCGCCTCAAGTTTCCGCTGGAAAAAAAGTGAAAACAATTTCCTACAAGTCGTGCGCTAAAATTCCAACCCCCCAAAAAACGCCAAAAAACGATCAACTTTCAAAGTGCGTACTGGGCTCAAAAAACATCGTAAAATTTTTTTCAAAAACGGTAAATGAAGATTTATATGTCCTCTTTAAAACGAGGCTTGAAAAATTGGGATATTATCATTTTTCAGAGGAGGATAGAACTTTTTGTGTGGCTCGACATCGGAGCGAGTGTTTCCATACTTTTGGACGGTAGTGGACGTGCACTTGTTTGGGTGCGTATGTGTACTTGTTTGTGTTTGTATGCAGGTAAACGTGTGAGTGTGTTGGTTGTTTTCGTTGGTGTCGAAGGAGAGTGTTTGTCGAAGCTCTTTCGATCAATCCGGAATGTAGCATTGAACACTAATAATAATTTTCGGATAATTAACATAATTATACCGTTTATTAAACATTATAAACATTAAAACATTTTTTTATATTTCAACATGACGATAATCTTGGAACAGCGCACCAGAAACAAAGGCGAAGGAGCGGGGGTATACCCAGAAACATGGCGAACCGACGTTATCCTAACCGCAACGTTTTTGTCCGTCTGAGTGACAATTTCGTAAATGATGGTGGAATTCGACGGCGAAGAATTGATGTTGGTGGCAATCGAAATTTCGATGCCGACGACCGGGTTCCGGATTGTGTTATGGACGACCCAACGACAACCAGTCGGAGGATTTCCGCACGACTGAACATCCCGAAGACACGCGTGTGGGAAACACTTTGAAATGAGACGTACCATCCGTACCACAATACCAAAGTCCAGCACCTGGAAGATTTTCTTCCCGCTATTCGGATCAATTTTTGCAACGAGTACATCGATCAATACGACGGGAATCCGTACGATTTTCTGAGGCGCATCATGGTTACCGGCGAGGCAACCTTTACGCAAGATCCAAACATTAACCTTTACAACGAGCACAACTGGGCACAGGAGAACCCGAATTGTGTCGTGGAAAGATCACAATGAGTGTTCGAAATGACCCCCGTTGACGTCAACACAGCAACGGACCCTGCGATTGACGCTCACCACCGTCCGCCGGATCATTTCGGGCGGAATGGCGGCAGCGGCATTCAGGATCCGTTGCTGCAATTGGTTGACGGTGGTCACCCTGGTCTTATAAACCTCTGCCTTCATGTGGCCCCATAGCCAGAAGTCACACAAGGTGAGGTCTGGTGAGCGTGCCGGCCACACGACGGGACCACGGAGGCCGATCCAACGATCTCCGAATTCAGTTTGGAGATGCTCGGTCACCACCGCAGCTGAGTGAGCGGGAGTCCGTCTTGCTGGAAAATGACGTTATCCCGCACACCGTCCGGCAGCTCTGCGATGATGACCGGCAACTCGTCTTGGAGGAACTCGAAATAATTTCCTGCGTTGATCCGCGCCGGTAGGAATCGAATAAACTGAAATTAATGAACATTTTTGTGAAATTTCATTTATTTTCGTTTATAACAATAACTTACCAATTTATCATCGACAATCGCAGCCCAAACTTTCACTTTGAAACGATGTTGGAAAGATCTTTCCACGACACAATTCGGGTTCTCCTGTGCCCAGTTGTGCTCGTTGTGTATGTTAATGTTTGGGTCTTGCGTAAATGTTGCCTCGTCGGTAAACATGATCTGCCTTGGAAAATCGCCCGGATTCCCATTGTATCGATCGATGTACCAGTTGCAAAAATTGACCCGAGTGGCAGGATCAAATTCTTCTAGGGGCTGGGCTTTGGTGTTGTGGTACGGATGGTACCTCTCATTTCGAAGTGTTTCCCACACGCGTGTCTTCGGGATGTTTAGTCGTGTGGCAATCCTCCGAGTGCTTGTCGTAAGGTCGTTCACAACGCAATCCAGAATTCGGTCGTCGGCATCGAAATTTCGATTGCCACCAGCATCAATTCTTCGCCGTCGAACAGAACCATCATTTACCCAGTTGTCTCTCAGACGGACAAAAATGTTGCGGTTAGGATAACGTCGATTCGGCCATGTTTCTGCGTATACCCTCGCTGCTTGGCCTTCGTTTCTGTTGCACGCTCCCACGATCATCGCCATGTCCCAATACTCTTCGTTAGTATAATTCATTTTTGTTCGTCGTTAATCAAATTGCACTGAACCGACACCGTTGACACGAGATAGTTGAATGTCACGATCGACGGTATTGAATTGAGCTTATGAATTCATTTTTCAATTGCCTGTCATTTATTTATTGTTTTGTTGCCGCATTCGGTTCGTTTTGCGGACGCTTCGAAACTTTTTTTCAGACATTTTGCAGAACCTCTTGCTAAACCTAATTGTCCCGCAAGGAGTGTCAAAAATGTCCCGCAAACGACTGTTTATTAAGTGAATTCTCATTTACATACCTTAACTATTTTTGTTCATTAGTGGAGAGAACATGAATAGACTCTGAATAAAAATTGAAGGACCCTCAAAAAAAGCCAAAATTCGCGTGAAAACTATAGGAGGATGAGAGCGGGTAAATTGCCTCGTGCCTCCGCACCGATTATTGCCGTTATATTTTTTTTAGTTACCATTAACACAAATTTGACCAATTTTCGGTTTTCGGTAAATGGGGTTCAAATTAATTTCGCGAATTTCGATAAAAATGTATACCTTCCAAATCGCCCATCCGAATTGAATGAAAACTTAATATGTCATAGTTGACATATTAAGTTGTCACTGACTTTTTCTATTTTTTACATGATTTTTGCGTGACTGTAATTTTTTGAAGTTCTGTTTATCACTTTTCTGACTTAATGAATAAGTTTCTTTTCCCATTTTCCGATGATGTCAAAAAGGGAAAAATGTGTTCCGTTAACATTCGTTAAAGTTGCCACTGGGTAGGGTCAGGAAAACGGACGGGCAGATCGATTCAAAATTTTACAGGATTGTTAGAAACAAATTGAGGTTATGTGGCACCCACACAAATTAGGTCTCTGATCAATATTTGCAAAGTACTGGTAGATTTTCTGTGTAACCAGAAAAATTGTTTTTCTTGCCACTTTTTCCAGTGAATGCAAAGGGTGAAAAGAATTGTTTTTTCCCGAAACAATAATTAATACCTTATACGCGATTTATTTGACTTCCAAAAACTGCCGGTCGATTTGGTACAGCATTCTGGATTACCGGTTCATGAGATCTCGATGATCAAATGAAAAAAGATGTTTTTCCATACACCGAACGATACCTAAACGACAAATTATCGCACAAAAAAAAATCGAATCAAAGGTAAAGAATCAGTCTAAGTGTCTGTTATGGATTAAGTCGGGAAGAAATTTCTCGGGCCCGGGGACTACTTTAAAAAACGAAAACTTAAAAATAAAAATTTCTTTGCGAAATTTCTCTTGATTGTGCTATGACCAATAGCCAGGAAAACAACTTCATCATGAGATTTCAAAAGAAGACATGTCAAGCTTAAAAACGCTTTTTATTCGTCTCAATGCGACCATTTTTTTGCGAATCTACAGTCATGCAAAAGTCACGTAAAAAATTTTTTTTAAATTCTGCTCCTTCGATTTTTTTGATGCGTGTAAATGAATAAGAATTAGATCTCGATAGAGAAAAAAGTTATTACGAAAGAACTTAAAGAAAAAAGTTCCTATATGTTTTTCGCAATAATCAAAATTTTCCGTCGGAAACATATGTGAAATCAAATCGAACCCAATCTTCATATGGAATCGAGTGGCAGCTCCTAAAACCTTTGCGAAAATACTAAAAAAGTTGGATGCAAAAAAGCTTTAGCCAAAGCACCGAGATGGTCGTTTCAAGAAACGAATACACAGTACGATATCTAACAAAATAGCGATGGTAAATATTTATTCTCGAGTCAGATCGAACAGATCAGATCGGATTCACTCATCCGGAATCGGGATCCAAATTGAAAATCATCGAACTTGGTGAATAACCGATGAAACTCGATTGACCAACGCTTCAATGCAAGATCGAGACTGTAAGTTTCACGGTAAATAATTCTCGATGCAATATCTCAAATAATGACTACGGTTGAGATTTTTTCTTGAGTCAGATCGAAAAAATCTAATCACATTTCATTATCATCAGTCTATGAATAATTTTTGAGGTGATACCGAACCAAGTAAAGTCGTGAAAACGAAGTTTTTTACCTTTTTCTAGTCAGGTTTCTTGCATTAAAATTTTTTTTGTCAATAACCAATAAATAGAACATTATGATACAAGTGCGAAAGTATTTCTCTACCAAGTGTGAGTTCGCAGCACAAGCTAAAGGCCAGAATTAATTACTAAAGCCGCAAACTCTACACTGGGCGGGGGCGCAATCATGATCTTCGCTTGGATCAAACCGATGATATCCCGGCAATTACGGGGCGATCATTATTCAAGGAGATACGAGAGCTAGAACAAAATAAAAGGTTTCGAATCTTGAGGTCAAGCTAGCAGAATAATGTGAGCTGTGATAAATTGTACAATTTTCTTGCACAAAAATTGAGTACTTTCTAGGAACTTTTCGCCTGTGAAGAAAGATTTTCGCTGGGCCCACCCACTCACCAGTCAGACCACTCTCGAATTCAGAATTCTGTAGTTTTTATCGAATCGTCTGGTTCTTCAAAGTGAGTATAAAAAAAAATTAAACTGAAATTAAAAAAAATTTTCTTCGTCGACTTAAACTTGCTGCCAAACCTAGAAATTATTTTCACACATCCAAAAATTAGCAATCGTCACAATCTTACGTTAATTTTAAGGCCAAAAACATAGGAAATCCCTACGGGTTCTCGAGTAATTAAGGAAATAGTGCCGGCGTGCATCATTCGCAGGCGAGCGAACGATCGCGGGAGTCGGCGGTCCGCTGCCTTCTCGTCCGTGCAAGCTGGACCGAAACGGCCCATCAGCGGAGCAGGCGCTTGAGCGATGTACAGTTTCGTTTGAAAATTTTCGTTTCGACATTTCTTTGATTAGTTTCGAGGCGCATTTGTATCCCTAAATTATGATTTCACTATTGCAAATGAAAACGACCGGTAAGAAATAAATGCCATATCACTCCCTTTGGCCGGATAAGTCACTCCCTCGTAACTCAAACGAGTCTTGAAATGAAAATTCTATGGTTTCTATCGAATTGTCCTGTTTTTCGACGCGAGGATCCATGGAATTCCGTACTCGATGGATACGCATCATGCAATCTTAGAACTCATCCCCTTTAACCAGATAATTCACCCCTTCTCACTCAAGCAAGTTTCGAAATGAAAAGTCTATGGTCTTTATCGATCTGTCAGTTATTTGACGTGAGAATCCATAAAATCATGGACTCGATGAATATTCACCGTGCGATCTTAAAAGTCATCCCCTTTGGCTGAAAAACTCACCCCCTCGTCACTTAAACCAGTCTTCAAATCTAAAATCAATGTTTTTTATCCAATCGTCCCGTTTTTAGACGTAAGGATCCGACGAATCATAAATTCGATGGATATGCATCGTGCCATCTTGGATATCATCCCCTTCAAACGAAAACTAACCCCCTCGTCATTCAAACCATTCTCGAAATGAAAAAGCCATGGTTTCTATAAAATCGTCCTGTTTTTTGACGTGAGTATCCAACGAATCATGTACTTGACGGATATGCCTCGTGCGATTCCAGATCTTATTCTCCTTAGACGGAAAACTCACCCCCTCGTTATTCAAACCATTGTCGAAATGAAAAATCTATGGTTTCTATCGAATCGTTTCGTTTTTTGATGTGAGGATCCATTGAATCATGTCTCCAATGGATACGCATCGTGCGATCGTAGACCTTATCCCCTATAGACGGAAAACTCACCCCCTCGTCACTCAAACCAGTCTTGAAATGAAAAATCTATGGTTTCTATCGATTCGTTCCGTTTTTAAATGTGAGGATCTGACTAATTATGAATTCGATGGATATGCATCGTGCGATCTTGGATATCATCGCCTTTGAACGGAAAACTCACCCTCTCGTCATTCAAACCATTGTCGAAATGAAAACTCTATGGTTTCTATCGATCCGTTCCGTTTTTTGATGTGAGGATCCATGAAATCATGTCTCCAATAGATATGCATCGTGCGATCTTAGATCTCATCCCTGTTAGACGGAAAACTCACCCACTCTGTGATTCGAACCAGGCTCGAAATGAAAGATCTATGGTTTCTATCGAATCGTCCAGTTTTTTTACGTAAAGATCCATCAAATCTTGTACTCGAGGGATATGCCTCGTGCGATTTCAGATCTTATTTTCTTTAGACGGAAAACTCACCCCCTCGTTATTCAAACCATTGTCGAAATGAAAAATCTAGAGTTTCTACCGATTCATTCCGTTTTTTGACGTGAGTATCCAACGAATCATGTACTTGATGGATATGCCTCGTGTGATTTCAGATGTTATTCTCTTTAGACGGAAAACTCACCCCCTCGTTATTCAAACCAGTCTCGAAATGAAAGATTTATGGTTTCTATCGCATTGCCCAGTTTTTTGACGTGAAGATCCATCGAATCATGCACTCGATAAATACGCGTCGTGGGATCTTGAATCTCATTCCTTTAAATGGAAAACTCACCCCCTCGTCACTCAAACCAGTTTTGAAATGGAAAATCTATGGTTTCTATCGATTTGTTCCGTTTTTAGACGTATGGATCCGACCAATCTTGAATTCAATGGATATGCATCGTGCGATCTTGGATATCATCGCCTTGAAACGGAAAACTCACCCTCTCGTCATTCAAACTAGTCTCGAAATGAAAGATCTATGGTTTCTATCAAAACGTCTTGTTTTTCGACGTAAAGATCCATCGAATCTTTTACTCGATGGATATGCCTCGTGCGATTTCAGGCGTTATTCTCTTTAGACGGAAAACTCACCCCCTCGTTATTCAAACCATTGTCGAAATAAAAAATCTATGGTTTCTATCGATTCGTTCCGTTTTTTGATGTGAGGATCTATTGAATCATGTCTCCAATGGATATGCATCGTGTGATCCTGGATCTCATCCCCTTTAGACGGAAAACTCACCTCTTTGTCATTCGAACCAGTCTCAAAATGAAAGATCTATGGTTTCTATCGAATCGTCCAGTTTTTTGACGTAAAGATCCATCGAATCATGCACTTGATAAATACGCATCGTGTGATCTTAGACCTCATCCCTTTCGGCCTGATAACTCACCCCCTCGTCACTCAAACGGGTCTTGAAATGGAAAATCTATGATTTCCATCGCATTGTGGAGTTTTTTGACGGGAAGATCCATCAAATCATGCACTTGATAAATACGCATCGTGTGATATTGGATCTCAGCCCCTTTAAACGGAAAACTTACTCCCTCGTCATTCAAACCAGTCTCGAAATGGAAGATCTATGGTTTCTGTCGAATCGTCCTGTTTTTCGACGTAAAGATCCATCGAATCTTGTACTCGATGGATATGCCTCGTGCGATTTTAGGTGTTATTCTCTTTACAAAAGATTGAATTACAATCTGATGTCGACTGTATTCAGTCGGTTTCACGCGTCAGTTGAATAAACGTCTGTGAATATCTCATCGATCAGGTAAGCAGCCACACGTTTTTTTAATTAGTAATTTTTACTGATTTTAGTTCTGTTAAATTGATCATTTGTATTCTATTTTTATTTATCTCCCTTTCTATGTTTATTCAACGCGATAAGAAACGTTTTGTTACGATGTTGTTGTTGAAACGATGAGTTCGAGAGAGATTGTGTTATCCGGGCTTGCTGCGGAGCGAGAAAGAATAAACGACAAACGTTTTGCATCGTCTTCGGAAGTATGTCTAGCGTGACGGCTCTCAAATTCGATAATTTTCTTTGACTAAATGAAGAAAGATATTGATGATTTATTGTTTTAAGGCCTTATGCCACTCTAGAGGCAGTTTGTTATAGTTACTATCAACATAAGTAAGAAGTTGACCAAGTTTTCTCCCTGGATAAGTAACCCTTAATGTGATGGGATACTGCTCGGTCGGTAACAGAAAACTGTGATCAATTGTTTTGGGCCCCTAATTGTTTTGTCTAATAAAAGACGATATGGAAATCCTGCAGAATTCTGAGCCGCAGTATGGTCATACCGTGTTTTATTCGATAGAACAATTGAGGCGACAAACAACGTGTCGCCGTGATTGCAGCTATCTCTCTCGCTCTCGCCGATGTAGTCCTCCACCTTAATTGAGAGATAGGAATTAATTTCGAAAATTTCGAAAAAAATGTATGATTCTGAATGGGTCAACTGATTTGAATGAAAATTAAACTCGTCATAGATGTCAATGAGGTGCTTTATCGAAAAAATCGATGAACCTAAAACTTGATATAACAAAAAAAAAAAAATTCTCTTTTTCGAAAATATTTTTCGCTACCGCCGCATTTTAGTACAATCACCAATTTTTTTTTGGTGACTTTCTGGCCTAATTTTCCACGATATATATTTTCTCCATATTTTTTTCCTACCTGCGTGACACCTAAAAAAATTCAAATGCCTGTAGTGATTATTTATCGGACTTGAGAAGAAACACAATAAAGAATACATGAACAAAACGTTTATTGAAGTGAAATAAGTGATGGTACACGTTTGACATGCGTTCAGCTCGCGAAGTCGTTTTTATCTGAAGTCGTCTCGTTATTATTTTATTGCCCTAGCAACGTCTCGCCTGACCAGCTGAACTGCTTTTGTCCAACCGACCGCTCGCTTGTGAAAAGTGAGAGGTCACGAAATGCAACGCACCCTACATGTCGATTTTTTATTTTTTCCGTAGGTTATATTTGCCGTACAATCGCGATTTTTTTTTATAACTTCCTGGAATAGTTTTCTACGGTACATATTTTCCCCATATTTTTTTCCTACCTGCGTGCACCCAAAAAAATACAAGTCTTAATTTTTTTTTTTTTTCGTAGGTTATATTTGCCGTATAGTCACCAATTTGTAGTATCCTTATCCTTGAATATTCTCGATATTACGGACTTTATTGAATTACTACTTGTAAAGTCAATTAACGGAGTACCCGAAAACATCCAAAATTTTTGGCTATTTCAGGCATCTAAAGGACTGCCAGAAATGATCAGATCACTTACCGCGCCTTCTGTCGGAAACCAGTCGCTACGTTGAACGACGGTGTTTCCGTCGAAGATGAAGCTACCGATTTTTTACAAAAACTGTTTAAAAACTCATTCCATTTTTTGTTGAATGAGTCTTTGTTGAGTACATTTGGACCACGGCATTCCGGATTATCACGTGAAAAAGGAAAAAAAAATCGATTTGCACAGAATTTCATACATTCACTTTGACTCTCAGCTAGACCTGTGAAAATGTTTTTAAAATTTCGGCACTTTGCAAAAAGGACCTTCAAGCCATCAACTGTCGATTCGTCGAAAAATAATTGGAATCTCAACGGGTTCCTGAAATATCAATTTATTTTTATGAACTTGCAGAATCCACATGACGACAGTCCGTCGCCCGAATCGAGCAGATTCGAGTGTCTCGCATAGCACTTTGCTTTTGTCACCAGAACCGAAATCCAAAAGGGTGGGTTGCGTTCGATATTACTGCTCGGCTCAAAGTTGTGATGAATGGTTCTCACAGAAGTTCATCCGGCTATCCAGCGTCATGTGGATTCTGCACCTGCATAGGAATCAATTGATATTCCAGGAACCCGTTAAGGTTCTTCAATTTTTTTTCCGACAGATCGACAGCTCATGTCCGAAACGTTCTTTTTGGAAAGCACCGAATTCTTCCAAAAATGTTCTTACCTCCAGCCAACTGTCAAAGTTGTATGAAATTCTGTAAAAATCTGAATTATTTCTTTTGTCTCCCTCTCGTAGTAATTCGAAGTACAGCGGTCTAAATTAATTCAACGGGGTAAGCCCCCGTCGAGTTAATTTATGTTTATGATAATGATCAATACAGAATCAAATAAGCTTCCGTCATTTTCGACGGAAAGACTATCCTTCAAAGTCTTCAAAAAGCCACTGGTTTTTGATAAGACGCGAGGCAAGGGGTCTAAGACTTTATGGCGGTAGTGTATATCTCCGCGAAAAATGGTTAGATATAATCGACTCACATCTCGTTTGAACGTTCAAATCTTTTGCTTGTTGAACCAATGGTTTAACAATTTTTAGCACGACTTGCCGCTTTCTGTCAAGGGCTGAAGCAAACAAAAAAAGGTCCCTCTATTCTTATAAAAATTGGAGAAGGTGCACCGAGTACAAAAAATTTTTGTTCAACAGTTCATAAACAATTTCAAATCTTGTTAGTTTTTAAAGAAAAATTCTTACTCATTTATTTCTCTCGAATTTTTTCCGTCCAAGTTATTCACCATCAAAGCAAAAACATATTTTTTACTCCAAGCTCTTGTAGTTCCTGGAATAATAATCTTACAACAATTTATCGGATATCGTTGGCAAGTTGAGATGCTCTCCATCGAAATTTTTACAAAAGATTTTGCAAACAAAAAATTTTTCCTCGTATGATTCTGATTTTGAAAACACGTAAAAAGATGTCATTTTTTATTTTTAGTTATCTGGCCGCTATTTTGTAAATATTGATGTTTACGTCCGTCTTAATGTTCAATTCAGGTGGGAAGAAAATTTTTCCGTCCTTTTTATCATTGAAAAATCAATCAGGGCTTTTTTTGGGGCTTCAGTCCTGTGAATAAAAAAAATCCGAGATCTGTTTCGCTTGTTGCTGTTATATTCCCAACGGTTGAAGACGTGAAAAATGCATTACTTAACCATTTATGCCATCTAAAGACACCTAGAGAGTTTTATTTAAGAGTTGTCTTAAGAGTTAATTGCGAAAAAGTGACATCGCAAAATCTCCTGTAAGCATTTTAAAGAATATCGTTTTAGCTCACCAACAATATCCAAGCACTTATTGTGCGATTATTATTCCAGGAGATACGGGAGCGTAAAGTGAAAAATGTGTCTTTTGGTGGGACGGTGAATAAGTCGGTCAGAAAAAATCGCACAGCAACGAACAATGATAATGAACTACCCAACAAAAACTCTTTGCACTCAATCTTCATAAAAATTGAGGAAGCATTTTTTTGTTTGTTCCAGCCCTTGGCACACAGCGGTCGGGCATGATAAGAATCAATGAACCCTTAGTTCGAAAAGTAAACGATTCAAGCTTTCCATGCTTAGTGTGGATCATCTGAATCCAACGATTTTTCGCGGAGAAATAGATGCATGACATTTTAACAAATGTTCGCTCTACTCAAGCTGTCCTTTAATTGTTTGAGGAGTGTAGCTCACAGATCTTCCATTTACATCGATCAATACTTGATTATAACTATTTATGTCAAGCCACGGCGTACTCAAAGAGTGAGTATTTCGACATGCTCATGATGCTCGGTCGGTGCGAAAGAAATGAGGGGTTAGCGGCATTGGCATACGCCGAAGAATTCCCTGGCCGCAGAGTCCCGCCCGCATGGTTTTTGTAAGGTTGCGTGATCGAATAATAAATGGAGCGGGTAATGTACAACCTGATGGAAGAATCAATGCTGGTCGTCCACGTCATGGTGACGAAGACGCCATCCTCGAGTTTTTCGAGAGAACCTCGAGAGAGAGTACTGGTCGAGGTGCTGCCCTTTTGCGGTCTAGTCAGATGAAAACGTGGAGCACCCTCAGAAAAGGGGACAGGAAGCCTTTCCATTTCACGAAAGTACAGCATCTGGAGCCGATAGATTCTGAACGCCGGTTGAACTTTTCCCACTGGTATGTGAACCAGCATAATGAGCATCCCGATCTTCATCGGCGACGGATTCTTTTCACCGATGAGTCGAGTTTCGATCAAGATTCCGTCATCAATCTGCACAACGAGCACACGTGGTCCGAAGAAAATCCCTATTGTACCGTGGACAGGGCCTATCAGCGACGTTTCAGTTTCAATGTCTGGGGTGCAATGATCGATGACAGACTGGTTAGTTGGATTTTTTGTAATTCACACGGAGAGAAATGCTTCATAAAATTTGTTGGTCTGTGCACGGCAATATTGTGGCATAGTTTTGGTAAGCTAATTTTCGTGATGGCGCAAAAAATGTTGCTGCAAGCTCAGTTAGTAATTGATTGGCAGCAGAGTAAAACATGCCGTGCTTACGAGACAATTTTCTGTGGCAATAACGAAGATTTCCTTGACGACAACTATGCCACAACATTGCCGTGCCCGGGACACCACATTTTATCAGGCATTTTTCTCCGTCTACGATCAGTTTAATAATTCACACGAATCGGGCCCTTTACAAGATGATGACCGCGCAGGAATCACCTACTTCCCGCAGAGGTATCGTTGGGTAAAAAGACTGATTCTTGATCGCTCCATTTTTTTTTCTTGTTTAGTTCGTCCGGTTCCTCCCGCATCGTCTCAACGCTCGGAGATATCGGGATTTTCTGGAGGACAATCTGCCGGAGATCATTGCGGGAGCCCCAGCGGACTTATCAGCGGAATCATATTCCAGCACGATGGAGCTCCTGCACATTCGGCACAAATTATAGCGCGACACCTGAACGATCTTTGCGAGGATGCGTGGATCGGGAGATATGAGCCAGTAAATTGGCTACCACGATCTCCGGATCTGACGCCTCTCGATTTTTTTTGTGGGGTCACCTAAAGTCCAAGGTGTACGAGACACGAGTGGAGAACGTCGAATCACTTCGGGATCGAATTCTGGAAGCAGCAGCCCAAATTCCTCCCGAAACGATTCGACCAGCCACTCACTCGGTTCTCATTGCGAGCAATGTTTGTGAAAAAAGGTCTGGTTCCATTTTTGAAAAAAATTTGAATGATCAATTTCCGATAAAATTCCTCATAAAATCTGTTGTACTGTGCACGGCAATGTTGTGGCATAGTTGTCATTGAGGATATCTTCGTTACGGCCACAAAAATTGTGTCGTAAGCACGGCAAATTTTAAAGTGCTGCCAATGAATTACTTACTGAGCTTGCAGCAACATTTTTTTAAGCCATCACAAAAATTAGCTTACCAAAACTATGCTACAATATTGCCGTGCACAGACCAACAAATTTTATGAGGTATTTCTCTCCGTGTGAATCTCGAGCAATCGAACTAACCTGTCTGTCATCGATCACTCCACTCCAGACATTGACACTGAAACGTCGATGATAGGATCTGTCAAATATGCAATGGGGATTTTCTTCGGACCACGTGAGCTCGTTGTGTGGATTGATGACGGAATCTTGATCGAACCTCGACTCATCGGTGAAAAGAATTCGTGCATGATGAAGATCGGGATGCTCATCATGCTGGTTCACATACCAGGGAAAAATTCAACCGTAGTTCAGGATCTATCGGATGCTGAACTTTCGTGAAATAAAAATGCGTCCTGTTTTCTCCTCTGAGAGTGCGCAGAACTTTCATCCGACTGGACCTCAGAAGTGCAGCACCTCGACGAGTACTCTCTTCCTCTTCATCGCATCTTCGTCATCATGACGAGGACGACCAGCATGAGTTTTAACAGGATGTAACGCAACCCCTTCATCCAAAATGCGATCGCGCAACCTGACGATAACCATGCGAGACAGGACTCTGCGGCCAGGAAATTCTTCGGCGGATGCGGCTGCCGCACACCCCTCATTCTCTCGACGACCAAAATGTTCTTCTTTTTTTTAATTTATGTAAGAACGGAAAACAAATAAAAGATGAATAAAAACAGAATGATGAATTTAACAAAACTAGGATTAGTAAAATTACTAATGCAAAAAACAAATGACAGCTCACCTGATCCTGGTTGGTACTGGTGGATCCTCTGCTTGACGTTCGTGGAAAGTGACGGTTCAAATCACCCTAATAGCAATGAAAGATTTAGGAACACATGAGGTTGAAAATAAATTTTTAAAAAAGTTTATTTTCAGTCTATCCACTACTTGCAAGATATTTTTAGTCTAGTTGAGATACGTAATATAGCGGTGTTTTACCTTCTTATAGTCAGGTTTCCCGCATTAAAAAAAATATCAATCGATAAGCAATAGAATCATCTTGCAGCGGATACTTTGAAGTCTCCAGAATCGTACTTCGATTTTCTGTAGAATTATTAGTATCCGAGCTATGTGCCATAAAGCTCGGAGAAGTATTTTTTATTTTAACGGCTTATAACTCAGCAACTTATCATCGTACAGAACGTTTTCGCTACTCCAATTAAAGCAAAAGAATCAATGTAAAGTGCATGAAGATGAATTCGGTAAAAATATTCGAACCCAGGAATCATCAAACTTCAATTTGGGTCTGCATCATTGCTCTGCAACTGTTTAACTCTCGGTTACAGCCATCTTAAACACTCAAAGAAAGAATTGGTCGGTTGGACCCGTGAATTGGTTTTGGTATCCAACTTTGTTGGACTCTGGGGAGCCGTCCCATTAGTTGGTGGAGATTAGTATTTTTAATGGACGAGGTGATATTGGTCAAGTCATCCATCTCAATATGGGAGATGGAATGATAACTTGGCAGCCTTATCCAACTCAAACAGAGAATGCGACTATGTTATTGGTCAAAGTAGCTAACTCAAAATGGAAACACGACTCTGATTTGGTTATGTCAGTTATTTCACGATGCCTGATACAGCTATAACCTGGCTTCTATATCCAACTGAAGCAGACAATGCTACTGGATTGCAGGTTGACTCTCCCATTTATCGAGTTGGGCTCGTATTTCACGAATTGGGTTTGCTGGGTGTAGATATAATACAAATAAAAACAATGAATGAATTTTGAAAATAATTTTTATTAAAAATGACAAGAAATAGAACGAACGGAGACGCGGCATCATCGATTTTTTATGCAAATAATATATCTAAATATCAACCGACACCAATAGGTGTGCGGTCGGAGTGCGACTCCGGCGGTCCCACGAGTTAAGCAGCAAATTTGCCGGCCAGTACTTGGATGGGTGACCGCCTAGTCGTTCACCGGCTGGTGCATCAATTGTGGAGCGGGAGACCAGTGCCTTTGGGGCCCCGGTGGTGCATTCGAGGTGGAGTACTATGTGCTCCTACATGCATCACCGGAGAACCATAGAAACATAGGGTCGACTGTACCGGCACGGGTTTTCTGCAGTTTCCCCGTGTCCACGGCAAATGCGGTACAGCGATATGTCAAGTCGTCTGCAGACGCACGGGAGATAGCGGAGAACACGTAAAAGGGGGAAAGTCGGAGAATACCTTGTAAAAACCTAAATAAAGGTGTGCAAGTAAAAACTCTCACTATATCTAAATATCGAACGCATGTAAATCGCCAATTATTAATTCAAACAGCATACCTGAAAGAAATATATATTTTGTTCGCTAAAATTCTTTCACAAATAACGGGACAGGGCGATAACAAAGTTTCTATCCTAACGCATTTGACATCGGCAGTTCGAGTAACCTGATACGCGTGCAAGTTTTCTATAAGCCCAATGGTGTAAAACTCATTGCACACGAGGATGACGTTTGCGTTTTCGTTGCAAATAATTTTATCTATCTCACCAAAAAACGGTAGGCCGCATATATCATCGAATCTTACAGCAACGCACATTCCAACTTGATTTTGGTACCCTTAACATTTATCCACGGTACCTCCACACACGCCGACACAAAAGCTGGCGGGAACACAAGATTCAGTTCCCATGAATCTTTAACTCGTGTCATATCTTCTATAACCGAAGCCGGACCTAATTCCAGTCGCGGAGAGAGACCTCGGTTACTTGCGAGCCTATAAGCAAATTAAAGGAAAAAAATAAAATATATCTGAACAGGCCCAAAACCCAAGGAGCGGAATGTAAAAAGAAAAAATGAGTAATATTCATTCATGATCGTCCGTTGCCAAAACCCGATGGAAGGTTCATATAATTGCTTATATTTATGAATATCTTAAAATAGGTTGTATTTTTATTTATTACCAATCGTTGTTGAGACACATCGAGTGGTTAACACGTTGAACTTATATCGTGAGTAATTGTTTTATTGGTGCAACGTAATCATAAATACCGTTATCGTACCGTCGTGCAAAAGGGAAAAAATAGAAGGTTTTAAAATATATCGATATGAATGACCAAATATCAACAATTAAAAATCTGACAGTATCTGAAAAGCGAGTGTTCGAAATGAAAATCGCTGATCTACGGACCTCTTCTTATTCCACATATATTGATACGGAATATGGTACGGGAAACATCTTAAGTCAACTGTTCGAAAGTTTCTGCGTTATCGTGGATACCTCACTATACTTTGGCTAAGCATATGCAATTTCGAAACTTGTATTTGAATTTTTAGATTTGGACAGTTCAAGAATAATGCCTCATCCGTAGGCTGCGTGTGGTACGTACACTTTATTCGGATCCTTGGCTGCATTAAATTCACACTCAATAATATACCCGGAGAGATCAGATCGTGAGTTGTTAGTGAAGGCGCCGCTGTTGTATAAGCCAAGGAGCTTTTGGCCCGCGATGCCTAAGTCCAAGTATCGACGAACTGACTATGAGATAACAATACACCAATGGGATTCAATCTAGTTCAAAGAATAACACATCTGAGACGATTACGTTGTTAGACGCTTCGAAGGTATATTATTTTTGGGATCAATTGATAACTGTTTTAATTAATAAAATTCGGTTAAAAAAAGTAATCCGCTTATCACAAAAGACGTACGTCAGGTTTTCCATAATAGATCTAAGAATATTGTATCCGAATTTTTAGTCAATCAGACAGCTTCCGACATTTACATCTAGCCAGGTAAAAAAATATCGATCAAAGATAACAGTTGCAGCGCTGTATTTCTTAGAAATTTCAAAATAAAATTTATAAAAGACATGCACTGAACCATTTGTCTAAAAATTGATAAATTCATCGAAACTGCCATTCCCTCATCAAACCTAAATTCACCAAAGCGTAAATCTACCTTGTCGCTATGACCAAAGTAATTGAAGATTGACAATGATAACTCAACGGATACTCACATTCTGTACATCGGTGTGCAATGCTTCTCGACTTTTTTTGAGGCTCTTGCGTCACTGTCAGCGTCGGACCTGCCACGTTTCGGTCTGGTTATTGGTGAAGTTATTGACGAAGGTTCGGGTATATTTTCTTTGTTCGATAGTACTTCGGAATCTTCTAAGTTTTCGAATGTTATCGTCTGTAAAAACTCGATGTTGGAAAAACTATGCTCAAATATGGACAATAAATAAAAATCCTATCGTTCATATACCTGAGTACAAAAATTGTAACCCGCTGTAATTTATATACAACTTGGCCATGGAAAGCAATGCCACTGTAAAATATAATCTCCATGCATCCAGAACTCAGATGTTCGATCAAGCCACTCAAAAGTTTTTTTGCAGTCCAAACTGCGGAACAATTTTTTCTATGTCCTCCTGCTTAAGGTTCATAAGAAGCTCGTAATCAATATATTGTAATACCGTGCACTCATCGCACCACACGCGCCACGCGGCGCGATCGCGTACTATTGTTATCGCGCTATCCGCGAGACCGCGTAGGGCCCCGCGTAGCCGCCCCTCTACGTATGTCGTATACGCTGTGCTAATGAGCCGCGGGAGCACGCACTACTCTCCCCAGTCGCTCCTCATCAGCTCAGTAAGCAACAAGTGTTTCGTAAAGTCGAACATCCCGGTATCAAATATAAGTATCTGAATGTGAGCGTGAGCGAGATCACTCCTTTTGGAAATCAGGTACGCTATTACCGACAGACCATTATTATATATTGTATGAAATATGTGCCAAAAATTCTACGAAGCCACGCTGTTTATACAGGACGGCTGGGCCTCGTCACGGGAGCCATTCCTCGTCGCGTGAGCCATTCCTCGTCACGGGGGCCATTCCTCGTCACGTGAGCTATTCCTCGTTCCGCGGACCATTCCTCCTGGCGTGAACCGGTCCTCGTCACCGGTGCTGAATCTCGGCACGGGGCATATTCTTCGTTACCAGTGCGGATCGTCCATTTTCTCGTCCGAAAGGAAGATTCGTGTTGCATGGGCGATACGACAATACGTGAAGTATTCCCCCTCGTCGTATTACGTGCCGATCTAGGCCGGCATTATTCACAACACGTGGCCACGCCATCTTGCCGACTCATCGCCTCGGCGGACGCCATTATCGACGACGACAGCTAAGTGTGCTACTGTATCACGAATTTGCCCGATTTGGTGCTTATTGTATTTTGTGTCTATATTCGCAAATCCTGGCGTTTCGGGATTTGCGTAAATGAACTTGCGATATTGATATTAATTACGTGTGCTCGCGTTCGAAGCCCGTAATCAGTCCGAAAGAATCGGATATATAATTTGTCATTTCTCGTATATCTTTTGGTGCTTTTCCACGTCTTTTCGACGTGTCGTGATTCGTGTAATTCATATATGTGTCATGTAAATGCTATCGGTACTATTTGAATCGCTCTCGTGATATAATTAATTCGTATCTCGTGTAAATTAATCGGTACTATATGAATCGGTCTAGTTATATAATGAATTTGTATGTCGTGCAATCGGTATCGTATTCCATGCTCTCGCTAATAATTGATTATATTTGTTGTGTCATTTCAATCTTTCGCGATAAAATTGCTCTCGTTATCAACGGGATTTCGTATGTCGCGTATTTCTATCGAAGTTATACAAATCACCCTCGTTATATATTTGATTATGTGCGTCGTGTAATGCTATCGATATCGTATGAACCGTTCGCGTAATATAAGTGATTACATATGTCGTATCATTACAATTCGATTTTGCGTAACTCACTCTCGTTCAATGATTGACCGTGCGTAGAAAATAACCTCAATCGGTCCATTCACAATCATAATCGCAACCTATAAAACGTGTGTTTCGGGTATCAGTTAAAATGGCGTGTTGGGTTATGAACGATAATGGGTCATGAACGATAATGGGTCATGAACGATAATGGGTCATGAATTTACTCGCTGATATTGTTCGTGATATAACGTGGGTATAAGATTCACTAAGATTCTGTCCAGCAATATTGTAATTATTCAATCGGTGTATCGCGCACCTTCGCATTATTATTCATTGCACAACACTACTCTTGCTCGAACTGTAATCAACCAAATTGAATTATTCGGGAAACAGGGTTTCCAAATTTGTCAAATACGACCGAAATTGGAAATAACAATCTATGATTACGCTACCAGCAATATAAGGGTGTAAATATTATGCTCTCCTTAATAATACATTATTTTCGTATTCTCTAGAATTATTTTCAATTTATTACAATATTGTTCTGTAAAAAGAAATGAAGCTCAGGCACATGCTGTGAAATAGAGCCACCACGTGCAATCATACTATTAGTACATCAGTCTAACCTTAAAATCGTTACTCAGATCTATTATCTTTATCATATTCGATATATTTCTGATCGCCAGGGCGAAGTAAAAAAGAATTTGAGATTGAAAAGTGTAGAATGTCTTCCATTGCGCAGCTTGCCCCATCCGCAACCATACCAGCCGCGTCGTATGCCGAAATCGTTAATAGTATCGGACATAAGAAAAAAATATACTTACCTCTGAATTTATCTATCAAGCATGATAAACCGTACTTCTCCAAAAAATGGACACTTTGTTCGTCCATTGCCGAACGCCGTTGAAAACCACTTGAAAACTGCAGCCCCTTGAAACACTACTACACGTTTGATACGGGAAACGTTTATTCGACACGCGGGTTTAAACGAAAGTGACGCTACGCCATACGATCTATGGAATACGCGCGAAGTGTTCATCCAATGAGATTGCTGTTCCAGCGCACGCGTTGTTTACGCTACCTACTGGCTAGATGGAGGAACTAATGCATTGCTGTCGTGACTATCCAGTGCGCCACAATTAAAAATGGTTCGAGCCACAATGCGCCGTGGCTGACGTATCATTCTCAATAGCTGCTCTGACCAACCATTCCCTGACCACGAATAAATGACTATCTCAGCCAATCCCTTCTTTCAGTGAAGGAACCTAATAACTTGCCATGTTTTTTATATCCGTTAATTTTTTGATCGAGTGTATTCATTTACTTGTAAAAATTATAGGTAAAATGTTTATAATTTCAAAAAATCCTTTCAACCTTCTTTCGATAAATTAATACGCGTGGGCATGCGTAGCGCACGTGCAGCTCGTGAGCAGCATACGCAACGCATTCTCTATTTTCATCGTTATTTTCTAAAATCTTTTTTCACAAACTTTTTATTCGTTTTGAAATAAATAAGTAAACAGTAAGCAATTTTTATAAATAACAATGAAAGGATTCATAGAACAACGTTGCCGCCGTCGATAACATTGGCACGATAGAGTTAGAGTCTTCGGCTACATAACCTTCTACACAGTGCAACTACAAACTCTCGACACTCGCCATGACCAAGGTAAACCTTCCTGTTATAGTTATTAACGTAACCATGAGAAAACCGTGAATGATAATAAAACTAATAGCTTACGTCGAATGCTCGCACAAATATCGGCTGGAATAGCACGATGTCCGTATTGGGAATTTCCGAAGGGTGTCCATTTACCCAAGGTTTCAGGCCCTATTATTTGTAACATCAACTTTCTTACCAGATCCCGGCTGTCTTGACCATCTTAATACAGAATGAATTATAAGGTATTGATGAACTGAAAATAAGGGTTGGTCATGAAAGTGATTAAGGCACCGAAACGCTCATTGCACAAACGGGATGTCTATGTATTACATAAGGCGGTTTTGACCGAGTTCGGGTAAATCATTTTTACAAGATTTTTTTGAAAGTTTTTCAGGCACAATTATCTTACGTTCGAGGCTAAAGAACTGTCTCTGATTTATCCCTCTAGTGGCATTGAGCGGTACAATTTTCCGGAACCGTTTAGTATTCCAGGACCTGACAGGGACGAAAAATTCCATCTCGAGAACTCATTTTTCTCGACAAGGTCTCTTCGTTGTTGTTGTTGTTGTTGCTGTAATAAATAAATGTTTACTATAAGATCGGCAATCATATCACTTGGTATTACAATATAGTTTTTGTTTGATTTGACTCGTTTTTTAATCTGTATTTTTATAACCAAAAATTCATCGAACATGCTGAGTGGAGAAAAATAAAATCAAGAATAAAATCAAACGAATACTCTTTTGTAATATGGAGAATATCAAAGAATGAGAATATTAATAATTATGTAGCGAAAAGTAACAATAAAGAATATCGAGTGAAAATACAATGACCATTCAGACCTTCGGGCAAACGTTCTTATTTTTTGAATTAATATAAATTAAGTAGGTATACTAAGAAATGAATTTCGATTTTTTGGCATTTTCGGAAAGATTAACTATTCAGAAGTATTTTCCGAAAATTTCATAAAAGAATCCCGAAAATTGGCTGAGTTGTGTGTAGCTAATTTTGTCGCGCCCTTTTAACCGAGCTGCGGCTCTGGACAATGCGATAGAAACCATAAATCTTTCATTTCGAGACTGGTTTGAATGACGAAGGGGTGATTTTTCCGTCTAACGGGGATGACATCCAATATTACACGATGCGTATTTATCCAGTGCATGATTCGATGGATCTTCACGTCAAAAAACTGAACAATGTGATCGAAACCACAGATTTTTAATTTCAAGACTCGTTCGAGTGACGAGGGGGTGAGTTATCAGGCCAAAGAGGATGAGGTCGAAGATCGCGCGATGCATATCCATTGGAGACATGGTTTAATGGATCCTCACATTAAAAAACGGAACGAACCGATAGCAACCATAGATTTTTTTATTTCGACAATAGATTGAATAACGAGGGGGTGAGTTGTTCGTCTAAAGAGAATAACATCTGAAATCGCACGAGGCATATCCATCAAGTACATGATTCGTTGGAAACTCACGTCAAAAAACGGAACGAATCGATAGAAACCATAGATTTTTCATTTCGACAATGGTTTAAATGACGAGAGGGTGAGTTTTCCGTTTGAAGGCGATGATATCCAAGATCGCACGATGCATATCCATCGAATTTATGAGTCCATAGTTTTATGGATTCTCATGTCAAATAACTGGACAGATCGATAAAGACCATAGACTTTTCATTTCAAAACTTGCTTGAGTGAGAAGGGGTGAGTTATCCGGTCAAAGGGGATGAGTTCTTAGATTGCCTGATGCATATCCATCGAGTACAAAATTCCATGGATCCTCACGTCAAAATCAGGACAATTCGATAGAAACCATGGCTTTTTCATTTCGAGACTCGTTTGAGTTACGAGGGGGTGACTTAACCGGCCAAAATGAGTGATATGGCATTTTTTTCTCACCGGTCGTTTTCATTTGCAATAGTGAAATCATAATTTAGGGATACAAATGCGCCTTAAAACTAATCAAAGGAAATGTCGAAACGAAAATTTTCAGACGGAACGGTACCCCGCTCAAGCGCCTGCTGCGCTCATGGCCCGTTTCAGTCCTGCCTTCACGCACGAGAAGGCAGCAACACCGCCGACTCACGCGATCGTTGGCTCGCCGGCGAATGATGCGCGCCGGCACTATTTCCTTAATTACTCGAGAACCCGTAGAGACTTTCCATGGTTTTTGGGCTTAAAATTAACGTTAGATTGCGACGATTACCGATGCTAAATTTTGGATGTGTGACAAAAAATTTCTAGGTTTGGAAGAAAGTTTAAGTGGACGAAGAAAATTTTGCAAAACTCTTAATTTGCTTTCAATGATTTTCACATTTAATCTCAGTACTTAATTGTGGCAATATTATCAAATAGAGATCATTTTTTAATTCATAATTTCACAGGTTTTCTCACGGTGAACAGAATAAAATTTTAACATTCTTTCTCGCGCAGTTGTCGTCGTTGAAAAACAGGAGTGATTCCTGGCATCGCGTATCGTTAATGTCCCTATAATTCAGAGCGGTAGTGTACATTTATTATTTTTATTTTTGCGGTTTTTTTAAAGGTCCATGAGCTTGAGAAATTTTTTCCGAGTGAATCCATCCCGACGCTTCTTTAGACTGATTTTTTCTTCTTAAGTTGAGTATTCCAGGCGGTCCACCATGATTTGTTTTCGAGTTATGTGATCTGACAACGCGGAAAGAACTTTCTTACTTCGATTACTCACACTGAAAAAAACGGTTGGCTGAAATAGGATTTTTTTTATTGGTTAAGGAATAGTTGGACGGAACATTAACTAAGATGGATAAGCCAGTCATTGCGCATAGTGACCGTGACAATTTTTGATTGTGACAGTTGGTGGTCCGAGTAGAAACCGAATTCGGTAGGACAACAATCTCGTTGGATGAATGCATCACGCAAGCCCCATCACGGTGGCGCGTCGATCACACTTCGCGCGAGTCCCGCCATTTCGTAATGTGCATCGCTTTCGTTCAGTTCGTTCGTTCAGTATGTTGAATCGCAATTCGGATAAGAATCAGTGTTACAGAATAATTAAAACAATCATGGATGAAGAATGTGCCGACTTTTTGGAAAAACACGGTTTGTCGTCACTGAAAAGTTCTTTCCAGAGTAAGTTTCTGTTTTATTGAGCTCATAAATAACTGTTGTGTATATATTTAACGCTGGTGTGATTGTGCATGTAACGCGGGGAATTATTCTAGCTATTCTGGTATTGAGGGCATTCTAGCTGATACTATTTCGGATTCTTGATAAATAATGCATGTTATTTCCGAACCAACATTTCCGACCGACGTCCTAATCTCAAAATTATCATTATTGCACGTGGCGTAGTTAGCCTTAAACTGCTGTTCCCTGCACGTGGCGTGCCACATAACCTCAACACTTACCTGTGTGGCCCCATCCCTTTTTGTTCACAGCGCATTGTATCGATAATCAAACACTTCAATTGCTTACGCCGGAAGATATTGCTGAGATTATTCCCCAATTGGGTCTACGGCGAAAATTATTGGCAGCGTTGAATACTGGCTGTACACGCATGGTATCATAATAAGTGAAGTTGACACATTTTCATTGTGGCCTCCTCACTAGCAAATCAATTTTTCCTCCCTTTCCTGTCATATAAACCACAAGGTAATATTCAATTTTGTATGTTTCAGGGTGGATCTAATGCAGACTCATCACATCAAAAAACATTAGATAATAACGACTACACAACCAAAGTCGACGAAATCGAGTTCGAGCTGCTGGAGAGCGACAACAACGTGCCCGGACCAAGTAAACGTAGGTCGGACGGCACAGATTTCGTCCAATATGCAAATCAAACTCGCAAACAAATTTTTGACCATTGGTTTCCAGGAAAATTTGCACGCGTACGAGGTCTCCGTAACTGCCGATATGAGATGTAATGAGATTTATTGTTCGTTCAGATGTGCGATGTGAAATTGAAATCTGTAATTCCCCATTTTATATAAATTTTATTTCGTTATTCTATGTTCTTTACATTCTTTCGTTTTTTCAAAATAAAAAATATTTTCCTATAATTCTCTTGTGCTGTTTATTTACACGGTTAACTGCCCGACGAATCCAAAGTAGTATAGTATATCCCAAACCGAATGCATCTATCGAAACAATATGTCTGAACCAATTAAACAGAGACTACAACCAGAAGCGTATTCGTGGTTCCAAACACACAGACTTGTATCGTCTAAAAGAAATAGACACACGAGCGAACTAAATGGCGTGACCACATTTCCAGCAAGATGTGCTGACCGTTAGTATAGTCTCACCCTCTATTATAGTTGGATGAGGCAACCAAGATATAGCTGCATCGACCATCATGAAATAGGCGATATAACTAACCTTACCTCGACCATTAAAAAATGTCATAGTAGCCAACTAATGGGATAGCTCCCCAGCGACCGACAAAGTTGGGTATCACGCCCAATTCAAGGATCCACCATCCAATTCTTTTTTCCAGTGCATAACTGTGGTACTAATCATCGTACTGACAATTCAAGCGTAGTTGTAAAAACTTCAAAGTTAATGAGTTGATTTTAATGGTTATCGATAAAAATGTTTTCGGAATGCATGAAACCTGACCAAAAAACGGTGGAAAACTGCGTTTTCACGACTTCACTTGTATCGATCACCTTACAAATAATGGATAGACTCAGGACAAAGGAAATGTATTCGAACCTTTTTTTTCTTGAAAGGTACAATCTTCGATCTCAGCGTTGGTTCATAGAGGTTCGATGTTTTTTGGCCGAGTTTGGATTTTTTAAATCTGAAACCTTATCCCCGATAGACAATTGGATCTGATCTGTTTAATCTGACTCAAGAAAAAGTTTAAACACTACCTATTTCTTGAGCTATTGCATCAAAGTATTTTTCTCTTGAAAAGTACATTCTTTTGATTTAATTTAGGTTTTGTTCAATCGAATTTTGTTGTTTATTTCCAAAGTTATGTATTTCTATGCGTTGGTACTCGATTCTTGATGGAGACGAAGTTCGATCTGCCTCGGGAAAAAATTTCAACCGTAGCCAATTTTCGAGAAACTGTATTCGATAGTTTTTTTTCATGAAAGGTACATCTTGATTTTCAATTAAAGCATTGGTCCATCGAGTTTCATTGATTTTTTGCAGAGTAATGGTTTTTTTTTGGTGGGAACCCGAATCCTGATAAAGGAATGCGATCTAATCTGTTCGATCTGACTGAAGAAAAAATGTTAACCGTAGTGTTCCGGCTAACGCCGAAACGACGAGTTTCCAACGGCACCACAAGCTCAAGGAGGGCGCAACCGGGACTCGCGCTTCTTGACTTCCGGTTAACCCCCCTTTTTTTCCTTCACCGGCTAACGGGCGAACGAGCTCTTGTACTTCCGCCTAAAAATCATTCTCGTCCGAACTGTGCTCGCGATAACACTCGATATCCGCGTACACCTCAGACTACAATTCAACCACGTTTTTTCGCTAACTCTCGTTATCATCGGACAGCTCTAGTTCACCGACCATCTCGAATAAAGTTTTGCTTCGACGCTGTGTATATCTCGATAGTTGACTCTCGCGTCGCGAACATCGAAATAAATTAAATCAAGAAGCGCGTGTTCGCGCTTGTTTTTCTAACGATAAACTGACCGTCTCGTGTTTTTTCATTTCATGCCGATCTCGCCCCACAATCCAGATCCTTGCCCGAACATTTTTTGGTCCTTCGAGCCGGATCGTGGGTGTTGAGCTCGGCATTTTATTTTGCTGAGGGAATAAGCATCGATTTTGTGACACGTGCTCGATCGATTAACGCGGCGAACAGTAACCAGTGCTCGCCATCTTTTTTTTCAGTGCGCGCGCCTCGTCACGTTCCCCACCGCTTCATGCGTCGGTTGCCGAGATCGCGCACGATCGACTCAGCGCCCGTCGACCAGTGCTCGCCATCTTTTTTGCAGTGCGCGCGCTTCGCCACGTTCCCCACCGCTTCGTGCGTCGGTTGCTGAGATCGCGCTCGATCGACTCACCGCTCGTCGACCAGCGCTCGCCATTTTGTTGGCCAGTGCGCGCGCATCTCCCCACTCTACGCGTCCTCGCGAGTCTCTCGCGAGGGCTCCCTCGACCGACGCGTCACGCAACGTTCAGTTGCCGCCATCTTTTACCCGTGTTAGCTCCGCCCCCTCGCCGGTCATCGCAGCGCACCGCTCGCGGTCTACGATCTCGCGCTCTATCGACGCTCCGCGCGCCAGCCAGTGCTTCGCTATCCCCAGTGCTCGCGCTCTACCGTGTGTTGCTCGCTTCGCGTAACGCTCTACGCGTAACCAGCTCCGTCAGCTTTTCCAGCTTTGCTCCGCTCTCGCTAGCATTACAGGACGCGTCTCGTACCACCCGTCTCCCGCTTTCAGTGACCAGTGCTCGTTATTCCCGTCGTGCTACTACTCGCGTGCGTTCGATCGACGCGTCAGCCGCCGGCCGGTAGTCGCCATTAAATTGTCGTGCGCGTGCTGCTGTGCGTGCGTAACTCGCTTCGCGTATCGCTCGCTGCTCGTGCTCCTGCTCCATTGTCACGTCAACTCGCTTAGTGCTTTGCTACCACCGGTGCTCGTGCTATACCGTGCGTTGCTCGCATTACGTATCGCCCTACGTGTACCCAGTCTCGTTAGCATTCCAAGCTCCGTTCTCACTAGCATTACTATCCGCTATTATTTCTTAGTGCGCGTGCTACTGTGTGTGCGTAACTCGCTTCGCGTATCGCTCGCTGGTCGTGCTCCTGCTCCATTAACCCGTCATCTCGCTTAGTGCTCACGGTCACCGAATCTGTTCTCGCGCTTCGTGTCGCACGTGCACCCGCGACTGACGTATCTCGCTCCTTCTGGTGTCGACTACTCCGATCTTCCGTGCGGTTCTGCGCTCGTGTGCGTCGGTTTCACCACCTCGATCCTGGCTCGCGGCAAATACCGAGCTACTCGTTTCATTCATCGCTCCTCCGTGTGGGAGTTGACTTTCGTCTTTGCCTACCATCGCAGAAATGGCCAACCTTGACGTGACCGTCAACCTTCAGAAGTCTCGATCGGCTTTCATCAGCTCCATCCTCGAGACCTACCAGCATCAGATGCACGACGGTCGATCGTCCTCCGTCCCGGCACTGGAATCGTTGCTGGAATTTGTGGACAACAACTGGGTAAAGTTCGAAGCGACACACGAAGAGATCGTAAGTACCAGCTCCAACATCGAACATGCTCTCGCTCTTCCGTATTTTGCCGACAGCTTTTATGAGAAGGCGCTGGTCAATTACTCCTCCGCTCGCGCCCTGTTGACCCATCTCATCGACGAAGCAGGCGGAACAGCCTTCTCGAGCACACGACGGCCGTCCGTGCATGAAGCTCACCACGCCACCTCGCTCCGGCGTGCCCTGCCGGAGATCACGCTACCTCGTTTCACCGGCGTCTACTCGGAGTGGCGATCGTTCCGGGACCTGTTCATCTCGCTCGTAACCGAAAATCCGGATCTCTCGAACGTGGAGAGAATGCATTATCTCCGGACCAGCTTGGCTGGAGAACCGGCCCAGCTCGTTTCAAACCTAGCCATCTCTGACGACTCGTTCTCCACAGCTTGGGACCTGCTGAACGGACGCTACGAAAACAAGCGCCTTCTAATCTCGGCCCAGCTCGACCGCCTTCTCTGCTCGACTCCCATGACCTTGCACTCCGCCGCTGGCCTCAACCAGATCAGCGCAACCGTCACGGAGTCTCTCAACGCGCTCGAAGCACTGGGAGCTCCCACTCGTCAGTGGGATTGGGTCGTCGTTCACGCCGTCGTCAATCGGCTCAGCCCCAAGCTCCGCGAGGCCTGGGAGAACAAGGTGGGTTCGACCACTGACCCAGCAACCCTGGAGGAGCTAATGACCTTCCTCAAGGGACGCGCTCGCGCAATGGAAAGCCTCGAGATCAGCTCCCGAGCTACGAGCTCGACCACAGCGCCATCGTCCGCCAGCACGCGGCAACCAGTACGGCAAGCGGCGAGGGTTCACACCGTAACCACTCCCGCGAGCCACCGCATACAGTCCACTTCATCGGAAAAATGGCCGCGGGCTAACCGTTACCCATGCTCCTATTGCCAGCAGGATCATTTCATCGCCTCCTGTGACGAATTCCGCGAACTGCCCGCTGCCTCCAGGAAGAAATTCGTCGACAAGGAGTATCTGTGCTTCAACTGTCTGGGGAAACACAGCGTTCGTGCATGCAACACGACCCGCACGTGCCTGACGTGCCACGAACGTCACCACACGCTGCTCCACCTCCAGATGAGGCCATCCCGTCCGGAGACGACCACGCAAACGGCCCCACCGGCTTCGCAAGTCGCTCTCGCAACGTCGACCCCGACACGGGCTGGCACCTCATCGTCCAGCTCCACGTCTGAGGCTTCCCCGCAATGAAGCGAGGCAGCTCAGCCAGACTCGTCCCATCGACCAGCTCCATTGACACACTCTGGCGTTCTCCTCGCAACCGCTTCTGCCCTTCTCGTCACTCCTCATGCCTCGCTCTCAGTCCGGCTCCTTCTCGATCCCGGGTCCGAAATCTCCCTCATCACCGCTAAGCTCGCTCGGAAATTTCACGCACAGAGGGATCGAACCTCTGTTCGTCTCTCCGGTGTTGGGGATTCGCTGACAGGAACAACCACTGGTTCCCTCAGCGTAATATTGCGCTCAACCTACTCGAGCTTCTCTATTGTTATTACCGCACACGTCATTGACAGTCTCTTAACCGCTCTTCCAACCTTCCCTACAGGTCACCTCAGTTGGAACCATCTCGATCATCTCCAGCTCGCGGACCCGGAATACCGCACACCTGCTCCAGTCGACCTTCTCGTCGGTGCGGACTACTTCGGCCAGCTCGTCCAGCCAGATCTAACCAAGGCTGGGCCTACCGCTCCGGTAGCGCAGCTCACGCACCTCGGATGGATCGTTTATGGGCCCACGGGGCCGTCTCAGCCTTCTCAAGCGACGTCATTCGCCACTACGGTCTCCAATGATCAGCTCGACGCTCTCCTCACGAGATTCTGGATGCAGGAGGACCTGCTCGACCGGCCAGCTGGCGATCTATCGCCCGCCGAACTCGAATGTGAACGACACTTCTCTTCCACTCACTCTCGCGACCACTCCGGTCGGTATATTGTTTGCTTACCTTTTTCTGCTCCAGGTTATTCACTCGGTAACTCGTACCGTACTGCGCTCTCGTGCCTCCGCCGAATGACAGCTCGCCTCGACAAAGACCCTCGCTTCCGACAGCTCTATCACGATTTCCTCGAGGAGTACGAGTCGCTTGATCACATGCGACCGGCTCCAACTCCGCACTCGGTAGCTCGAGCTCGCGTCTCTGTCTCCTCTCGCCAGGCCGAGGAGATGACCTTAACACATGGTGAGCAATCACCAGGAGGGTTGAGGGTCTCTGAAAGTCCGCGGGAGGAACAGGGTGGCTCGCGCGTTTGCTACTATCTCCCCCATCATGGGGTCGTACGAGAGGGCAGCGAGACAACCAAGCTCCGGGTTGTGTTCAATGGGTCAGCGAAGACCAGCTCCGGGAAATCTCTCAATGATATACTCCATACCGGCGCCAAGCTCCAGGCCGATATTTCCGACGTCCTCCTCTGGGTTCGACAGCACCGGTTCGTCTTTATGGCGGACATCACAAAAATGTTCCGGCAGATTCGGGTGCACGAAGGCGACTGGCCCCTTCAACAGATCCTCTGGGTTGACCGCGAAGGGCAGCCTGCGCCGTACCAGCTCACGACGGTAACCTACGGCACTCGACCTGCTCCATTCCTGGCAGTACGCACATTGCTTCAACTCGTCCGGGATGAAGGGCACCGTTTTCCGCTTGCCGTGCAGCCGATGCTCCACGGGCGCTCTACGTGGATGACATCTGCGGAGGCGCAGACACACTCGACCAGCTCGTCGACGTCGGTAACCAAGTCCGAGGGCTCTGCTCTGCAGGGGGGTTCCCTCTCGCAAAGTGGCACACGAATCATCCGCAGCTGCTGCGACTTGTCGCCCTCGATGGCCACTCCACCGACCAACGAACGTTCGACGCATCTAGCACCAAAATTCTCGGCCTCCAGTGGCACCCCAGTGCCGACCAGTTCACCTTCTCGTCCAGACCGTCGAACGAAACGACCATCTCCAAGCGGAAAATACTCTCCGAGCTTGCCCAGCTTTACGACCCTCTCGGCTTTCTCGCACCCGTCGTGATACGGGGCAAAGCGCTGCTCCAAGAACTCTGGCTGGAGCGTCTCGCCTGGGACGACGTCGTGCCCCCGCACCTTGCCCAACGTTGGACTGACTTCCGGAACGACCTCGACCAGCTCGCGAAAGTCGAAATCCCTCGGTGGCTCGGCATCCTCACGGGCTCGACCATCGAAATCCACGGGTTCGCAGACGCCTCGCAGCTCGCAATGGCCGCAGTGGTCTATCTCAAGGTCGTCAACGCCGGGGAGGCTCCCCGAATCACCCTGGTCTGCTCGAAAACGCGCGTAGCTCCGCTTAAACGTCTCACGGTCCTCGACTCCAGCTCTCCGCTGCCGTTCTCCTCGCAAAGCTCGTGAGGTACGTTAAAGCTCGATTTAACTTCACTGCCGCCGCTACCCATCTTTGGACTGACTCGTCGGTGACTCTTGCCTGGGTCAACTCCCATCCCTCCCGCTGGAAGGAGTTCGTTCGCAGCCGCGTGCAGCTCACCCAGAAGAGCACAGACGCTCGCTGGCGACTCGTCCCCGGGAAGGAGAATCCAGCGGACTGCGCATCTCGAGGCGTTACCACGTCTCAGCTCGTTTCCCATAGCCTGTGGTGGCAGGGCCCCCACTGGCTCTCTCAAGGCGACCGTATGGCCAGCTCTTGATACCACGCTCGACCCCTCTGTGAATCTCGAGGAAAAACCGGGCTCAGTTCTCACCACGACCGTCTCGTCTCCCCAGGTATGGGATCTCGTCGAAAAATTCTCGTCGCTCTCTGCACTACTCCGAGTCACCGCCATCTGTCAGCGCGCCATCGCCCGGTTTCGCCGCACGCCCCACTCATCACTTGCCTACCCCCTCGAGCTGAGTGACCTCGAGGAGGCTCGATTATCCTGGATCAAAGCTACCCAGGCGTCGTACTTTCCGACGGAGCTCAAGACCCTTTCCCAGGGGGGAAGGCTGAGCAACTCTCACTCCCTGGTTCGGCTCACCGCCTTCGTCGATCGCCAAGGGGTGCTACGCGTGGGAGGTAGGTTGGCATTCGCGCAGCTCGATCTCGACAGCAAGCACCAAGCAATTCTCCCACGAGGCTCTCAGTTTGCGCACCTCGTCATCAAAGATGCCCATCTCCGCACCTTCCACGGGGGTAACCAGTTGACCCTCTCGCAGTTGCGGCGAGGATACTGGATCGTCGGCGGACGAGCCCCAGTGCGCTCCTACATTCTCAAATGCGTACCGTGCGCTCGGCAGCGAGGAATCAGAGCTCAGCAGCTCATGGGCCAGCTCCCAACGGCTCGAGTGACTCCAGCTCGCGCTTTCCTCAACACGGGAGTCGATTACGCCGGACCCGTATCGCTCCGCTCCTGGAAGGGTCGCGGCCACAAATCTTATAAAGGGTGGCTCGCTATCTTCGTCTGCATGGTTATCTCCGCGGTCCACCTCGAGGTAGTGTCCGACTACTCCGCAGACGGCTTCCTCGCCGCCTACCGACGCTTTGTCTCGCGACGAGGGCTCTGCCGAAACCTGTATTCTGACTGCGGCACTACCTTTCTTGGAGCAGACGCTACGCTTAAGAAGCTCTTCTCCGCCGCATCTCGAGACTCGCACCAGCTCCCCCGGCTCCTCCTCTCAGACGGCACGCGGTGGTCGTTCAATCCACCTGCCGCTCCGCATTTCGGGGGAAAATGGGAGGCAGCCGTAAAATCAGTCAAGTACCACCTCAAGCGAACCACAGGCGACTCACTTCTCACGTACGAAGAGCTCTCGACCTTGCTTTCGCAAATTGAGGCGGTGCTCAACTCTCGGCCTCTTGAACCGCTCTCAGAAGATCCAGATGACCTCGCAGTGCTCACCCCGGGGCATTTTCTCGTGGGACACGCGCTCACAACCGTCCCCGAGCCTTCGCTCGGCTCGACGGCCGTGCCACCACTCGCTCGCTGGAAGCTCATCCAGAGTAAGCTACAATACTTCTGGAGCCGGTGGTCAACGAGCTACCTGCAACGACTTCAGTCCATCTCGAAGTGGCACCACCCATCTCACGACATCAAGACCGGCTCCATCGTACTTCTCAGCGACGGACGGCTCCCGCCAACAAAATGGCCCCTCGCTCAAGTTCTCGCGCTCCACCCCGGCAAGGACGGCCTCACCCTGGTTGTCACGATGAAAACAGCGACCACGACGCTCTACCGACCGGTTTCTCGACTCGTCCTGGTTCCAGTGGACCCTTTCCGAACAACGGACAAGACCAGCTCGAACTCCGACACTTCTCGGTCAGCGACCCTCGCTGACGGCGGGGAGTATGTTCCGGCTAACGCCGAAACGACGAGTTTCCAACGGCACCACGAGCTCAAGGAGGGCGCAACCGGGACTCGCGCTTCTTGACTTCCGGTTAACCCCCCTTTTTTTTCCTTCACCGGCTAACGGGCGAACGAGCTCTCGTACTTCCGCCCAAAAATCATTCTCGTCCGAACTGTGCTCGCGATAACACTCGATATCCGCGTACACCTCAGACTACAATTCAACCACGTTTTTTCGCTAACTCTCGTTATCATCGGACAGCTCTAGTTCACCGACCATCTCGAATAAAGTTTTGCTTCGATGCTGTGTATATCTCGATAGTTGACTTTCGCGTCGCGAACATCGAAATAAATTAAATCAAGAAGCGCGTGTTCGCGCTTGTTTTTCTAACGATAAACTGACCGTCTCGTGTTTCTTCATTTCATGCCGATTTCGCCCTACAATCTCGATCCTTGCCCGAACACGTAGACATTTTTTGAAATATTGCATTGGGAAATTTTTTACGTGGAAGGTACATTCTTAAGCTTTAATCTCAGCGTTGGTTCATCGAGTTTCGATGTTTTTTGGCCAAGTTTGGACATTAAAAAATTTAAAACCTTATTCCCGATAAAGGAATCCGATCTGATTTAAGGGAAAGCAAAAAATCAGCACCAATTTATTTTTTTTCAAATCAAAGTGAATAAAATAGATAGTAGAATACAGGATTAATGACAATGAACCATGAATAATGAATTGAAACCAGTATTCAAGTAGCGTGTTGGGCACGCACATGATAGTGTTCCGTAGCCCAAAAAGAGTGATTTCTGAATGCTACGAAAATCTATTTTGGCTGCAGTGTTCGTTGGTTGAATGTTCTCGTTGAGAGCTACATTCTGAATTTTTTTCCGATTTTTTGAAAGTTATAACTTTTCGAAAAATTTCAACACTAGCTATTTTTTGAGATATTCTATTGGAGTATTTTTTTTTTTTAAGGTACATTTTTCGGCTTCGATCTGAGCTCTGGTCCATCGAAGCTTATCGTTTTTTCGCAAGGTTATGAATTTTTATGCGTTGGAACTCGATTCCTTAGGAAGGATGAGGGTTCGATCTGACTCGGGAAAAATGTATTAACCGCCGACATTTTTCGAGCAATTGTATGGGCCAATGTGATCTTCAAAGGTACATTCCTCATCTTGGATTAAAGCGTTGGTTTATCGAGTTTCATTGTTTTTTCGTAGCTATTTCTCGAAATATTGTTTTTAAGTATTTTTTTCTTAGTAGACAATTTTTAAGATATCGTTTTGTGGTTTTTTCTCCTTGAAAGGTACATTCATGAGCTCCGATTAAAAATTCGGTTTGTCGAATTTTATTGTTTTTTCGCAGAGTCATGAATTTTTATGAGTTGGAACTCGATTATTTTTGAAGAGGGGGTTAGATGTGACTCATGTAAAAATTTTAACCGCAGGCAATTTTGGTTAAATATTATGATTGAAAGTTATAATGTTCGTTGAATGTTATAATTCAAAGCTACATTCGAGAATTTTCCCAGATTTTTTGCATCGACGGTTTAGAAATTAGAGGGAGACGCTGTGATAACGACCTAGACTAGACGAGATATCTCCCGACTGGAAGGTTGAAATGGAAACATTCTAGGGACCTTTGAAATTGCATTTGAGAAGACCTATTTTTAAAGGCACCTCGCTCGATGGGGCGACCAAAAAAAATTTCGAGTTCCCTTTTCAATAGGCTGGAGGGGGGTACAAAAAGTTTTTTTAAAAACTTTATCATTTCTGTTTTGGGTCATCGATCTACGTTTCTGTACTAAATTTTATCTCAATCAGTCCATAAATAAGAGAATGGGAGGCCTGTGACGTACAGACAGACGGACGGACCGATCGAAACGATAAAGGTTCCTAGTTTTCGACGGAACCCAGAAAACCTAGAATGAGTAAAATTCAGCAATGATGAAAAAACAATGCAAATAAAATTTCCCGGGAGGTCGATTCAACTGACAAATCGAATCGACCGATGAGAATAAAGCGGACGATAAATTCCAATTCTATTGTTTTTTTCTCCATTGATCGCTCCCATCGAACGAACAGAGTGAATACACAATAGTCTGACGTTCGTCGAAAGTTTGGCGCGAATATCCGAGCTCACGCTTCCGGCTTGGGCTCTTTTCATTGGTCCTTTTCTAAAGCTTTTATCACGGAAACTACTGATCGGAACGAAATTTCGCTAATAGAAGTTCGTCAAGAAATTCCACACGGAATACGTCAGTACCCGCCAAGAACGTGAATTTACGGACGCCCTGTATAGCTATAGTTCATAGCTAATCGCAACCGAATCAAGTCAGTTATTGTAAATTATTTCCAGTAATGAATTACGAAATATAATTAAGGCTGAGTTCGTATACATCAAGTTTTCATCGCTTTAAGATTTTTGCGATATAGCAAACTTTTTTCACATCTCGTTTTGTTGCAACGATCATTCAACCGTCATTTGACTGGCACGTAGCAATACTCCTACCTTAATTGTTCGAGCAGCGTTGAAACTTTCAACTTTTCGGTTTCGTTGACTCGTACGCTCTGGTAAAGCAAGTATTTTCGTTGCAGGAATATGCCGGTGTTCTCTCTCTCGCCTCGCTTGCGAGAGTAGAGATTTGCGGTCAGTCGCGGATTAACTGCCGCCACAGTGGGCCAGAGACGAAAAAACCCGCTCACGAATCGAAAAATGCAATTGAAAATTCGATAGTTGCGGCTATCGGGTTTTGTACTAGACGTAGTTCTGCAACTATCCCAGGGTGGTAAAGGAGATAAATTCTTAACTACTTTGTGATACATCACCCGAGAGTTACTACACTCCGAGTGCCGCGTGCTGACCTAAAGTTGACTCAAGAATTCGGTCCGAGTTAAGTGTGTGCAACTTCCGTTCATAGTGGTTTTTTTTTAATTGGTAAAATGTCGGCTGATCCTGAAGGTATGTACAGCATTTATAAGTATAATAATTGGTTCCCTGAATCGTCTCAATAGTAAGAAACTGTGTGTAACCAAGTACGGAAAAATAATTCTTGTACGTGTCAAAATTTATTAAAAACCATAAAAATATCAAAACGCCCACTAGATCCCGCGGTAAATTTCACTGCAATATGTAAGGAATCTAAAAATGAATCGAAATCACAAGAGATCAGCTGCTCCTAGCTGCGACTTTTTTCTAATTCCACTTCTAACATAGGTACTCGGGCGAGCCCGCTCCACTCGCTCGCTTTGCATGTGGCGAGAGGCGCGCCCAGGTGATTAAATGGATCCTGTTTTGGGCCTCGCAGAAAAGTATGTACTATGCGATTGATTACATTGACGGCTGCGAGTGCAAGAGAGCGATTTCTGTCTCTCTCGCACTCACAGATGTAAATGGAACATCCATTGGATAGCGCATACTATTTTGCAAATCGATGAAGTTTTTTGAAAATTCTTCCGCCATTTTGGATCCGCCATTTTTTTTGAGAATCCTGACATCAAAATCGTCATCAGCGACCCCGAAAACTCTCATAAGTCGAATTTGAAGCAAATCGATAAAGTTTTTTGACAATTCTTCCGTCGTTTTAGATCCGCCATATTGTTTTCAAGAATTCTGATATTAAAATCGCTATCAGCGACCCCAAAAATGCCCATAAGTCAAAATTGAAGCAAATCTATAAAGTTTTTCGAAAATTCTCCCGCTATTTTGTTTTTGAGAATTCTGACATTAAAATCGTTATCAGCGACCCCGAAAACCCCCATAAGTCAAATGTGAAGCAAAACAATAAAGTTTTTTGAAAATTCTTGCGCTATTTTTGATCCGCCATTTTGTTTTTGAGAATTCTGAAATCAAAATCGCGATCAGCAACCCCGAAATCTACCATAAGTCAAATTTAAAGCAAATTGATAAAGTTTTTGGAAAATTCTTCCACCATTTTGGATCCGCCATTTTGTTTTTGAGAATTCTGACATCAAAATCGTGATCAGCGACCCTAAAAACCCTCATAGCAATCATTTCGTGAAGATCAAACGAGACCTTCTATTTATGATCGAGTTTTGTGGCTTTTGGCCCATTGTGCGCCGGGCTATCGTATTGTGAAAGAAGAAGTTCTTCGAATGTCTCCCAATCAAAATCGAGTGACTGGTAAGCACTCCACCATAAGTTTGCCTCGCCTTGGAGTCCGGACATCGCTGTGCTGGTTCGTGGAGCATCCGCAGTCCGGCAGGCTGGGAAATACTCTTGGCATTGTGTAATAAATCGTTTCGGATCTTCGTGGTCTTTGCCACCGTAGTTCGGAAGAGGTAGACGAACTGCCGCCTCGTTGAGTCGATGCAGTAGAGCGTCGAGGTGTGCAAGCGCACCAAGTGGGCTTTCCGGTTGTTGTTCATTATTCCGAACGGGTGGATTGACATCTTCATGAGCCATTTTTTTTGGTGTTGATGGTTTTTTCGAGTTGGACGCCACTGCCTGTGTTTTGGGCACTCTTAGGAGTGCAGCTGGTGGTCACTCGCCTCGGAGCCGTGGGGTCTTTCGTATGGGACTGTGCTCGACTGGCATGTAGCTGGTGGATCAGGGTCGTATTTTCGTGAAACGACAATCGGTTTCTATCGCCCCACGTTGGGCGCCAAGATTGTTACGGTACTCGTTGTTCGATGCAGTAGACATGAAACAACTGGAGGTTGACTGGGGAAGAGTTGATTTCGTTTTTTTAAATATTTTTTTCTTTTCTTCTCATCTTGTTTTTGTTTTTTTTTCTTTTCTTTTTTCTTTTCTTTTTCATTTTATTTTCAGGTTTTATTTTGGCAGCGGACGGGGTTTTATGTAGGCGGCGTAGGTCTGCCGGGTGAGGAGCCGAGGTGTACGCTTCGTGGTCCGTGGTGACACCGCGGACTGGTAACAGTTGGTAACACTGGGCTGCTCAGGTTGCTAGAGCACGAATGATACCTTCGATCGATTTGCCTGGTGTCGGGGGCAATGTCGTGACTTCTTCGTCCAGGTCGATATCGAAAGCAGATTCGAGCGGCGTCGGACACTGAACCAAGGTAACGGTCGGTACCGGGGTTCGTGGTGTCGCTGGCGTCATCGGTATCGCTTGTGTTTCCGTTAACCGGCGGTGTCGTTTCCCCGAACGATTTGGCAGGGCCGTTTGGTGTCTCCCTGTCGTTCAAACGGAGAGGCAGGGGGGTAAAGATGGAGACCGCCGCGTCCGCGTTCTCTGGGGCAGGGTACCGCGGCCGGAGGTCCATCGGGGCGAGCTGCGTCTCCTTCAGGAGGAGGCTTTATTCATTATGCGAACGCCGCGACCGGGATCTCCGGGGCAGATTCCCGCGACCAGGGCTCACCGGGGCAACAGACTTCGCCGAGGGAGTCTAAAATAAGACGTCCCACAAAAGTTTTTGCTTTTCGAAATTTTTCCTTTAATCAAGAATAATGGTTTCGAGCAGCCGAGAATTCGTTCTCGCTGCGAATTGCTTCTTGCGGAGAATTTGGTTCTGCCGAGAAGTCACCGAGCCTCGCCTTATATCCCCGTCATGCGGTCTCTGCGCTTGCGAGAATCAACAGATGGCTCTGCGACTTCTAGCGGCCGGCCTACGTACTTGCGGTATTTTATTGAGGCGTGTAACATTGCATTGCACATTTAATATATAGAATAATAGGATGACCAGGTTCACTTATATGAAGTATAGATGACGGTAAAACAGATCCCTACTCTATTGCAGAGATGAGTAGGGAGATTGGTACAGAGCCGTATATCGTCAATTCCGGCTGCTTCTCATTCGTTAGTCGTGCAGAGGCGACGCCTCGTGGTCAACGAGGGAAAGACGCCGTCGTTTTTGCTTGTTTAGCGTATACTGGGTAGCCGAAAGCAAATTCTCGGCCGCATTGAACCGCTCGCGTACAGGCATAGCTCGGAGTGGTGTGTGCGTGTGCATGTACAGGAAGGCTGGCTAGGAAGTATTGTAGTAGAGGGGAGGATTTTCGACGCCGCCGTGGTCGTAAACGCCGTGGATAGCTCGTTTCGACAAGCGTTTTTGGCTTGCCGCGCAACGATGAGCGAGCGTTGATGTATTTCCCTTTACAGTTTCCCCGTACATCGATGTTTTTGCATTTATTTCTAACTCATTTTGGTTATAATTATATCGCGTATTCTGTGAAATGTATGGTTTTGAACTAACTTGTTTAGCATGTTAGCGGAAAAATTAATGTCCATTGATAGAGTATATTTATGTAAAATTTCCTAGATAAACGATTATTGCAAATATTGATTTGGATTAAACACAAACTTATGAAAATTTAGTTCAACCGGTTAAAAGCTTATAAATATTAAAACTCATTGATATTTTCATATCAGGATTAACTCACAGAACTCCTGCCTACGCAAGAGAACACAATTTACACACAATTTTGATAATAACTTAAGAACCAGCAAAGATTTTCCATGGTCCTTAGGCTGAAAATAAAGATAAATATGAAGAGCTTGGGTGTGAGAAATTTAGAATGAAAAAAAAACAACTTTGTTCATAAGTTAAAGTCAAGATAGAAAATTTGAGAATAATCCGATTTTTATTCCAATTAACATAACATGCTATTTCAGTACTGAATAATGGAAATATTCTTTTCTTAGTATCAATAAATTCAAAAATTTATAAGCTTTGACAAGTGATTTTTACGGGCACTTTTGTGGCCTGATAATGTTCTCCGGCAGTGTATAAAATGAAGAATTACTGTTTTAATTTTCATGTCAGGATCAAAAGTTTTTTTTCAGAATAAATGAAAAATCATTTCTTATTAATCAATGAATTAATTTCAATTATCATTCCAAACTTCACATCCTTTATATATTCCGACTAGCCGAGACAAAATATCCACAGCCTCGCAGAAAATGTTTTTTCATGAAATCGGCACTCAGTTAGCTGTTCATTATAGATATACACTGGGCAAAAAAATTAAAGGAACAGACAATTTTTCGTAGGGATATCGGCCGGTGAATAAAAAAACATCTTTTTTCGTTTGATCATCGATATATCAGGGAACCGGTAATCTCATAGCAAATTGTCCGGCAGTTTTGACAACGCAAATGAATTGCGTATGAGCTCCAGTTATTGTTTTTGGAAAAAAAAAATTTTTCATCCCTTGCGTTTACATGAAAAAGTTGGAAAAAAAACACTTTTTGTTTAGAAATTTCACCAGTACTTCGCAAATATTGCTGTTAGAACAAACGTTCGTGCATCCGCACTTAGCTCAATGTATCACCAATAACCCTATTAAATTTCAAATTGATCCGTCCATTTGTTTTTCTACCCCGAATTGTTTATTTTAAGCTTCACTTGGGAAAACGCCTTTTCCACTCTTTGAATATCATCGGATGATTATTGCAATAAAAGAAAAAAATCCTCTATTTTTCTCAACATTCGGCATTGAATACTCATCAAGATTGTTTTTGAAATTAAAAAAAAACAAAATTTCTCATTTGAAAATTTTCAAAAAATTCGATGTAAACGGTGGCCGAACATTCTCAATACTCATTAAGATTGAGAAAATCTTTTTTTTTTAAATATCAAAAACAATTTTGATGATGCCAAATGTTGAGAAAAATAGAAAATTTTTTTTCTTTTATCGCATCGTACATGGGACATCGATGATCAAACGAAAAAAGTTTTTTTTTTTAATCACCGGCCGATATCTCAGTGACAAATCGTTGTACAAAAAAAAACCAAATCGAAGATCAAGAATCAGGCTAAATGACTGTGTTATTGGTGCCCCCAGAAAAATTTTTTTGAAGTCCGGGAACAACTTGGAAAAACGGAAATTTTTGGAAAAAAATTTCTTTGCGACATTTCTCTTGAGTGTGGCATGACCAATGGCCAAAAAAATCTTTCATCATACGGTTTTAAAACTAGAAATGTCAAGCTCCAAAATGCTTCTTCATTCATCTCAATACGACAATTTTTCGCAAAGTTACAGCCACGCAAAAAACACGTAAAAAATTGGAGAGATTTTTTGTTCCTTCAATTGGTTGGTTGAGTGTATGTGACTTTCAAAGTCTGGACAGATGAGGAATACTGCCTCACATATAATATGCTCCGCATCACTACTATCCCAAGACGGACCTTACGTCGTGGTTTTTCTTGTGTCGCTAACCACTCGGCTGCATGATGAATCTAATTTTGGGAATTCAAACTTGGAAAATGCAATAAAGTTTTATTATTGTTTGAAATATTTTTCCCTGATAGATCACTTAAAAATTCAGATTTTGGCGTGGGGCGATTAAGTCGGCATTTTTCCTGTCGGATATACTGTGTGAGTTTCCCAATTTCGATACTCTTTAAAATCGATGAAAAATAGTAAACACGGTTATACCAATACATAGAAACTTGAGGAGTACTTTGAGAAAAAAATGTTCATCTAAATCAAAGACCGGCCAGCACAGAAGTGGCTGGTTTCATGAGGAATCTCTCATATAAATATTTTTTCATTAAAAAGACTTTTTTTGAGCATTTGTTCGTATTTGTTTACGTAAATCGTACTCCAGTTGTTCGAGGTTCTAGTGGGTTTTTTTTGGTAATTATAATAATCAAACGGAATATACATTTCGTCCTAGTTTACACAATCTTGTATGTTATGTTCAATTATTACGATTGTATCAAATGGAAATTACAATCATGCCTGTGTTGTATTGTTCTGCAATGAGCCGAAAATTAGTTTAATTTCATATTCAACGTACACTTTCCATTCAAGACACGGGGTCAAACTATAATTTAATAATATAAATTCTGTTCCGGCGAACCATCGGTATCAAAATTCGACGTCTTGTCTCACGCACTTATTCCGATCTCAACTCACACACACGCACTCATACTTATTCGCACCAAGGATACAGTCGCACACACAAACATACACTCTTATTCGCACCTATGATTCACCCATACTCACTTACACAATTACTCTCTTTTCGGCAACGAGCTCGTTGTCGAGCCAGTCTCATAAGAAAGCCCAGAGAGTAAACACGCGTCTCTGTTGTATTACGAAATAAAAGTATACGATTGTTCAAAATCTCGAAGTCTCGGCAAACGTTTTCTCAGCGGTAAACGCTCCCTTTTCGCTTCTTATCCTCGTCCTCCCGCACACCTTACAGAATTTCTCTGAACTCTCGCTACATTTACTGGTCCTTCGAGCCGGATTCTGTGCAGTGTGTGTAAGATTAGTGGATAAAAGTATCGGAGATTCCTTATCGCAATCGGAAATAGCAGTGTCGCGAAGCGTTTCTCATCAAAGTAAGTGGAATATCTCTGTACTCTCGTTAGTATATTCGTTCGCGTGTTCGACTCGCCGAGTGGAAAGTCTTCGACGTTCGGATTCTTTGCAAATCGACAGGTGATCGACACGGAGATATATACTTGTCGCACTCGGACTCTCGCGCCATCGATCAATGGTAGTATTGTTTTCTTTTTCTCGTCTACACCCATTCGGTAACCAGCTGTTGTACACGTATAGGTGTCTCGATATGCTCGGTATATAGACCTCTCGGTATTCGCGTTCTCTTTCACTCCTATGTGAATTCGTAATCTCTATTAGTCTCTACAAGAAGAACTAAGTAACCGCAGTAGGCTCACGATTATAATCATTGACCGCAAAATGACTACGTCCGTTTCCTCGATTATTGCTAAACAAGAAGAGCTCTTCGGTCTCATTAATCGATCGGTTATAAATTTCAAAAAACTCGAGACGAGAAAGAAAACATCGTCTCAAGTGCAAACCAGACTCGAAAATCTCGGGGTCAATTGGAAAAAATTTCAAGACAATCACGATGTACTCTCGCAGCTCAAACCCGAGGATAAAAAAGATTTACCATATTTTACCGACACTTATTACGACTTATGCGAGGAAGCGTATACTGACGTAAAATCCGAACTTCTCGACATTCTCAACGACCTGCGTCGGTCGTCTGAAAATTCATTATCGAGCGACACCCTAATCGAGCCACCGGTAAATCATGTGCCAGTCTCACGACAGCTGCCTCGAATTAATTTGCCGCAGTTCTCAGGTTCGTACAGTGAATGGACACAATTTCGCGATTTATTTTCGTCTATGATAATTACGAATAACGGCATCACGGACGTAGAAAGAATGCAGTACCTTAAAATGAGCGTGAAAAGCGAAGCTTCTCGAGTCATTAAAAACATAACGATTACCGGTGACAATTTCGCGCGTGCGTGGCAAGCTCTCGTGAATAGATACGAAAACAAGCGCGTGTTAATCGATACGCATCTCGCTGCGCTATTTTCGGTTCGACAAGTTTCTCACCAATCGGCAAACGAACTCAAATCCTTGCTCGGTGACGTACAGGAAGCTATCGGAGCGCTTAACGCTCTCGGAAGTCCCACTCAGCACTGGGATCATTTTCTCGTTTTTATGGTCGCGCGCAAACTCGATTCTGTCTCATTAACTGATTGGGAAAAGCAACTCGGAGCTAAGACCGATCCCGCGGCGTTCGCGGATCTCGAAAACTTTTTACTGGCACGCATACGGGCATTCGAAGCCGTCGAACGCACTTCCGGGACGAGCAAGTCACGCGCGAATTCATCGATTGGTATCAAGACGATTCAGAGTGCGAAATCTCACCAGGCCGTTACAACCGCAACTGCACGCGGTGCATCTGATCATTCATCCAAACTTCCGAATACTACGTGTTCCCTGTGCCAAGCGTCACATTACATCTCGTCGTGCCCCGAGTTTCGCAACAAAAGGCTCGAAGAACGTCGCGAAATCGTGAATCAAAAGGGTCTCTGTTTTAACTGTCTCGGTCTGCATCAGTGTCGAGACTGTCGCACCCCAAAACGCTGCAGAGAGTGTGGAAATCAACACCACACGCTGCTTCATCGTTCGAACGAATTGAACTCGCGAGAGTCCAATTTGCTTAGACCGAAAAAATCGAACGTGACTTTGTCACCGTCAGACCACGTCGTTCTCGGGAATAAATCGATCGCGACCGCGCCTCCGCCTCGCGATCTTCTTGAAGCAGATACCTCTGCTTCAAGCAACAGTGCGCTCGCTACGAAGATAAAATACGCTCCCGTGTTACTTGCGACTGCGATTGTCAAGGTCACTTCTCGCTATGGCGATGAAATCGAAGTGCGAGCGCTTCTGGACCAAGGATCGGAAGTGTCCTTTATTACAGAATCGCTGGCCCAACGTCTCAATCATCCTCGTCGTCCAGTTTCGCTTCCGATCAGCGGCATTGGAGCTCAGAAATCGAGTATCTCGAGAGGAGTTGTGACGATCGATATCGGTTCACGAGTTACTCCTCCATTCTCGCTCTCGGTAAACGCTTACATACTGGCAAAACTTACGTCGTACCTTCCACCGATCCGAGTATTTGACGCCAGTTGGCCTCATTTAAACGATCTCGATTTGGCGGATCCATCTTTTACTTCATCGAAAGACATCGACCTCGTCCTTGGCGTCGAAGTTTACAGTCGAATTCTCGAAGATGGCATTCGTAAAGGCAGTCCGAGCAGTCCTGTAGCTCAAAGGACTGCTTTCGGGTGGATACTTTCCGGATCCATTTCACCACAATCGCATCTCGAAACCGCAGTAGCTCACGGTCTACAATGCTCAATAGACCATGAGCTCCTCGATATCCTCAAAAGTTTTTGGCTTCAGGAAGAGACAGCAATGAATCCGAAGTTCTCGCTTTCGGAAGACGAAGCTCAGTGCGAGCATCATTTCGTAACCACACATACACGCACTCCAGAAGGGCGCTACGTTGTACGTTTACCATTTAAGCGACTTCCGGAGCACCTCGGCGACTCTCGCAAACTCGCTTCGAACATGCTCGCGCGGCAAGAAAAGCGATTCACCGTCAACAAAACTCTCGAGGAACAATACTCCACTTTTCTTGCCGAGTATGAGCGCCTCGGTCACATGACTTGCGTTCCAGAGTCTCTCGTAGAACCAAGTCGCGTTTTCTATCTTCCGCATCACGCTGTCATTCGTGAGAGCAGCTCGACGACCAAGGTCCGAGTTGTCTTTAACGGATCACAGCGTACGAACCTTGGCCTCTCGATCAACGATCTCCTTCACGTCGGCCCAAAGCTCCAGACGGACCTCGCCGACGTCATCACCCATTGGCGACTTTACGCGTACGCGTTCTCCGCAGACATCGAAAAGATGTACCGACAAATTCGCGTGCATCCCGACGACTGGGACCTCCAACGGATTTTATGGAGAAAAAGTCCGGAAGAACCGGTGAGCTCATTTCAGCTGTGTACGGTGACTTACGGTCTGGCAAGTGCGCCGTACCTGGCGATTAGAGCTCTTCGGCAACTCGCTCTCGACGAAGGAACTCAGTACCCTCTCGCCAAAAGCATAATCGAACACGAAATCTACGTGGACGACGTGCTCTCGGGCGCCGACACCGTCGAAGGCGCAAAAGATAAAATTCGGGAACTCAACTCGTGCCTCTCAACGGGCGGCTTCGTACTTCAGAAATGGGCTTCGAATCATGATGCCGTGCTAGCCGAAATTCCGCTCGAAAGAAAAGAACTTTCGATGCCGTTGTCAATCGACCACGAGCCGATGTTTCGAGCACTGGGAGTTCTCTGGCAACCTTGTTCGGACACCTTTGCGTTTGCAGCTCACGCCGGTCCAGAAAACTTCTCTCACGCGACAAAACGTCAAGTTCTCTCGCGCATCGCTCAAATGTTCGATCCGCTTGGATGGATCGCACCGGTCGTGGTTCGGGGAAAACTCTTTATGCAAGAACTATGGACTTTGGGTCTCGAATGGGACGATCATCTTCCCGAAGAGTTTGTTTCTCGTTGGAATAAATTTATCACGGATTTGAACGAAGTTTCCTCGATTTCTGTACCACGATGGCTCGGCATGCAATCATCATCACTCGCGGTTGAAATCCACGGCTTTTCCGATGCATCGCAAGCAGCTCTCGGCGCAGTGATCTATCTCCGCGTAATCAATGACCTCGATGATGCACGTGTGACTATTGTCTCCGCGAAGACAAAAGTCGCCCCGTTAAAAAAAAGTGACAATTCCGCGACTCGAACTTTCAGCAGCTGTTCTCCTAGTTCGGCAGATCGCGCACGTGCGGAAAGCGCTTGATCTCGAACACGCATACGTTCATCTTTGGACCGACTCTACCGTCGCATTAGCATATATTCAAGGTGACGCGTCGCGTTGGGCTGAGTACGTCCGCAATCGTGTAACTGAAATCAACGATCTCCCAAAATCTCGTTGGCATCACGTGCCAGGCAAAGAAAATCCGGCTGATTTGGCTTCACGCGGTCTCTCGCCTCGCCAACTCAGTAATGACCCTCTGTGGTGGCATGGTCCACCCTGGCTAGCTCGACATTCTACACTGTGGCCGTCGTCGACTCCACCTCCAGACTCCGACGCGGTTCTCGAGGTTCGAAAAAGCTCAGTCGGTATCGTCAACCAAGACAAATGCCCTGACATCTGGAGCTTGGTGCATCGTTATTCTACGTTAAAACCCCTCCTCCGCGTTACCGCTTGGTGCTTCCGAGCTGCGAAGAAATTCCAACGCAGCCAGAGTAGCCTCGGGAAGGACATGCCTCTCACTCCAACCGAACTCGAGTCAGCTCAACGGTTCTGGGTCAAGACTACGCAATCCGCCCACTTTTCGTCTGACCTGGATCGACTCCTACAAGGAAAAAAGCTCTCGCAGTCGAGCTCCTTGCTTCGTCTCACGCCTTTCATCGATTCCTCCGGACTTCTTCGCGTCGGAGGGAGACTACGAAACGCTTATATCGACAACGACAAGAAGCACCCGCTCATATTACCGAAAAACTCGAGTTTAACAACTCTCATAATCGACCATTGTCATCAGCGTACCCTTCACGGAGGAACACAACTTACTCTGGCTACCCTTCGACGTCAATATTGGATTGTAGGTGGTCGCGTACCCGTTCGCTCATTCATTCACCGATGCCTAACGTGTGTTCGCCATCGAGCCGCTCTCGGAACTCAACTCATGGGCCAATTACCGGAATCTCGGGTTCGTCGAGCTCGCCCATTCGAAAACTCGGGAGTTGACTACGCCGGGCCGTTCACGCTCCGAACCTTTCGAGGCAGAGGAGCCAAAACGTATAAAGGGTATCTCGTCGTCTTTGTGTGTATGTCATCATCGGCGATACACCTCGAGCTTGCGACCGACTACACAACTAACGGGTTTATCGCAGCGTATCACCGATTCACGTCTCGTCGAGGCATTTGTTCAACGCTTACGTCTGATTGCGGAACAAATTTGCTCGGCGCTGACGCCGAACTCAAAAAAATGTTTCGAGCTTCGTCGAGCGAATTCGCCTCGCTCGCCAGCATCCTCGCCAATGATGGAACCAAGTGGATATTTAATCCACCGTCAGCACCACATTTTGGCGGCAAATGGGAATCAGCTGTAAAGTCGGCAAAATTTCATATCAAGCGCGTCATCGGAGACACTGGCCTTACGTATGAAGAATTCTCGACGTTTCTTGCACAAGTCGAAGCCGTTCTCAATTCACGACCCATTTGCGCGCTTTCGGACGATCCTTCCGATTTATCAGCCCTCACACCGGGTCATTTTCTGATTGGATCGGCTCTCAACTCAATACCAGAACCGTCACTTAAAGACTTGCCACGTTCTCGGCTCTCTCGCTGGCAGATGCTGCGCCAGATGCTCGAACATTTCTGGCAGCGCTGGAGCATCGAATACCTTCGAGGACTCCAAACCGTATCGAAGTGGCAACATCGAACCGATTCAATAAAAATCGGATCGCTTGTGCTCGTGAGTGACAGTCGGTACCCACCATCGAAATGGGCTCTCGGTCGCGTCATCGAAGTGCATCCTGGCAAGGACGGCCTTGTTCGTGTCGCTACCGTCAAAACAGCGTGCTCCGTATACAAAAGGCCAATCGTCAAGCTCTGTTTGCTGCCACTCGATTCAGACTCGAATTTATGAACTCTCGGTCGCAATTGATGACCTATCAATTTTTCTTTTGTTGCCGTTCTTTCAGAATCGCCAACGGGGGGAGAATGTTCCGGCGAACCATCGGTATCAAAATTCGACGTCTTGTCTCACGCACTTATGCCGATCTCAACTCACACACACGCACTCATACTTATTCGCACCAAGGATACAGTCGCACACACAAACATACACTCTTATTCGCACCTATGATTCACCCATACTCACTTACACAATTACTCTCTTTTCGGCAACGAGCTCGTTGTCGAGCCAGTCTCATAAGAAAGCCCAGAGAGTAAACACGCGTCTCTGTTGTATTACGAAATAAAAGTATACGATTGTTCAAAATCTCGAAGTCTCGGCAAACGTTTTCTCAGCGGTAAACGCTCCCTTTTCGCTTCTTATCCTCGTCCTCCCGCACACCCTACAGAATTTCTCTGAACTCTCGCTACAAATTCTTACTACAAACCTTGAACGAATAAACAACTATTTATGGAGACAAAGGATGAGAATGCCCAAAACAGTTTTTCACTTGAAAAAAAAAAATCAAATGTAAGTAAATGAAGATAATTTAATCGGATTTTTCTACATGATAATTCTATGATTCATTTTTTTTTTCATTCCGGAAAAAAATATGTTTATTACGGGACTTGAACTCGCAACCTTTAGGTTTCCAGGCCAGCCCGCTACCACTGTAGCTGTCACAACCTTTTGGAATTTACGCTATCATTAGTACTTGTAGGCTGCAATTTATTTTTCCAGTACGATTTTTCATGGAATACACTAAAGACTAAATAGTGCAATTTATTATTTGCAATCGCGAGAAATAAATAATCGTACGGGAAGAACCCGTCATAATCGACTGCACAGAACGAAAATTTCTTCAAAAACAATTTTTTTTGCTCCATATTATTCCCCTGTATGTATGCAAAATAAATCTTTTTTAGCCATGACTCGAGCTATTTGACGACATTCATCTCATTCACAGCACGCATTGATTATAATCGATCAAAGTTAGCCAGTCCGAACGCTGAACGGCGTTTGACATTTGAGGCCCCGCAGCCCCAGCTGTTAGTAAATGCGCTCGAACGGTCGAATTCGTACTTGGGTGTTTACCCGACGTAGTGTGAACCTAGCCACAATCCAGTGGAACCCAACACCCAAGACGGTCGGATTCGTACTTGAGTGTCCACCCGATGTAGTGTGAACATAGCCACAACCCAAGCCGCCGGTGTCGACCCGACACCGGCCCCGCTAAGGGAATGGGAAGTACTATAAACTACAAAAAGGGGGCTCTGTACCAATCTCCCTACTCATCTCTGCTCTATTGCCAATGTCAGCAGAAACTGCCTTACCGACTAAGGTGATGTGCCGGCCCCTAACTGTTCTCTATGGTAAGTATTATGGTAAGTATGTTTTGTTATCGACTGATTTATATGATGAATTTAATATCCGACGAGTGTAACGAGTGGTATAGCTTGAGCTTATAACAATTTTCTGCCCCATCGTGCCCACTGGCATGTTTTGTTTCGGGAATTAGCACGCTCCATTATGTTAACACGTTGAGACACTATTCATCGCTGAGTTTCAAGTTTTGGCATTTTTCCAATTGCCCGAGAACAATAGTGTGTCTAACCTCACTTGTACTGTCTCACTCACGTTATTTGGACAACAACGAAGCGCTTGCGCAGCAATCGCGTAATCGATACGGACGATTGATTGGCGCTTGTGTTTCACTATAAATTTCATAGTGTCCTTTTTCCGGCGTCACTGACTTATGTCAACAAGGGACCAATCGTCGCAGCAACGTAATTTCATCGTCAACTCAACGTAGTCACCACCATTGTCTAATTAGTAAATAACTCGGATCACGTCGCACAGTGGTCGCGAGGCGGGAAAAACCCCAAAAAATAAAGCATGACATTTTTTTACGAACCACGTAAAATTTAGTCCCTTATCATCCATACTAATATGTTCTGGAGGCAAAAGCGTAATTGCTAAACTAGGTCTCAGTGGGGAAATATTTTCATCCAATATCATATTAAAAGTTGGGATTTATTCTTTCAATATTCTGATGGTTAAAGTATCATTCTCTCATCGATTCCTTTAAAAATACATTTCATTTCATTTACTTATTTATTAAATTTACGTACAACTCTGCAAATAATAAAATTAATAAAATATTTGCGAAAATAAAAAAAAATTATTACCTTTGACGATACAAAAAAAGCTCCGCTTTCCTCCAGTCCGAGTGTGATATTTTTCGAAAGAATATACTTGTAGTTAACATTTCGAGCTGGTTTCAGCTGCGTCTACTTCCGTCCTCGGCTGTTGTATACATTTCTAGTTTTCTCGGATGGCGATGGAAGAGTATATAGGAAGATATTTTGCTCACAAATATTCATTAGAAGCAAAGAGCAACCCGTCATTCAGTCCGCTACCTACTACTTGTACACAACCACGTTATTCAAAATGTGCGAAAAAATAGCTATCCCGCATAGAGTGTTGCGCGATTTTCTTTTCAATTCAGACGATAAAAAATCACTCGAACCTTTCATAATCGATAATTTTCCATTGTTGGACAACAGTAACATTTTGAGAGTAGTATCCGAATTAAATAAACGGTTTTTATGTCACGCCGCGCGTAAAAGTGCGGTTTTACGCTCACTTCGTTCGCGTACCTTGTGACATAAAAATTCGTACGATACTCGAACGAGAAACGTTTGCTGGACTCGTGTGATTGCAACACTCGCCTTCGGCTCGTTCTGCAGACTCACACTCGTCAGAAAAAAAAATTTCGTACTAGTGTCATAATGTACTATTGCCCCACTTCAATGGAAAAATTAAAGTCGAATTACCGTAGCCGACAAAAATTTTATGTTAAATTCGAGAACTGGCTAAATAGTGTTTTCGAATGCGGTTTCGAGATTTCTCATTGCGAATCATCAACTTCAACGGACACAGGAGGAAAGCCTTGAAAGACTTTCGATCATTGCTCTGATCGAGCGAAACGATATAAAATAAGCGAATTGAAGGAGAAATATTCTCAAATGCATATTGATGCTGCTAGCACTTCTAAGGTCAATGAAAGTGACAGTTACAGTCCGAACTCAGCTTCGGCTTTGATAACAAAGGCCAAGCTATCAAAGTACCAGCACAAAATTATTTCACCTTGACAAATTACCTTGTTATCGAAAGAGATATTCATTATTCATTATTTATTAATATTCATTTATATAAATGAATAATCATTAATAATTATTGATTAATTTTATTAAAATGTACTGTAGCGTAACAACCCAACGCCCCCTGCAAAGCTAAGGCCCGAGCCCGCCCCTTTCCCTTATTTTTTTAATACGGGCGCCAGGTGCATCTGCACCGGGAAAAAAGCACTTCCCCAGACCAATCTGTCCACCCGACCAGCCGCAGCCACGCTTCCTCAGGCAGAGTGGCAGGGTTCACAACCCACCGTGCAGGTCCTATCCCCCCGAAACGAGAAAAAAATAAAGAACGAACTTAACACCGAAAATCCCGGTACACAATTTATTCAATCGGAAGGAGATCTTACAATTCGTTCGCGACGATCCGTCACGACACGCTCACACCCGCGCTCACGCTCCCGCCCGCGATGCAATCCGGACGGCTCCCGCTCGAATTCTCACGCTCGGGCACACACTCGCACCCGGGAAGAACAAATTATACAAAAACAAACCCCGCGACACACGCACCCCGATCACGGCTGCTTAGTCCACCGCTCCAAAATAAAATAACGAAAAAAACCGTACCAAAGATAAAACTATCGCGGAAAACACAATCCTACGCACGCGCACTCACACTCGAGCCGTCCAGCTCGCCCGCACAATCCCGGAAATGACGCGAACAATCTCGGCTAAACGCGATTCCAATAAATAAAATAAATAAACAAATAAATAAGACTTTACTATCATCCCCGGAACGACATCCAAAGGAAAATCCCAAAGGGGGAAAAAAAACTTCCCTGACTGTCCCCGGAAAACGGTATTTCCGGCCAAGCCGACGGAAAACCTCAACGGTCACGAGACCGCGTGCCCAACCGCCGCCGCGGTTGCACAAATTAAAAAAAAAACAAAACAGTATCGCGGTAAAGAAATCAATTTTACAAAATTCAAGAAAACAATTCGTCCCGAGTCGGACGCCGAGAATAAATGTTAAGGAAAACCACCCACCGAGACGTTGCACGACGGTATCTGTCGGTAACCTTCTCTCCTATTTCCTCCTCAACACCTTGAACGCTCCGATACCCAACAAGACTCGATGCTTTCACCTTAGCGACTTCCGCGAGACAGCCCCCATAATCAGTGCGTCGCACGACCGAGGCCCTCAATCCCCACTTTTCCGGCACGCGCCGTAGGGGGGCCCAGGCGACCAACTCTCACCTCACCCGACGCCTCGCCTTAGGGGCTTGCACGGGGTCACGGTATGACAAATTTCCGCCAGCGCCTGACACCCGTCCGTAGTTCGCTTCGCTGTCCGGCGGGTGGCCCGCGTCTCCGGCGCTCCTCTTCTCCTTTCTCCTCTCGCCACCTCCGGACGCCCCGGTACTCGTCTCCGGAAATTTTTCCTCTCCCCGGAGGACCCGGAGGATTGCCGCCCACTTCGGAAGATCACAATCATGTAAAGGAAAAATAAAAAAAACAAGAATAATTAATAAAGACCCTTTTTCCCTAATTGACCGCGGGCCAGCCGGTGTCACCAAGGTGGGGAAGCCTCGCCGGAGAGTTCTCGGGAGCCCTCGCGTATTTCACGCTACAGTACTGTAACGGTAGATATTTGTTACAATAATTCAATTTGGGCCGAGAGTACGCAAGAAAATTATTAACACGAGAAAATGGGTAAAATCGTTTTTATTTCGCCGCCGTTTGTATATAATCTGGGTTCTATCGTTTCCCCTACATACACCTGTCGCTTCGCTCTTTAAATTGTGGGGGACGTGGGGTGGGACGGGGTGTTGTTGTTCTCGATGCGACGTTCCTCTTCACCCCGCGGGGCTACGAAGCTGGCACGCTGGTGCTTGCAACGGCGATAGGGGTAGCCCCTCTCCTGCCGCTCGACGCTCGATCGATGGTCGATACCTCGGTGCTCGCTGTACCCCCCTCCGTGCGCCCTGGCTACGGCTGATCGGGTGCTTGCGGCGCTCTGGTTGGATATTGAGATGGATGGATAATTAATGTCCTTGCTTGCGCTTATGCGGCGCCTCCCCGGAATGTTTTTATGCTGCAACAAATTTAGCAGAAAGGAAAGGACTTGGAATCTTTTTCGATTCCAACATAAACTGCTTCCGGCTTGGCTTGTTTCCTCCTCTTTGGATTCCTCGGTTTCCTCCGTCTATCTTCTCGGTAGCTTTCACGAACTCCACCTTTTCCACGCTGTCTCCAAATGCTGTGTTCTTCGGCTGGTATGGCGATGGCTGGAGGTCCGGAGGTTCTGAAACAAATAATTTGACTATCTTCCTGGTTCTCGGGTGGCTCCTTTTATACGAATTCGGGTGCCTCCGACTGTTCGATCCAGTCCTTTGATTGGTCGGAGGCCCCTCCTCTACCGGTGTCTTGTCCGTTGCCACGAGTACGAAAACGTTGGCCGTGGCCCTCCAAGGCCGCTGTGGTGTTGTCGGTTGTCTCGTGTACCGAGGTAGCGTTTCACACATTATTTGAAATAATTCCGAAATATTATAATTTCGGAATTATGTGGAGCGTTGGCCGCGGTCTTCCGAAGGCCGTTGGGTGCTCTATTTTCGTGATAATACTGTTTCGGGAGGAATGTGGTATAGGGAGACCCCCCCTCCAGGGTCTATTACGGCGCTTGGCTCGATACATTTTAATATTATTTCTTTTCGTCGCGGTCTCGCCGCTCGCGCTCGAGTCGGCGGACCTTGGGTACGATGTGACACACGTTTTATTTGTCACATTGCCCCCCCATTTTCGGTGACTCTCTTCACCGAAAATCGATATAATTCGCCTTAAGCTCTTTCTCTTTTTTCTTTCTCTCTCTCTTTCATTCGTTCGTTCGCCGTGATTTCGGTGCGTTGATGTGGGGATATTTGAATACGGGTGGGGAATATGCATAATGTGGGAGACACTTAGCAAAATGTATCCTTATTTATTGTCAGATAGAAAGATTTTTGTAAAATTTTCATTAGATATATTTTTTTTTTTTTTTTTTTTTTTGAAATCTTGCGTTACAAAAACAGGGACGCCTCGTATGTATACATAACGCTCGTCTTGTTCTTCACCTAGTGAACTATCCGCGGTTTTTATCGGTATTTACACGCACACGCGCATGCATTCTCTTTTTTTTTTTTTATTTTATTTTTTTTTTTTTTTTTTTACGATTTTCACTCGAGGTCCCTCACTTCGATGTTTTCGCTGTCGGTGTCTTCTTCGTCGTCATCGTCGTTGATTTCGATCTCGTCGTCGTTTCCATCTTGCTCCATTTCGTCGTCGGTTCCGCTGCCTTCGTACCCGCTGTCGTCTGAGCTTCGGATATGCCGGTCCAGGTATCCGGGACCGTCCGGTCCCCATTCAAACTCCGGGGGTGGATTGCCGCGTACGGCGCATCCCGCCTCGGTTATCTTTTCTGCCGCGGTGACGATGGCCCCGTCGGCTTCCTCTCGCCAGAGGTGGACCCACCTCGCGTCGGCATGCGTTGGTGTCGTCAGGACGGACATCTTCCAGCCTGGTTGCCGGAGGATGCCCTCGGCCACGAGGGTATCTTCGGGGTTCCACTCTCCTTGGCGAGGTCTGATGCCGTGTAAGCCGACGGCCACCGCTTGCAGGGATATGTTTCCCATGTTGGCGGGTGGTTTGAACAACTGGTCCGTTCGAATCACGGAGGTAACTCCCCAGTCGCCAAACCACCCCCACACCTCACCTTCTCCAGCTTCTTCTTCGATAATAATACGGAACCGAGTCGTCCGGTCGGTTCGCCACATGGCGCACCGACCTGATGTGGCTTCTTCCGGTGCGAGTGGCTCGAGCCGCGTATTTTCGGGGATGGTTTGCATCCGGGATATGATTTGCTCCCGGATGCTACTTTCGTCGTGCACGTGGATGTACAATCGTGAGGGGTTGGATACCCCCACGATGATGAAGTCCTCTTGTACTCCATCTAAACTTGTCGTCGTTCTATTTCGGAAGGACATGTTTTCACTGCGGTGTTCTTGGTTGTTCTGATGGCCCGGGTCCGGCGGCTCCGGTTCCCGGAAACCACCCCACTATGTTATCGTCGGTGATGACGATGAGACCCTGCGGATCGCGCGGGAAACGGATGTCCCAGCGTGTCTTCTTCTTTTTTTCACTTTTTATTAATTTTTTTTACCTTATCCTTTTTATTGTGGCACCGGATTAATTTCCACTCTTTTTTTAAGTCCACGGCGTGAATAATTGGAACGTAGGGGATGAGATTTTTTTTTTCTTGTGTCGTCATCTCCGATTTAGGAGTTCCGTTTCCGCGGGTTCTCGGGTGCTTACTGGCTATTGCGGAATTTGGGGCTTGCGCGTAAGTCCCCATCCGGCAATTTTTCTGCCATCTATCTTTTTCTTCGGCACATTTATTTCGCGCTTATTTCTCCCTCTTCTCTTGGGCTCACTCCTATCGGTGTTCCAATTTGTTGGTGGTGTCTTGGCGATGGTGGTGCTTGTGTTGGTGCGTACCCATGGGTTCCTTGGACGATGCATATTGCTCGGTACGTGGCCGGCCCTTCTCCCCGTCCCAGTGTTTATAGCTCGCTGGTCGTGTCACCTTCGATGTTTTCGGAATAATACCGGCTCAGCAGATTCGCATGGAACTTGCCCCGGATTTTTTTTGTCGCCGGGTCTTCGAGTAGGTACGTGGCAAGACCGATTATTTTTTTTATTTTATATGGTCCCTCTCGGAGTGGCAGGAATTTCGCGACGATTTGCTTTGCCGGGTCGTCACAAAACAAACGTCGTGAATTTCTTTCCTTCGTTGTACCGTTCTGCCCGTGCGCGACCTTTCTTTCCGATCCTCTCTCTGGCGATTTTTATTTTATTTTTGTATGTTTCTTCGTCATCCTGTTCTTCTTCGGGTAAACCCATCCATTTGTTCCACAATCGGAGCGGCTTTTTCTTTGTGTGTAGCTCCGTTGGTGTGTATTCGGTAGTTTCGTGGTGGGTTTCGTTGATGCAATCTTGCACCACTTGCACCCACTTGTACCAGCCTCCGTGGTTCTCGTGGAGGAACGTACGGAAGAAACGTCCGAGCTCTCGATTTACTCGTATGACGATGTTTCCCTGCGGATGTCGGATTGATGAGTACACCGCTTTTATTCCCGCTTCTTACAGTTTCTTCAGCCAGCTCTTCGAGGTGAATTGCGTCCCGTGATCGAACTGCATCCGTGCCGGTTTGCCGTAGGTCGGGATGTCATTTTCAAAAATCCTTTTTACGACCGTGGCCGTGTTTGCCTTTCGCATTGGAAATAGCACGACGTGTTTTGAAAATGCGTCGATCGTCACGAGGATGTGTTTCACCCCGCCCACCGATGTGGGTAACGGTCCGTAGAAATCGATCGAGAGCAGATCGTTGGGCCCGTCCGGAATTATATTCTGCATTGCTGCGTGGCTGGTTTGTACGGCGACCTTGTTCCGTTGACACGTGTCGCAGCATGCGAGGACTTTCCGAATGCGTCTGAAAAGATGTGGGTGGGCAAAATCTTCGTCCAGCATACGGAAACATTTTTTTGTTCCGAGATGCCCGTACATTTCGTGGCACTCGGTGATCAGCTGGTCGATAATTTGCTTTGGAACCACGTTCTTCCACTCTTTTTCCCTCGATCTGCGTTGGAGAATTCCCTTGAGGATTCGATATCTCGTTCCTTTCTCGCCCTTTTCGGTCTGCTCGATGATGCTTTTCAACCCTTCGTCCGCTCGTTGCAATTTTCTGATATTTTTTATCGCTTGCACGAGCGTTTTCGATGGTTTCTTCGCCAGCGCCGTTGCTATTATCACGACGTCCTTCGGATGCCCTCCGATGCTTCTTGATCCCTCCGTCGGTCGGCTGAGCGTGTCAGGGATGATATTCTGTTTTCCTTCGATGTGATCGATCTCGAGGTCGTAGTCTTGTATGGATAGAGCCCATCGCATCAATCTCTCCGATGAAAAACAACACGTTCGCAGGAAAGTCAGTGCCTTATGGTCCGTTGCCACTTTTATTTTTGCGCCTGCCAGATACGTTCGAAATTTCTTTAAGGCCCATACTATCGCCAGAAGTTCTTTCTCGGTAGTCATGTAACCGAGTTCCGCACCTTTCAATGTCCGGCTTGCACATGCGACGATTTGTTTTTCTCCGTCGACGTTTTCTTGTTCCAGCAGTGCTCCCAGGGCGTATCCACTTGCGTCGGTGGCGAGGAAATATTTTTTTCGAGCGTCCGGGTATCGGAGGATGACTGTTTCCGTAAATAAGTTTTTTATTTTATTGAAGTGTTTGTCTTCCTCCTTCCCCCATCTCCATCGAACACCTTTCCTCAGCAGCTCGAGCAATGGCGCGGTCTCGTGGGCGTGACGGTTGGTAAATTTCGTATAGAAATTTATCAAGCCCAAGAATCCTCGTTATTGTCGGATGTTTTTCGGAGCCTCGTATTCGTCGATCGCCTTGATTTTTTCCGGGTCTGGTTTCAGCCCTTCGACGTTTAGAATGTGGCCGAGAAACGTAACTTCTTTGCAAAAGAAATGAGACTTTTTAAATTTCAGCGTCATTTTGTGTTCTTTGAAACGGTCGAACAACGTTTTTAAGTGACCGAGGTGTTCCTCCGGGCTCTCTGATAACACCAACAAGTCATCGACGAAGTTGATAACAAAATCGAGTCCTTTTAATACGATGTCGAGAGCTCGTATGAGACTGGCAGTACTGGTTTTAAGACCGAACGGTGTTACCGTGAACTCATAACATTTTCCGTTATGTTGAAACGCGGTATATTTTCGCGACTCCGGGTGTAACGGAATTTGCCAAAAACTGCTGGTCAGATCAAGAGTCGATAAGACTGTTTTTCCTCCGCATTTTTGGAAAATTTCCTCGATCGGAGGTGCGTTATTGTAATCGTTCACCAGGTACTTATTTAATTCCCTGGCGTCGAGACACAGTCGCACACTCCCATCGCCCTTCGTCACCGGCATCAACGGGTTGATAAAAGTACTTTGTGACTTTTGTATCACCCCATATCTTAGCATACGCTCGAGCTCTTCCTGGACTTTTTCCCTTTGACCTAGCGGTACTGGGTAAGCCCTGTGGAAGTACGGTTTCGCGTCCTTTAGCTCGAGTTTGTGCACGTATGCCGCCATCCGGCCCGGTCTTTTGTCGAAAATCTCTCGACATGGAAAAACGACGTCCTTGAATTGTTGGCGCCATTTTTCCTCGACCCCTCCTTCCTCTGCCATCTTCTCGTCGAACTCTTTCTCCGTAAGCTCGTATTTTGTTTCGTCATTTCTTGTCTCGATCGCGTTACATCTTCTTGTTGTGTTTTCTTTCTTTCCTGTCTCGGTCTGTATCCATTCTCCTTCTTCGAGTATGGCCACCTTAATTCCTCTTACGGTCACCTCTCTTTTCTCCGCGTCAATCTTAATACCGAGGCTTGTCATACCATCGATACCGATTAACGCGGGTCGGAGCAACTTCGGGATAACGAGCATGTGGCATTGCCCGGTCATACCCTGTACGCTAGCTTCGACGACGAGCTGTTTTTTTATTCTCGTTGTCTCCCCCCCGAATGCACCTACAACCTTGGCACATGTCACGGGGAGGATCGGCAACTTTTCGAACCTTATTCTCTCTTGTTCGAAAAGCTCCTCCGAGATACAGCTGACTTCGCTGCCGCTATCGACGAGTGTGAGAGCTTTCACTCCCGCTATATCGATGAGAATTTCCGGGCACCGTGGGTGTACATTGCTGTACCACCCTCGCCCTTGACGGTCCGATTCCTCACACAGGAATTCTCGTGGATCGTCGAGGAGGGTGTTGCAACGTGCCTCCAGAAGATTCTGTACGGCGTTGCATGCTTTTTCGTTGCTCCGTTTTCCTCGTCTCGTTCTTGTCTTCTCCTTGTGATTTTCTTTCATCGCTTCGTTTTCGTTTCTCCCTTCCACCTTCTTTTCTTCTTTCTTCTTTTCTTCTTTCTTCTTCTCTTCTTTCTTCTTTTCTTCCATCTTCTTCTCTTCTTTCTTCTTTTCTTCGGTCTTCTTTTCATCGTCGTTCGTCTCTATTTTCGCTTTTTCTTTCGACTTCCTCTCTTTTTTAATTTTCATCTTCCTCTCTTTTTCTTTTTATTTTTTTCAACACCCGTTGCGCCCCCCCCCCCTCTCCTTTTCTTCTCTTTTTTCTGAGGCTCCGGACGCAACGGCTATGCGTTTCCCGGGTTGTGAACGTTGCCCGCTCTCGATGCATCTCCCGCGCTTGTCGTATGCGGGATAAATGGCCCCGGTGTCATCCATGGGGCTGCCCCCCCGTTCATCTGCATCGCCTGGACCGGCGGTGCAGTCGGTGGTTGCCACCCCATCGGTTGTGATCGCGGAGTTGGCATGGTTGGCTGTTGCATTATCTGCCCTTGCCATCTCGGAGGCTGGAATCCTCCATCACGCTGAGGCTTTTGCTCCGGTGGTCGCCATCTTGGTCCCTGTTGCGGCGGTCCATCGTCCCTCCTCTCTCGGTTCGGCGCTGGGAAACTTGGACGTCCGTACGGACGGTTTTCTCGTCTCCGATGGTTGACTGGACCGGAGAGATCAATGCTCTCGAGCAATTCTAGAAATTCTCGCACCGTCCGGATCTGTCGGATCCGAACTGGGCATAAAATTTCGTCATCGAAATGCTTTGCCAAGCATTGAATTATTTCTTCGTCCGTACGTTTATCCGCAAGATCTCGTGCATTTCCGAGCATCAGGGCTGCGTACTCGGCTCGTGTCCGGCGCTGCTCATCCGCGCGGTAGCATCCGAACTCCAGATTTCTCCGAACTTTGTTCTGCATTTCCCGAGTCCAGTATCGGGAAATGAAAAGTTCTTTGAAGGTCTCGAGATCGTGCACCTCGTCGCGAATAAGGTGCCACCAATCTTCTGCTGTTCCTTTGAGGGCTTCCGGTAGGATGCTTTTTACCTCCACCCCGGTACCCGTGCAGTATGCCTCGAAATCGTGTAGGAAAGCCATTGGTCGCTGCTTCCCGTCGGCGCGGAATACCGGTGTCTTCTGTTTCACTGTCTGTATCCGCGCGACTCCGGTCGCATTCCCGAAGGTCAATCCGAAGGCTGTGGTGTCGTTAGCTGTCGTCGGCCTTTGCTCCAGCCTCTGGATGCGAACGGCGTGATCTTCGATCGTTACGCGATTCTCCTGGTTTTTCTCCCGTGCTTCCTCGACGATTCTCCTTAATCTCGCCGTAGCCGCCTCTGCTTCTCCCATCTGCTCGAGGATCGTTTCCTGGTCCTTTTGCATTCGTGTCGTCACCGCCGTAATTTTCTCCTTCGTCTTTTTTCTTTCTTCTTCCACCACCGAGTTGACGTGGTGAACCAAATTATCGCGCAGAGTTGCCGCCTGCGTTTCGCAGGTTTTCCTCTCCTTCTCCAACGCGGTGGTGCGTTCGGTCGTTTCCGTTTGTATGCGCGCTCCCAGTTTCTCGTTCATCCCTTCGAGGATCTCGAGTACGCGGTCCATTCGAGATTCTAACGTCGGGGTCCTGGGCGTCGCCGTCGCCTTTCCCTCTATCACGGAGTCTTCCCGGCTCGTTTCTCTGACGTCCGAGAGGTCGTGGACCGTTCTTCTCGGATGGCCTCTGAGGTTCTGTAACAAAGCATCCGCCGTGGTCGATTCCCACCTTAACGACGCATCACCGGTGCTGTCATCCAGCTCCCCGGATAACGCATCTCCCTCCGATAATCTTCGAGCGAAGCGAGATTTGAACGGCATTATTGATTTTATTACTCTCCTATTTCTCGGTATTTATCCCTTTGTACTCAAGGCCCCACGTTGGGCGCCAAATGTAACGGTAGATATTTGTTACAATAATTAAATTTGGGCCGAGAGTACGCAAGAAAATTATTAACACGAGAAAATGGGTAAAATCGTTTTTATTTCGCCGCCGTTTGTATATAATCTGGGTTCTATCGTTTCCCCTACATACACCTGTCGCTTCGCTCTTTAAATTGTGGGGGACGTGGGGTGGGACGGGGTGTTGTTGTTCTCGATGCGACGTTCCTCTTCACCCCGCGGGGCTACGAAGCTGGCACGCTGGTGCTTGCAACGGCGATAGGGGTAGCCCCTCTCCTGCCGCTCGACGCTCGATCGATGGTCGATACCTCGGTGCTCGCTGTACCCCCCTCCGTGCGCCCTGGCTACGGCTGATCGGGTGCTTGCGGCGCTCTGGTTGCAGATCCGTCAGTATCGATCCGTCAGCGGATCCCGTTAGAAGCAGGGGCACGCTTCTCGCTCTGCCGGAGATGGATGGATAATTAATGTCCTTGCTTGCGCTTATGCGGCGCCTCCCCGGAATGTTTTTATGCTGCAACAAATTTAGCAGAAAGGAAAGGACTTGGAATCTTTTTCGATTCCAACATAAACTGCTTCCGGCTTGGCTTGTTTCCTCCTCTTTGGATTCCTCGGTTTCCTCCGTCTATCTTCTCGGTAGCTTTCACGAACTCCACCTTTTCCACGCTGTCTCCAAATGCTGTGTTCTTCGGCTGGTATGGCGATGGCTGGAGGTCCGGAGGTTCTGAAACAAATAATTTGACTATCTTCCTGGTTCTCGGGTGGCTCCTTTTATACGAATTCGGGTGCCGCCGACTGTTCGATCCAGTCCTTTGATTGGTCGGAGGCCCCTCCTCTACCGGTGTCTTGTCCGTTGCCACGCGTACGAAAACGTTGGCCGTGGCCCTCCAAGGCCGCTGTGGTGTTGTCGGTTGTCTCGTGTACCGAGGTAGCGTTTCACACATTATTTGAAATAATTCCGAAATATTATAATTTCGGAATTATGTGGAGCGTTGGCCGCGGTCTTCCGAAGGCCGTTGGGTGCTCTATTTTCGTGATAATACTGTTTCGGGAGGAATGTGGTATAGGGAGACCCCCCCTCCAGGGTCTATTACGGCGCTTGGCTCGATACATTTTAATATTATTTCTTTTCGTCGCGGTCTCGCCGCTCGCGCTCGAGTCGGCGGACCTTGGGTACGATGTGACACACGTTTTATTTGTCACAGTACTAATGAAGAGCAACATCCTAGAATTTTGTCAAATTTTTTGTATTGGTAATTTAAAAATGAGGGGGCGGAAACTGATACATACTTTAGAAGCAAATATCTTGTGACGGAAGGGTTCAAATGAAAAGATCCTCAAACATTATTTGTTGCATTTGAAGAGACTTATTTAAAGACACCGCACTCAACGGGATGAGCGGAAAAAAATGTTGAGTACAATTCTTAATCCGCAGGAGGGGTGTCAAAAATTTATTTTTCATAAAAGTCTTATCATTTCTGTTTTCAGGTCACCGATCTACGTCTCTGTACTGAATTTTATTTTAATTGCTACATAACTTTACGGCTTACGAGGTTTTACTCTGCAAATCGGGCATTTGCGACCACTGTGCGTCGCCCGATCACGTCAAAAGTTTTTGCTGCGCCGACGTTTATCACGTCTGCTGGCACTGCCGCCATCTTGTTGCTCAACGATCTTCACTATCACGCGTCCAGTCGGTGAGACAGAGTTAAATGTCGATCCCAAGCTGCTCCAAGTGCAAAGCCCGTATTGCAGGTACCACGTCATCGTGCCCTGTTTGCTCTCGTTTTTTTCATCCGGGTTGTCTTAAAGCTTACCTTTCGTATAAAAGTGCAAGCATGTGCTGCATATCTCATTCATTGATATTGTCAAACGAATCGTTATCTTCGTTCGGAACTAGCCCAGGAGAAGCCGACGTGTCAACTACTAATACCTTGCTTCAGAATATTCCTGCGAAAATTGAGCAATCTGATCAGAGGTTGACGGAGTTCAAGGAACAACAGAATTTAGCTAATAAAGATTTTCTTAGTGAGTTAAATTCAATTCCTGAGCAGCTTACGGTTGTTTCAGAACATGGCGATAGAATTTTCGCACTCGAAGCTCAGCATGCCGAACTACGCTCACTTGTCAATTCGAACCATGATTTTACTCCGGCTCCCTCAGATAAAGTTTTTCAAGCGCTCGCCATTACCGAACTCACGTCTGACATGCTTGAAGTCCGTGATATCGCTCCCAAATCGAACTTGGGAAATCGCCCAACATCATCTGGCTTAAATTCTATTCCAACCTGTCAACAGATTGCGGGTAGTCTAAAAGTTATTGCTTGGAGATCAGTTATTGTGGCGCTTAAGTCACGCTAAATGCGCGATTTTATAATCAAAACTATGCGTAGAAAACGCGAGCTCATCATTGGAGATGTGTTCTCGTGTTCCGATCGTGGCCGTATCTATATTAACGAAGTGCTCCCGACACCGACCTATAATCTTCTACGCAGAGTGAAAGAAATTGCTAAACAGAAATTGTACAAATACGTGTAGTTTAAAAGTAATGAGATTTTTGTTTCGAAAGTTGACGGTGATCCCGCAATTTGTATTGCAACTAAAACCGATCTTGAAAAAATTAAGTGACTCTTGTATGATAAAGTGAGCCCTCCTTCTCTCGAAACCCTGTGAGCACACAATCTCTAAATATTGTGCACTTTAATGCGAATTCTCTTCTTGGGCATTTTGAGCAAATTCAAGCATTTATATACAGTAACGATTCCCATATATTTTCAATCTCTGAAACTTGGCTTCACTTACACATATCTGATGATTCATTACGTATTAAGGGTTACTATGCCGATACTGTACATGATCAGCAAACGTAATCTAACCTGCGCCTATTGTAAACATCGTTAATCATTGATCGTTTTATTTACCTTCTTTTTATTTACTTATTTTTATTTTACCTACTTTTTGTAACTTAATTTGTATGATTTATTGTATGATTATGTCTCTGACAGAGCGTTATCTGTTATTCTATTTTATTCCATTTGTTAATCGTAATTATAACAACACATATTAGTCTCTTTAGTTTTATTTAGTTTTTAATTTATCTTTAGTTTTTCCTTATGGTTTACTTTAACCAAGAATTTTTATTTACGTTTTCTCAAACCTCATTTTTCGTTATATTTTTTTCCATTTGTATTCAATGACATGTATCTCCAATTGCCTAAAGTCAAACTAAGGCATAATAAATTTTATTTATTCAAACAATCCCTCTCTTTCTCCCACTCTCCCTCTCTCTCTCTCGCTCTCTCTCTCTCTCTCTCTCTCTCTCTCTCTCTCTCTCTCTCTCTCTCTCTCTCTCTCTCTCTCTCTCTTCTCTCTCTCTCTCTCTCTCTCTCTCGTGAGTATAGCGATACATACGTTTCCTCACTGCCGATTAGAAAACTTTAACTTCAGCCATTCTGCCCTACGGGGCGTTTTCTTACAGCATCAGTATTAAATGGCGGGCTCCGCCACCTTATGAGCATAAAATCGAACTATTTTTACGTAAAATCTCTGATACGGCAAGTCTTTTTAATCCGACACCGGTGTGTGAAACATAACCTACAATTGGAAGTTGAGCACGGACAAGCGGCGGGTAGCAGCGCCAGCGCGGGCAAAATGACTTAAAAACGGTAGACGAGCACTTACGGATAAACTTACTGTACCGCTGGAGACAGTGTCAAAGCTATAGAAAAGTTCGCAGACATGGCAAAATCGACGGACGGCGACGATGATTACGTACAATGTGAAAAATGCTATGAATCCGTAGCAAAGCCGATTGTTCGTGAAATATGTGAAATAGAATAATGAAAAGTTTGGTGATGCATTAATCATCGTTGAAGCCATCGAGGCTGAATGTTAATTGGAATACATGTAAATTCATTGATTTCGTAGGAGTGCTGTCCTGCTTCAAATGCTGGGGATTCTCTTATGTAGCTAAGGAGTGTAAAAGAGACAAAACATGTATGCATTGTGCGGAGAACCATGATTCGAAAACCTGCGGAAAGAAAGGCGAGAGCGAAGCCATATCTGCCGATTGAATGTCGAGGATCGACATTGCCCATGCCATGTTAGTGCACTTGAAAGGGAAAGGCAGAGAATAAAATATAGATGTGAGGATTAGCAGTCACCCGAGGTATGGAGCAAACTCACATGTGCAAGAATATGATAAATAATATGTTAGTCCCGAACACGCGAGGGTTATTACTACATTATGATGAAATTGTAATGTATGTGAAGGATGCAAAGCCGTTGATGTGCTACCTCACAGAAACACACGTTACGCAGGAGGTGAAAAACAGGGAAATAGACATACCTGGATATAATATTGTCAGGTGTCATACGGATTCGAACAGAACGGGTGGAGTCATAGTATATCTTACAAAATACATTTAATATGAAATAATTGATCGATTAAACGAACTTACCTGAAGTTAAGTTCCATCGAAATTATATGCGTAGCTTCGTTCTCGAGATTACATATGTAGATGTTCAGAGTTTAAAGGAAGGAACAGAACAGGGATTTCTATTTTCCTGGTTAATTTATTTATATTTGCTAATGACGTATAGATGCTTAAATTATAATCAAACAAGATGATTGTGAACAACAATTAACTTAAAATAATCTTGGCAAAGGTTCCCCGGCTAGGCATTATTGGCCGGTTATAAAACTTTGCAAACGTCTGTGAAGCTTCCGACCAGCCTGGCGTACTTCTGATAACGATTATATCTAAACCTTTTTTGAGAGCAGCTGATGTCGCCGCATGTCTCGTACTGTGACCAGTGAATTCTTCTCCGATGCCACACTCTTTAAAAACGCTCTTATCCATCTGTCGTGCCGGTACACCGCGCGATCTCTAGGGAATAGGTGTTGGAGCGGTTAAACAATTATTTTATTTTTGATTGTGGGTTCCAGCCACAAAGAATTAGAATTCACGTAAAAAGTTTAACGATTGATTTATTCACTGTGATAAGATACCGATGAATTAAAATTATTGGTACAAGGTGTGAATTTTACTTTAACTTCGATTATGACCGGATCGCGTACAACTCAATTCCGCGATTCGGGAGTCGTGCAGAAAGCAGTTTACTCCTTCGGAATTTTGCTTAAGACTAATTATCGGTGGTCGCTATGTCCCCCATTACGACTCTCATACGAGGGTCTATTTTAATGCTGACAGCTTTGTCAGCATTGTCCTTGGTAACTCCGGAAATGCCGTATTTCCGTTACTTATCGCAAGCGGTTATTGACTTGACTCTACTCTACTTTGAGGAACAATATCTTGTATGTAATTGTTTCGATAAAATTTTCATAAATTTAATTCGGGAATTTGATAAAAATGCGGCGCACTACACATCCACTAACTGTTTGAGAAGAAGCTGCTTTGCGCGGCTTTTTGACAGTTATGAGCAGCCTTTTTGTATCCCCTCTCATTTCCTTTGTAATTTTCAAGTACTCTACAATAGCACTCGCTACACAAAGTCGGGGTCTATCTGCATAAAAAAGTAAGGAAAATTGTGGTTGAAAAGAACCTGGCCTTGAAGTTTTAATAAGATCGTCAATTTGTATATTAACACCGGAAGATAAAATCTGTATATGATTTATATCGATCAACGAAAGGGTTCGAACCACATGTGCAGTTGTGATTGCCAACAGAATCGCGAGTTTGTCGGTAAGCTTTTGGAGATCTAGGGATGATGAAGGGTCTAATTTTTCCGCTTCTTTCAGAACAGTTTCAATATCCCAAATTTTATTATATTTAGGCGTATTAGGTCTTAGTTTAAAAACTCCTTTGAAAGAACCACTTATAATCTTATTTTTTGAGATACCCTCCAACGAAATAAGCGCAATTGCTGCGCGAGCTAAGGTTGAAGAGCCGAGGGAGGCCCCCTCATCGAATTCATTAGTGAAATAATCTAAAATCAGATTGGTATTCGCATCGAACGGATCATACGCTTTTTCTTCGCAAAAGGACCACAGATTTTTTGGAGCACTGTTATATTGCTTTAACAAAGAGGAGGCCAGTGGCTTAGGGACATCGGGCCCGGCTCACAACCGTTGGGCCCGGGTTCCATCCCCGCTGACACCAGTGGAATTTTTCCTATGTGTTTTTTCTGTGCTCTCCTGGTGGTTTGGAACCCACCGTTAAGAAAATAGTAGGTCGATGATTACATTGTCATAAAAACCGATGACCATTAAGGAATGTTTCGGGTTCAATTACCGGTGCCGAACAGCGTATCTGATGGTAAAACAGCGGGGCAACGACGAAGCTGAGACAGGACGTATAACGTACGACTGTACCTGTATGCCCGTTCTTTGCAATCAGCAACCGCTTGGACTTGCTCCGGCACCGTGTGAGAGAACTCGAAACGGGATGGTGTATCTTGGACTTTGTCTCCGTTTGCCACCGACCGCTTTGGACTCGATCCAGGCTTGACACCGACCGCTTTGGACTCAGTCTCCGCTTGCCAGCGACCGCGTAGGCCTTCGCCTGTGACGTCGACCGATCCCCACCATTTCTCGCGACCGACCGCGTAGACCTTCGTTCGTGACGTCACCCGATTCCCCTCATTTCTCGAGTAAGCCCGAAGGCGCTTAGTTCAGTGGGTCTCAATCTTCATCTCTCCGTCCAAGCCTACTATAGTAAATTCAGTTGGCGCGATTTTCAAAGCACCGCGCTCGGCTATGATGTTTGAAATTGAATATCTCTTGAACATTCAAAAAAAACCTTATGCGCGAACGTTCGTGTTCGATTTTCATACTTTCCTTGTGTAAAAAAAAACTAAATATCTCCCTGTATATTTAGTTTTTTTTACACAAGGAAAGTATGAAAATCGAACACGAACGTTCGCGCATAAGGTTTTTTTTGAATGTTCAAGAGATATTCAATTTCAAACATCATAACCGAGCACGGTGCTTTGAAAATCGCGCCAACTGAATTTACTATAGTAAGCTTGGACGGAGAGATGAAGATTGAGACCCACTGACCTAAGCGCCTTCGGGCTTACTCGAGAAATGAGGGGAATCGGGTGACGTCACGAACGAAGGTCTACGCGGTCGGTCGCGAGAAATGGTGGGGATCGGTCGACGTCACAGGCGAAGGCCTACGCGGTCGCTGGCAAGCGGAGACTGAGTCCAAAGCGGTCGGTGTCAAGCCTGGATCGAGTCCAAAGCGGTCGGTGTCAAACGGAGACAAAGTCCAAAATACACCATCCCCTCGAAACAGCGGAACGGTAGGGAGGGAGAGGAAGAGTGTGATAAGAGGAGCCCGCAACCCCCAGGGTAGTCGGTGTAACAACATACAATACATATTGCTTTAACGTAGAGTCGGCTAGAGACTGAATTAGGATGTTAATCGTAGAGTCGCTGATGCGTCTTCTCCTGTAAGCTAGCCGGATAGCCTTCCGGCAATGAACGTAACCTTGTCTGCTAACGGATGAACACGGGACCTACGAGGAGACAGAAGTAAAGTTGGAGATGGTTTGAATGATATGATATCATCAATTAACAAAGATTTGAAAACAGGAAACCATGGTTGTGCTGTCCATGCTGTACAATCATAACGCTCGTGGCACGATCCCGTATATTTTTTGAAAGACATCTCAATATTAATGAAAATGGAGGAAATGCATAAAATTCCCATAAATTCCCGGGAATAGTGAGCGCGTCTACCGCCATAGCTTTCGGATCTATTTTCCATGAACAAAATTTTTCTGATTCTGTGTTTCTTCTAGTTGCAAACAGACCTATTTGGGGCATTCGCCACTTTTTCAAAATCTTTTTAAACGCAATTTGTGACAATTCCCATTCTGTGTCATCGTTAACTATACGCGATTCTAGGTCTGCTTCCACATTGTCTTTCGAAGGTATATAGGACGCAAAGACCCATATTTTTTTTTTTCACACCATTGCCACAACTGTCTCGCCAATTTATTCAGCTCTGGGTATTTTATACCTCTCATCTTATTTGTATAAGCCACAGCAGTGGTATTGTCGACCCCAAGGGCCGCTATTATCTCCAAACGGTTTATATGTAACGGTTTTCCCGATTCTTTCCAAAAGCCATGAGTACTGACTCCTCTACAAGAAGCTCCCCAACCTGTAAGTGTCGCGTCCGAGAACATTTCACGCTTAAATTCGAATTTTTTGATTGGATTGACAGCTGTACCAAGATTTAATTTCCACCACTTTAAGTCCTGATGCAGAAAGGACGGTAAACTCTTATCATACATATCCGAATTTAGAATCAATGCAATATACTTCTCTCTTTCTAATAACTTACAGTACAGAGGACCATACTGTACCCCAGGACATGCAGCGATCAAGGAACCTATGAGTCCCGCAAATTCTCGAATAATACAAGTGTTCTTGCTTAAAATCTCGTCTATCAACCCAACCAATATTTTTTTTTGGTGGTTAGTCCTACAGACATGTCCGACGAGTCAATAACGAAACCGAAAAATTCACAGCTTGCCTTGGGGCTACATACACTTTTTCAAAATTAACTATCAAACCGAGATTGAATCCCACTGATCGTTGTTTCAACATTATGCAAACAAGATTGAAAATCCTGATCAATGCAGAATATATCGTCCGAATATACAACCGATATGAAACCTTGTTTTCTGAGATTTGAGAAAACTGGTTTCATTATTTTTGTGAATACATAAGGAGCTGTAGCTAGCCCGAAAGGAAAACAGGTAAACTCAAAAATTTGTTCTTCGAATTCGAAGCGCACGAATTTTCTGCATTTCTTACTAATCGGTACGGTTAAATACGCATCTTTCAGATCAATTTTACTCATATAGGCTTCTTGAGAAATTAACTTTATCGCTGTTCTCAAATCTTCCATTTTAAAATGCGGGGTCTCTACCCATTCATTTAGTTTCTTGAGATTTAATATGAAACGTTTCGATCCGTCTAGTTTCGGTACGAGAAAATAAGAAGATAGAAATTGTCCTCGCACATAAGAGCAGCTTACTACCGCGCCTATCTCTTCCATGTAATTTATGACATTTTTAATGTCAGCTATCTCTTCTAGAGATCTTTTCAGATTATACCGCATATGCTGTTATTGAGGAGTATCTGTAAACGGTATCTCGTAACCCTCGACCGTATTCAGGATGAACTTATCATTCGTTATGCGCCACCAATTATCAACGGAGAACTTTACCTAGCAGCTCTTTTACAGACCTGAACTAAGTTCGAATGTCGTTCGATCGCCAATTGTCGTGGCGACGATTGTCCGTTCGCGTATTTCGCGTTCGACACTGATCGAAGTGCTGACCCTGAGATCGCGTGAACTTCGATTTCTGTGAGAACGAATTTTTCTGACGAAACCCTCTTGAGCCCATCTATGACATTCCCTGGTTCATCGATGGGCCTTTCCAGTTAAAATTTTTTTTCTTGAACCCCTGAGGTCCTTTTAAAGTGGATGTCACGGCAGGAACCTTAATATCCTTTGAAATCTTTTCAATGGTTTTGATTTCTTTTAGTTTGACACTTAGATTTTCTCCATATAATAGAGTTCTGGCATTAGTCTTGTCCAACATGGCTTTCACTTGTCTTTTGACAGCAGGTAATACGCTTTCCTAGACGTCGACTCTATGTGGTAAATCTCTGTAAGTATTTTTCCGGAGTACGACAACTGTTGTATGAGAGTTAGTCTGTGTAGAGGGTCTTTTTCGTCGCCCAGGATCGAAGTCAAGGCCAGACCAACGGCTGACATAGCTGAACCGACCAAGTACTTGTGTGAAAAGTTCGTCTCTTTTGAGAGAACTTTCAGAGAAGGTCGCAGCTAACTCGGCGTTAAGTTCAGGCGCTTGAAGGAAAATATTGTGCTTCCTGTGATATTTATTCATTAATTCATCTTTGATTCGCTTCGGGATTCCCTCAGCAAGCCAATGTTTCTACCAAGAAACTAAGTCTGAATGAAGTGCGATCTCTTTCTGTGCATTTGAGGACGGATCTTCGCTTGGGGGGGGGGGTAACGTTAATTCAAGCAAAAAAAGGCACATTTTTGTGAATTTTTTTTTGACGACGCGGTTAAAATCTATTTACTTAAACCAATGATACATGAAAGTATACTATTCGAAGGATATTATGTACAATTTTTATAAAGAAATATTTAAAAATACGGCAATTACAGCAATTATTCGGAAGCGTCTCGGAAAAAACAAGAATTGCGGTGCCCCTCATAACTCGGTGTTGGATCATCTGAAATAAAAAAAACCAAAATTTTTTTGTTAGATAATCGTTTTCCCCAGGTAACATCGTGAGGGTTTTTTTGAAATTTTAATTTTTCACTTTTTGGGAACACTTTGAAGTGAATAACGCGATTTGGACGAAAAAAATCAGCTAATTTGTTATTGTAAAATAAAAAATATTAACAATATGAAAAAAACTTCACGACGTTACCTCGTAAATTATGTACAGAGATAGTGTTTAAAATTGCAAACGGGTCGGTGCAGTAGTTTTGAAGTTATGAGGGGCACCGACTTTGAAAACGTGGGTTGTGGGAGAAACGCTTTAAAGTTTTGAACACTAAAAAATTTGGAATAAAACGTTCATATGCGAGTCTTATCGGCTTACCTCACACTGAATCATCGATGCCAGGTCCATAAACGACGATGGTATTATCGTTGATGTCTAAAGCATCTTTTTGTTCCTGTCGACGACGAATCCTGCCTTCTTTAGTGCGTTTTTTAGCTTCCCGCTCTGCTCGGCTTATACCCCACGTAGGAATCGCCGATCTAACGGATAAAGCCGAGATTCGGGCCAACTATCGATAAGCCTCGGAATATGAATCTCGGTTAGTCAGCCTCGGCCGACTGGCGGCCCACTATCGAGTTATGATTCTCGGCCCGATGATTATTGTGCCAATACTCGGCCAAGTATCGGCCAAACATGACTTCACCGACAGTCGTCATGTGAATCATCGGCCGATGCTCGTGCCACAATGCATTGCCCACCCTCGGCGTAGATCTTTGGCCAATGTTTCGCCGATCCTCGTCTTTGGTGTACTATGAATCCGAGCTCTTACCGCTGCGCCAACACCAGCTATTGAAAATCCTGCTCACATAGCAGGCTCATGAGTTACCGGTCGCTTGCTGGTCCGCGCCAAAAAAGTTTTATCTCATTAACGCTTGGCCATCTGGCCCTCCCGCTTGCGTCACTTTCATTTATCGTCAAGCCCTACATATACTGTAAATTTGGGCCAAATCGGTGATGACGAGTTGACAGGGTCCCCTTGTTAGCGTAAAAAGGTAAACACACAACAAGCAGACGGTCGAACGTCGCTGGCCGGCTCGGTACAGATGTACCGAGGCTCGCTATAGCACCACCAACAACGAGCACTATATATAAGACGATCCATGTCAGTTTAGCCAGTAAGTTGCTCTGGCAAGATTTGACGTATTCACATTTGTAAAAAAACAAAAATGTGCGTCTTTTTATGGCCTTTCAGATAAATATATCCGATCAGCCCTCCGGTGGTCAACGCACAGTTAGCCGAAAATACGCAACCTTGTGGCGTTTAAATCAATTATTTGACTGTGTAACGAACGATACTCGTTCTCGTTCGATGACTGGCCTTGGCCCAGTTCATCGACCTACTTCTCGCCAGCTCATCTATCCCGATGTTAGTGCCCTATATATCAGAAGATCTACGTCAGTTCAGCCAGTAAAAAGAAATGTCCAAAAATAATTTTGAAAAATCAAGTTACTTTATTAAAAGATATTCACCGGGTGTCGAAATTTAAAAACTTTTTTTTTACGATTTTCTCGTTGATTACCATTTTTTAAACATTCTTCCATTCAAATGGCTGTATCTCTGCCAAGATTTGATGTATTCACACTTGTGAAATACAAAAATGTGCGCCTTTTTTTGGCTTTTCAGATAATAATTAACGATAGACGGGCATAGTGGGGTAGCCAGCTACCCCACGCGAAATTCATTCCCCTCTGCTGAGCACGTATACCTGAATTTTGGGTCCGGACCCTAACCATAATTCACTTCAACTATCCTAGAGTGGGGTGACGTTGTTGGTAGTGCCAGTTGCTCGCTGTCTGCCGAACAAGACGGATCGTAAGAACGCCTGGGGTTACTCGGAACCCCACTATACCCGTTACGTTCGAGTTTTGCACGGGTAAGTCTATTTTATGTTTTTGATGGATATCGTTCAATTTAAAGTATGTTCACGAAATATTATGATTTTTCAATTAAAAATTTTTTTTTCGATAATTTTAGGTTATGTTTTATGTCAAAATTTCCAAAAATGTTATATCCACGTGTTATTTCGCATTTTTTTACATTTTTTCATCGAATTCATGAATTTCAAGAGACAATGTCATTAATGAATGCTACATGATGCAGGATTATAATAACGATGAATAATACAGAAATTAATGATTTTCTCTCTTGAACAAAAATATGGACATAAATAATAATTCTATGAATTATATAATCATATAAATTATAGAAATAATGAATAAATAATAGTAAAGAAGATTATTCGTGTATAACAAAGTAAAGAGTAACAAAAATTTCTTTCTCGGATAGAGAATGTCGCGAAGATATGAGTTACGAAGCGCTGAAGCTGTTGCTTCAGTAGCAATCGAAAAACCGCGGGAAGGCGGACTAGATTTGATGTTCGACGATGATAAAGAAGATGCCGAAGAAGTTTTGACCGATACAGAGAGTGAGCAAGATGCGGATGATATGGAAGAGCCGGAAAATTCAGGGGTAAGATGATAGATAACTTTTCACGAAATTATGAAATAAAAGAACAAAATAATATTGAATTCATAAACAAATTTTTCTCCAACAGAATGAAGAGCCGGAGACTGAACAAGGTCCATCTGCCAGAAAACGAGGACGGAAACCGAGCGTGAAGCGTGGTAAGGACGGGTACCGTTGGTACACGACCGAACGGGAGCGTTCACAAAACAGTCAGAATACACCATCGAGCTTCTTACCAGGACCGATTCGAGAAGGCAAAAACGTGAAATAACCGCTCGAAGCGTGGAATCTTCTCTTCCATCAGCAGGAGATCTCCTGCGAAAAATTGTCGTTCACACTAACGAGGAGTTCAAACGCTATCGGGAATAAGCTGATACGCAGGCGACAACTGCGTACTACTATGACGTTGATTTAAACGAATTGACAGCCTTCTTCGCTCTCCTGTACTTTGCGGGTTTGCAGAAGAGTGGTCAAACAAATATCGAAGATTTATGGTAACCGGAATTCGGCTCGTGACTGTACAGAACAATTATGCCTGCGAAAAGATTTAAATTTATTATGATGGCGTTGCGCTTCGACGATAAATCGACGCGGTCCGAACGACGACAAGCGGATAAGTTTGCTCCTATCAGAGAGATCTGGAAAATGTTCATCGGTAATTGCTCAAAATACTACTGTCCTGCTTCGCACTGCACAATTGATAAGCAACTTCTTTCATTCCGAGGACGATGTCCATTCAAGTTTATAATGGCAGCAAACCTGACAAGTATGGACTGAAAATCGTAATGTTAAATGATGCCAGGGTTCTGCGTTCTGAATCCCTACTCGAGTCAACTATAGTTAACTCGCGTCGTTATAATTCTATTACTATAGTTATACTATAGTTGACTCGAGTTGGGTTTCAGAACGCAGCCCAGGACATTCTATATGTATTCTGCGCCGCCGTATGTGGGCAAAGTGACGACGGAAAAAGGTGAGACTGTACCATCGTATTATATCCGCACGCTTTCAACGTGCGACAATTGGTTCGCTTCCGTCGAGATTTTCGAAAAAATGTTACGAGAAAATTCAATAACAATGGTCGGGACATTACGAAAAAATAAGCGACAGATACCACCGTTTATGAATTCCCCTGGAGAGATACAGTCGTCAAAATCTTTGTTTTCTCCGACACTCACTCTCGTCCGATACGGGCCAAAAAAAAATAAAATAGTCTTCGTCCCGTCGAGTTTCCACAAGACTGCTGAAATCAATCCAACATCCTTGAAACCGGAAATGATTGAGTTTTACAACTGAACAAAAGGCGGGACAGATACTTTTGACCAGATGTGCCACGAGTATACAACAGCGATGAGAACTTTGCGATGGCCGATGCGCATGTGGATGGGCATGCTCGACAAGGGGGGATCAATGCAATGATTCTTTACAATTACAACGCCGGTAATCCTATAATAATTTGCCGAGATTCCTTGAAATCCCTCCTCATGGGGCTAGCCGAACCGCACCTACGGAAACGGTTGGAAATTCCCAATTTACGGCGAGACCTGCGGGTTCTCATCCGAAGTTCCTTACATATCGACCGGGAAATACCCGCTGTTTCGACGGGTAGTCTGTCGAAACCAAAGAGGTGCCGCTTGTGCCCAAGAAGTTTCGACCGAAAGGTTCGGGTGGTCTGCGAGCGGTGCAACCCACCCGTCTGCGAAGAGCACAGGCTCACAATCCGTACGACGTGCGATGAAACCGATTAATTTTTTTATAACGCTTTTTTGGTCGCTTTTTGAAGACGCTTTGTGAAGGATTTTTGCTTTAATAAAATAAAAACTAATTTTTGAAAAAAATGTACATTAAATTCACACTCCCATCCTCATCTTTGAACTTTTTACTTATTGTTCATCGAAAAAACAAAGATATCGACCTATATAGAAGTCAATTTATTGTGAATAATAAGGATTCTGCATTCATTTTCGTACTTTTCACTTTTTACTTTTCTGCCAACTTTATACGTTAAAATAATTATACTTTTTGGAAAGAACTCAATCATGACCCATATCAGCTTAAAGTGTGTGACGTGGCAGTCACAATTTCTCCCCTGATCCGGGTCGAAGTCCCCGCGTTGCGGCCTCGTCACCTGAAACATTATAATAAAATATTACCACTAAGGCCCGACAAAAATTAGAATAAGCAAACATTTTAATATTAATTTAAACCAATATTATATAAGGATTTATACCGCCCACAATCTTACCCTGTGACCTGTAAAACATACTACGATGCTCCCCGTCGAGTCCCCGAAGCCATCGTCTCCGTCCTCTCGGTCCCAGTATCAGCACCCGCAACCTGACAAACACTAATATGATTAATAATTACCCAACAACCCCTCCCAAATACACCCCCTTACCCTCCCACACCCCACACCCCTTAAATAACACCCCATACTCACCTGAGACCCCTCAGTGACGAGGGATGGCCCGTCGCCAACCCAACGGAGGCCCCGCAGCTGTACCGAAGAAGAACCTATCCCCGGAGACGGTGTAGGAGTCATCAGGACGTCGCAGAGGCACTGGGGGAAATTCTCTGAACGGATCAGGAGCCCCAGGGCCTCTTGAAATCCAGCCCGGACCCACACCGCCGCAGAATCCGGGGATAACCTAAAAATTCCCCGAGGTCCCCGGAAAGCACTGGATTTAACCCCGAAACGGGAAAATCGCGCACCACTGGCCACTTTTTCACTTGATCATCACCCGACGACCCGGACAGCTCACTCCCGACCACCCTCGCGACGGGATCCCCACACAAAACCGCGAGGTGGCTCACAACGGGAGTCGAGCTGTCAAACACTGGAACCCGTAACACCCGCGGGCCGAGGAAGATGCAACTAGTGCCGAAAACAACCGTCTGAGGGAGCCACCTTCCGGACCCTCGACGGAGACCTGTTGGAGAGAGCTCCGATGCCAGTGGCGCGAACGAGCGCCTACATCCGGACCCCAACGAGATTCGAACGCACGACCCCGATTGGCTGCAGTAACCCAATCAGCGACGCCACCTGCAGCACCAGCGACCCACCGGTAATCGATGGATCGATTCGAGCAGTCCCCGTCGCAGCCAATCAGCGGGGAGAATCGACGAAGAACAAGCAAGAAGACGGCGACGGCCATTACTCGTCATTTCGATCCGAGATCCCGATTGGGCCACACGTGTGATTCCGTTTCCAAAAATCTACCAGCGTTTATATCGAGCGTTTGCCGTGATATTTCGAGTTTGAGGGTGTTGAGAGGAGTGACAGGCGACGTGAAAGAGGCGAGAAGAGTATTGGAAAGGCGTAGAGGAGACAAGCGAGGAGAGTAGAGGAGAACGAAAGGACAGCGAGTCAAGGCGAGCGTAGTAGGAGCGAAAGAGTGCGAGAAAGGCCGTCGTAGGCCCAACACGAAGTAAGTGTGTTCTTTTCCCATTATTCCAAACCCCGATTTACCCGATTTTCCTCCCCGTGACCCCCGAATTTATTGCTCAGTGCGTATTATAATTTTTGCCCCGTCATCGTGCGACGGAGAACACGCGGTCCCGTCGCGCCATTTTGTGCCCCGCGAGTTTCCGACGACCATTGCCGTGCGTGCGCCAGCGGTGGTGCCCTTCCGCGATCGTGTTCAGTGTAGGATTATTTGGTGATTTTTCCCCGCGTAACTCTTCTTTTTTTTATTCATTATTTTTTTTGCGTTTTGGTGCCGAGGTACTTTTAAGAGCCAGAGACAGTGCCCCTACCCCCTGTGTGTGTCCATCCCCGCCGACGGCTAGCCGCGCGTCGAGAGTTTTTTTTGTGATTTTTCCCGTTCCATCTTATTTCATTTTTCGTTTATTATTTTCATCACCGCGTTCTTTCTTTTTTTTTCCTTTTATCGGTGTTGCTCCCGCCTGAGCAACTGGCGCCCAAAATTTCCCTTTCTATCTTTTTTCTTTCGAGTGTAATATTTCTTAGACAGACCAGTGCCGGCCAGCCACCCCGTCTACCCCACTTCCCCCTCCCCCAAGTGACCCCCATCCCCCTCCCCTGCGTAATAGCTAGTGTTACGGGGAAATTTCCTCGTACGAGATTTTAAAAAATGAGGAGTCAACTCGCCTTAGCGAATTTGACTCTTAAGACACTTTTATTTTTATAGTAACGTTATTTATTTAAAAAAACGGAGTTTTACATTTGCAGTCTGGCGCGCGTAGCGGCAGAGTGTCTATAGCTTGATGGCTGAACGTAAAAACTAATGAAGCCGCGGTGCGCTCTCATATATATAGGCAGGCAGTCGCCTGGAGAGGGAGTCTTATCACCCCGCGTCACACTAGCATACGACCGATTATTATTTATTATTTATTTTTGCGGACTGTTAAATCACTCTTGAGACAATTACTATTTATTTTATTATTTATTATTTTTTTTTTTTTGGCGGACTATTAAATCATTCTTGAGACGATTATTATCTATTTTATTATTTTCTTCTGGCGTATTATTTCATTTTCGAGATAGTTATCATTAATGTTATTATTTCTTTTTGGCGAATTATTATTTCATGTCCGAGGCGATTATTATCGACTTTATTATTTCTTTCTGCGGATTGTTAGTATGTTTTTGAGGCAGTTATGGGTTATTTAGTTATTCATTTTTGCTTATTATTATTCCAGTTTTGAGACAACTATTATTTATTTTATTATTTTTTTTTGCGGATTTTTGTTCTATCACTTACGTTATGATTTCTGTTTGCGATTATTATCAACTATTGCCCCCTTTTTTTTTGCGTGATTACTATCTCCCTGGTGAGGCCGTTATTATTTCCCCAATCTTTTTTTTTTTTTGTTATCATTTTATTCTCCGGCGAATTATTATTTGGTTGTTCTTGTGGTTTGTTAATTATCAAGGATTTATTGTATTGAACCCCGGAGAGGGGCAGCCATCTGATCTGCGGAACCCCATTATTTCATTTTCTTTATCAAATACATTCATACAAATTTTTCTATTCTACATTCCACCTCTGGTCGATTTTTTCTGTCATTTATTTCATTTTTCTTCGTCCTTGTCATTTTCCCCACACTCCCGATCAGTCGCAGATTATAAGTGCTATTCATTCCCTTTGACATGCCGTTTGAAATTTCGAATTTTCTCGATTACAAAAAAATGGCGCAACTTTTAAACAACATTTTCAGTATTTTAACTTAAATAAAACCGAATGGAATATACACCGTTCTCTTCGTTATCAAAGAACGAAGAGAATGGTGTATAATGAAAGCTTTTTCTGACCAATAGGACGGATTGTCACGTGGGAACAAAATGGGGTTTATTACTACCCCGTTATACCCGTTGAAGATGTGAAAAATCATATGACCCGTCTAGGGTTAATGTAGATTTTATTGAGCGAGTTAAACGTCCTTTTCCGGGCAAAATATCGAAAAATATTTTTTTTCCTCAAGAACAGCCACGCGGTATTTTATTTAAAAAATTTTCCTCGAATTGTGAATGGAAAAAAACGGATTTTTGGCATTTTTTACATTATGGCATTCTCAATCGGTAATATGTAATTTTACCGATTTTAATAATACCTTTTGTTCAGCGAGCAACGTTAATTGCTATTCAAAGAGCATTGATTATAATTAATTTCCGTTTCAAAGAGTCGCGTAAAGCGACTGATGCGTATAAACAAAAAATTGAACGTTTTTTACAAATGTGAATACGTTAAATAATGTCACAAATACAGCCATTTGAATGGAAAAATGTTAAAAAATGGTAATCAACGAGAAGAACGTAAAAAAAAAGTTTTTAAATTTCGACACCCGGTGAATATTTTTCAATAAAATAATTCGATTTTTCGAAAGTATTTGTGGACATTTTTTTTTTACTGGCTGCGCTGACGTCGATCTTCTCATATGTAGGATACTAACATCGGGATAGATGAGCTGGCCAGAAATGGGTCGATGAACGCGGCCAAGGCCGGTCAACAAACGAGCAGTATCGTTCGTTACAGTTTTTAAACAATGTATTTAAACGCCACTGGGTGGCGAATTTTCGGCGTACCGTTCGTTGACCCCCGGAGGGCTGATCGGATATAAAAGACGTCCTGTTTGACGGGAAAAATCAGTCATTCGCCAAACGTAAATAAAGGATCACGGGTGAGTCATTATAAACGTGTTTCTCAGTGTATTTTCGTCAATATGGCATCAAAAAAATTATGCACGAATAAAAAAATCGCGGTATTTCAAAAACAAGAAAAACGAAGAATCAAGTGGCGATTTTGTAGAAGAAGCAAGCTCAGTAGAGTCCACCTCGCACTACTCTTACCTACAAAATGTCAATAAAACTACCGTGATTGCATCGACCCAAGAAACAATAGATTCGGCCTCCCTGTCGGGGTCATCGGGGAATATTCTTAATGATAGCGAATCATCGGATCGAAATTTTACAGAGCGAAGTAGTGATTCTCGTGATTATACATGTAATTCCTACGTTACCAGCCGTGATGAAATGGAAGAAAAGTTACGAGCTCGGGCCGTACGGAATTTACATCTCCTAACCCTGAACGTAATTACCGATCTCTTGATGACAATTCGGAGTGAAGGCTACACCTCCTTACCGACGACAGCGCAGACGTTGTTAAAAACAACCCATTACCAAAATACGCAAGCAATTCCGAGTAGCAACGGTACCGATGCCGAGTTCAAATATTAAGGTATCGGCTATGGCTTACGAAAAATAATTTCTGCAAAAATATACATAGAAGATGAGATTGCTGTTTTCGTCCACATTGATGGGATGCAGCTCTATCGAAGTTCCAAAGCGACAGTTTGGCCTCTTTCCGTTAAATCCATCATAAAAACTACATATTCAAGCCTTTCGTAGCCGGTATTTATTGTGGTGATTCGAAACCAGGTTCGATCGATTAATACCTGGATGACTTCATTCCTGAAGGAAATCACTTAATCGAAAATGGAATTGTCATCGTTGGGAAACATTATTCTCTTAAGTTACTCGGAATAACAGCGGATGCACCGGCTCGATCATTCGTAAAATGCTGCAAGGGCGCGGGAAGTTATTATGCGTGTGAAAGGTGCACTGTCAAAGGTGTATCTGTTGGACAGGGACGACATCAAACTCAGGTATACCCCGAAATGAATTGCCCCCAACGTACAAAGGAGTCTTTTACATTACAAAGCCAACCACAACATCACCACGGTCAAACTCCAATGCTACGGATTACGAATTTCGATCCCATTACTCACGTTTTCCTTGACCCCATGCATCTTTTATGTACGGGCGTAATGAAGTGGCTACTCGAAAAATGGATTTTGAGAGGGAGCCCTCAACGTCTGAGGCCAGTAACGGTAAAACAACTCCAATTAAGATTGTGCCAAATATCGTCTCACGTCCCATCCGAGTTCCAACGAAAAAAATTTGATATTTGCCACATTGGCCAGTGGAAAGCTATTCAATATCGTTTTTTTCTACATTACATGGGACCCATAGTATTGAGAAATATTCTTCCCGAACATTTCTACTATCATTTTCTTCATCTATTCGTTGCAGCTCGTATTCTTAATAGTAAAGAATTGATTCAAAGACAGGTCAATTATGCCGACGATTTGTTGAGAAAATTTTTTAACCTACTGCCATCGCTATACGACGTTCAATCTCAAGCATTAAGCCTGCATAATTTGATTCATCTGTCAGACGACGTAAAAAATTCTAATTTGCCACTCAGTGAAATCAATGCTTTTTGGGGTGAGAATTATATCGGGATATTAAAAAAACTGGTAAAATCTTCGAAGAAACCCTTGACCCAAATCATCAATAGAATATCTGAGATAGAATCGGGTGCACAAATGGAAGTAAAAAAACGTCAAGTACTAAGTGACTGGCTCATGGAAAAGGATGGAGAGATTTACAAGTACGATGATCAAGACCTTGAATGCATTTCACAACTGGAATATTGTGGAGGAATTATTAAATCACGTCACCCTGACAACTGCGTACAGTTAAAAAATGAAAAAGTACTGATAATAAGGAAACTATTACTAAAGTACATATTGAGTGTGTTTGCGCCTGCGTGAAACGAATGTGAGAGAGGGTGATTAGTTCCCAATGTGGCCGTTCCGCTCAGCGAGTCGCTGGACCAATTTTCAATAGTCAGTCGTTGCCTGGCGCTTGATATAATTAGTCGAGAATCGGTCACTATAGATTATCAGTATATATATTGTAACAAAAAATTTTGTTCAATTTCCCTATTTTTCCTCCCGTTTTATCAACCCGAAGTCCATCGCCACCGAAACCGTAAAATACGGTGGCGATGTAAAAATAAGTGTGCGATGCGACTCATGCGAGCTCTACCCCCCCTCTTTCCCCTCCTGTACCCCCTCACCCGGACCGGAGAAAACATCGAGAACAAGTCCCGACGGCGAGGCTCGTTAGCCGTCGCACGAGGCCCCCACCATCCCATCACGGTGGGGAGAACGAATTTACGCCACCGTCGCGAAAATGGAGCGCGGTGGCAATGAGACGCCGACGTAGGGCGATGCGCGCGGCTCGTTAGCCGTCGCACGAGGCCCCCACCATCCCATCACGGTGGGGCGAACGAATGTACGCCACCGTCGCGAAAACGGAGCACGGTGGCGCTGAGACACCGACGTACGGCGATGCGCGCAGCTCGCAATCACGTGAGGCCCCCCCTTGCCTCCCCAGCGAAAACCGAAGGACCCGGCAGAAGCCGGCAATTTCTTCACTTCGGGTCTGATTGTCTTAGGGTTAGGAGCGAGCGAGCGAATTTCGTCCCGAGGCCACGTGGGCCGAGTTTTGTATTGCGTGAGTACCCAAGATTTCTACCCGACCCATTCATCCCCAAATTTCGCATTTTTCATTCCCCGCTCATTATTTTTCCCTGTTCACCCGAATTCCCATCCGTCCCGTGGTCTATTTTTCCCCTGCTGTGTCGAGGTACTTCGGTGTAAGAGCCGTTAGGCAGGATTCAGCTCCCCACCCCTAAACCTGTCTCCTGTTCCCCGATGAGCCGCTGAGCTAACGTTTAATTTCTACTTTTAATTGTTTTTGTAAATTGAATGACGGTGTCGTTTCCGTCTAAACGACTGGCGCCCATTCCCCGAATATTATTTTTTGTTGCACTGTAGTTGAACCTCGTATCGAGGCAGCTATCTCGTCTGTACACCCTTTTGTTATTTTTATTTGCGTTAAATAAATTACGCCTATTTTATTATTTCAAACCCATTTTTTATTTCTCTCTTTGTTGTTAATTTTCCCCGTGTACCTTCCCTTGACCCGAAAGTTGCAGATCACAAATGGCGTCCAACGTGGGGCCCTGGTAAGCGAACTCCCTCAACCCGGTTGAGGCGTTCGTTTTGAAATTTAATCAGCGCTCACCCCGGCACCTAGAATCATCCCTGTTTTCTCTTTTATTATCCTATTTATCTTCAAGGTTTTTTTTGTTTTCTCAAGTTTTTTTTTGCGTGGCTAGGTTAGTCCGAAGACACCACTGCTCGACTTTATTTTCACCTGCAGCAGTTATTTAGTGAATATCTCTGTGTTTATTTTCCCCTTCTGTTTTTTTTGTTTGTTTTGCAATTTCACCCATACCGTTTTTCGCCGTTATTGGATTATTCCACACAGTTACCGATTACCCCGTATTTTTGGATCACCCGTATTTACTGTCGCCATTGAATCACTCTGATATTTTTATTTGTGCAACATTGTCCCGGTGAATATTTCCTTTTTTTTTTGTTTTTTTGTGTTTTTTTTTGTGTGCAACCCGACTCGACCCCGACTGACTACCACTAAACACGAACTATAATTTACCCTACGAACCTAATTTTCAATCTTTTCCTTTTTCCCCCTGCCTTGAACCATATTGTGAAAATTCTTCTCCGGATCACTTACTTCTTTATTTCTCTCCCTTCTCTTCTTTTCGTTTTTTTTACTTTTTTTATATATTCAAGCCTTAAGCCTGAGTCGAAAAAAAATTATTTTGCCCCTTTTGGCACTCCCCCTCCCCGTGAATCACTTTCCCGTCCCGCTTTTCTCGAAATTTTGTTTATTTTCCTTCCCCCAAATAAACTACCATGGACTTCCCCTTACCCCCGCCGGCTGTGACCACCACGGGAGACACGGTCCCCACCACGACCGTGACCGTGACCACGACCGCAACGACGCCCAGTTTCGTGAACACTGGTACGTCGAGCCCCCACCCCTACAACCAACCCCCGACCGAGGCAGCTGCACGCGCCCGGTTACAGGCCGACATAGACGCCATCAAAATAAATCTACTAAACATGCCAAACAAGCGTGACATCTTCCGCATGTGCGACCATGAGGGGTTGAGCACGAAGGGCGAAATGGAGGATGTCATTAACCGTTATTGGCGCTACGAGATCCGCCGTCTCTACCCCCAGGCTAGCGTCGATTGGGATGCTGAAGATGACGAGCGCCTGGACGCGCCACCCTTTTGTCTCACTACCGCACTCCTGCATCCTGAGTTCGATGACACCCTCCGCAGCCTCCACACTCGACAGGCCCCAGCATTGCACCCCCCCCCCCTGTCCAGCGGTCAGTCCCATGGTCCCTACCAAGACCCCATTTCCCTCAATGGAACGGACGACCTGATGTCGCATCACGACATCTCCCAACCCACACCGACACCTCCCCGCGCTCCCCTAGCCCCCCAAGCCCCCACTGTCACATTCGCCCCCGAGCTCCAACGCAGTCGACCAGTCTCTCGCCCAACCCCCGCTGCCTGCCCCCTATCTGCTCCCCTGATTCCCATGCTTTCCCCACCCCCTGCGCCCGAGATCCATGACACCTTCACCCTGCCCCGAAGACAGTTTCCCCGGGGGAACAGCACCAGGCTGAGGCCCGAGGCTCTGTCCCGCCCTGCCAACCGATGGAGCTCAAATCTTTCTACCACCACCCAGACCCGTGATACCGCCGGAGTGGACCACTTTCGACGGTTCGGTCCGAGGTTTGCGGGAACCCGGGAAGAGGACGGTGAGGAGTTCCTCCTCCGGTTATACGAATACTGCGAGAGCAGAGGGTATACCGAGGAGGACCTCCTGAGGCTCGTGTCCGAAGCTTTCTCGGACGAGGCCCGTAGATGGTGGCGAGCGGAGCGCGACAATTGGAGTGATTATGAGGGTTTTCTCTACCACTTCCGTTCGCGCTTCGGCCACAATGACCTCCAGGAATGACTGCGTTGCGAGATAAATTCCCGATACCAAGGCCCCGGAGAGACAGCGGGAGAGTTCCTCACCAGCATGCGCACCTACTTTTATTATCTTACCCCCCCGCTTCCGTTGGAAGCTCAGCTCGACCACTGCTACAACAACATGTCCCCCGACCTGACCGAGCACATTCGCTGCGAGGAAATCACGAGCTTCGCCGATTTCACGTGGCGGTGTCGCCGGATCGAGACGATGATGGAAAGAAAAAAAATCGTCCGACAATACCTCCATCCCTCCCAGTGCGTACTTCCTAGCGCGGCTTACCAACCCCCCTCTAAGAACCGTGGTAGAAACCCCACGGCAGCTATCAGTCAAAACCCCACGAACCAATCCCCCGAGGTTCCAGAACCCCTGATCCCCAGTCCCGTTGCCGGAACATCAGTACCCGATAAAAAATACTTCGTCCCAAACTCCGCCCCCCCCCTCCGCGTACCCCAAGATTTCCTTCCTCTTATCCATTAACCCCGCATACATTCCCCCAACCCCCCGGGTCAGATCCACGACGGTCAGATGTTTCAACTGCAAGGAGCAGGGACACATCTACCGTGAGTGTCCGAAAGAACTAGCACGATTCTGCCGAGTGTGTGGCCTCCCCGGAAATGAGGCAACCTCGTGCCCCCGATGCCGACGAATCCGTGAGGGAAACCCCATGGGGGGGGGCTGTAAACGGTACCCCCCCTGAACAAAATAATTCCCGTAAACTTTGCATTTTCCCCCAACCCCCGGCTCCCCCCAAACCCCGCTCTTCCCTCGCACTGAAGATTCCTCCTACACCCCGCACCTCCCCTAAAGTACAGACTCCCTCCCAACCGCGAAGGGTTCCGAAATCACGAAAACTCCCCGCAACCCCTACCCCTTCCGACCCCCGAAATCCCGCTGAAAGTAATAATTCCTCAGATGTTCGAGATTTCCCCGAAAATAGTGATTCCTCCCATCCCCGAAAACCCTGTGACAACAATACCGCCCCCGAACCCCGGAGTCCTCCTGAAAATAAAGTTGCCTCTGAATTCCAAAAATCCTCTGAAAATAATCATTCCCTTAAACTCCGAAATTCCCCTGATAACGAAACTTCCCGTGAAACCCGAAACCCCCTTAGAAACATTACCTCCCCTGAACTCCGAAAGATCCCTGAAAATAATATTTCCCCCAGACCCCGAGATATTCCCGCAACCGGTCTCTGTCCCGATGCCCCAAGCTTCCCCGAACCTCGTATATTTTCCGAATCCCGTACTTCCCCTGGATCGAGCAACTTCGCCGAAATGGGTACACCCAAGGAACCCAGTACCCTCCCCGAACCAAGCAGTTTTTACGGACCAAGCACCTCATTCGACCCAAGGACCTTCTTCCAACCGCTTACCCCCTCCGAACCAGAACCCCAGCCCCGTCAACCACCCCCGTTGACCCCCGATCACGTGGAGATAGACGCCTGCGGAGAGGAAAACATACGCTGAGGTTATAAGGGAATATCAAACGCTCGGTCACATGGCTCTGGCGACGGGAGACACGCCTTCGAACCGACGCGTCTTCTATCTGCCCCACCACGCGGTGGTACGCGAGAGCCGTACTACGACAAAACTTCGTGTTGTATTTAATGGCTCTCAGCGCTCAAGTTGTGGGATCGCGATCAACGATCACCTCCACGTGGGACCGAAAACACAAACCGATTTAGCGGACGTCATCACTCGGTGGCGTCGGTACGCGATCGTTTTCTCGGCGGATATCGAAAAAATGTTTCGTCAGATCCTCGTGCACGAGGAGGATTGGGACCTGCAGCGAGTCTTATGGCGAGACGGTCCGGAGGAGACGGTGCTCCCGTATCAGCTTCGAACCGTGACCTTCGGCCTGACCTGCGCTCCGTATCTCGCTCTGAGGGCTCTTCGGCCGCTGTCTCTCGACGAGGGTCACCGATTTCCTCGTGCAGTTGAGATAATCCAGCGCGAGACGTATGTCGACGACGTTCTGTCGGGGGCGGACGATCCGCTCGACGCTCGGCAGAAGGTCGCTCAAGTCGACGAGCTCCTCAAGGCGGGAAGGTTCACGCTGCAAAAATGGACGGCGAATGCCGTAGAAATTTTGGACGGAATCCCGCTCTCGCGGCAGGCGTCAGAAGCTTCGCTCTCTTTCACGGAGGATCATCTCGTTCGCGCTCTCGGAATTTCCTGGCAACCAAGCTCGGACTCGTTCGTCTTTATCTCGTATCGCCCTGAAAAGCATGATCGTGTGACAAAGCGGGTTGTGCTTTCTACGATTGCTCAGCTATTCGACCCTCTCGGGTGGCTGGCGCCGGTCGTGGTACGTGCAAAAATTTTTATGCAGGAGCTGTGGTCTGCGGGGCTTGGATGGGATGAGCAGCTTCCGAATGTGCTCGCAGCTCGCTGGAGAAAGGACGTAGACGAGCTGCAAGCCGTCTCAACGCTCTCGATACCGAGATGGCTGGGGTCTCGCGAGTCAGGCGTCGCGGTGGAGCTCCACGGGTTCTCGGACGCATCGCAAGCGGCGCTCGGTGCGGTCATTTACCTTCGCGTCATGGCGGATTTCGACGATATTCGAGTCTCTCTCGTCTCCGCAAAAACGAGGGTTGCACCGCTGAAACGCGTAACCATCCCGCGTCTCGCGCTATCCGCAGCGGTGTTACTCGTACGGCAAATGACGCACACTCGGAAGGTTCTCGACCTTGAGACCGTTCCAGTGCATCTATGGACGGACTCCACGGTCGCGCTCGCGTATATCGAAGGACAACCCGATCGATGGGCTGATTACGTAAGGAACCGGGTAACAGAGATTAAGGAGCTTGCGAACTCGCGGAGCAGACTTACAATCAAGTTAAAAAGTTCAAAGTGCACCTGGCGAATCCATCCGTAAAAGAGTTGCTCATTATCGGCGGCGTTAATGTGAAGGAACAAATTGCCATGACATGGGTCTTCCAAAATTCAGGAATGCGGGGGTCATGTGGGTGGAACTTTGGACGGCGGTATTGAGGGCAAAACATAATTCGGGGAGGTGAACGTCCCAATTTTGGTGATCGTCACCGACGTACGAAATGATCATTGTCTTCAGGGTTCTATTGACTCGTTCTACGGGGTTGGCTTGGGCATGGTACGGGGGAATGGTGGTTTGGCGGACGCCATATTGCTCAAGGTGGGACGTCATGTGCTTGTTCACAAATTCGGTGCCGTTGTCTGTCAGGAGATAGCGGGGGCATCCCCATCGGTTAACGATCAGGGTTTCCAGGGCATGTACTATTGCGGGACCGGTGGAGGTTCTCAGGGGGGGTGGCTTCAACGAATTTTGTGAACAAGTCCTGGAAGACCAGGATATGTCGGTTGCGGCTTTTGCTGGGTGGGAAGGGGCCCATCACATCAGCTGCAACCACGGTCCAGGGGCCTTCGGTGGTTCGTTCGCGCATGAGGCCTGCAGGAGCTCCCTGCTCTGTCTTGCTCATCTGGCAGGTTTGGCACCCACGCACGAACTTAGCCACATCCCGGAAAATCCCGGGCCATGCAAAATCCTGGGTGACTCGGTGATACGTTTTGTCAATTCCCAGGTGCCCAGACTGGGGGTGGTCGTGGGCATCTTGCATGGCTCGTAAACGAGAATCATGGGGCAGGACTTGTTTCCAGGCGTTCAGGTCAGCGAGGGCTGGGTCTACTATCGGGTGGGGGCGGTGATGGTAAAGCCTGTTGTCCTCAATCTTCCAATCGGGGTATTTGGACGGGAAATCATGGACGTTTTGCAATTGGTCGCGGTACCAGGGATCTATGGACTCTCCAATGGCTGCTAGGGTTTCTTCGGTTCCTTCGAACATTCGGGATAGGGCGTCAGGGACTACATTCAGGGCTCCTTTCCTATGGATCACCTCCATATCCAGGTCTTGCATTTGCAGGGCCCACCGGGCAAGACGCCCGGCAGGATCTCGGAGGTTCCGTAGCCAGCGCAAACTACTGCGGTCGGTTTTCACTCGGAACGAGGTACCCTCGATATATGGGCACAATTTCTTCGCAGCCCACAATACCGCAAGGCACTCTCGTTCGGTCACGCTGTATTTCTTCTGGGCAGGGGTCAGGACTTTCCTACAAAATACGATAGGGGGTTCTCCACCATCAATTTCTTGGGTCAGAACTGCCCCCATCGCATGGTCACTGGCGTCGGTCTGGATCGTGAAGGGTTTGGAGAAATCGGGTCGGGCTAATACGGGGGTGGTGGCGAGGGCTTGTCTCATGGCTTCGAATGCGGTGGCTTGTTCTTCCTCCCAGTGCCACGGTACGTCTTCACCGAGTTATCGCACCAGGGTAATTTTAAGCTCGGAGATGTCTCCCAGGAACCGGGCATACCAGCCAACCATTCCTAGGAATCTCCGCAGTTGTTTCAGGGTTTTCGGGGGAGGGTACTGCAGGACGGGGGCTACTTTGTCGGGGTCTGCTTCTAGTCCATGTCGTGTGACGACGTATCCCAGGTACTTCATCTCCGGGCAGAAAAAAGAGCTTTTCTCCGGATTGATCTCGAGATTAGCACCCGAGAGCGCCGTCAACACTAATCGCAAATATTTAAAATGGTCCTCCTCCGTCTCTGTAGCGATGATCACGTCATCCAGGTAGGCGAAGACGTGAGGTTCCCACTCGGGTCGTATTAATCGGTCCATTAACCTCTGGAAGGTGGCGGGGGCGTTCGTTAGTCCAAAGGGCATACGGGTGAACTGGAAAAGCCCCCGACCAGGGACAGCAAAGGCAGTGATGGGTCGACTAGCGGGTTCGAGGGGCACTTGGAAATAGGCTTGGATCAGGTCGAGTTTGGAAATGTGGTGGGCTTGTCGTAGGCCATCCAGGATTCGGTCTAGGTTAGGGAGGGGGTATGCATCTTTCCGGGTATCTTTATTAACGTCCCGATAATCAATGCAAAACCTATGTTTGCCATTAGGTTTCGGGACGATCACGAAATTACTCAACCAGCCACTGCTGGAGGGCTCAATTACCTGCTCGGTGATCATCTTATCCACCTCAGCTTGGGCAATTCGCAGGAGGTACGGGGAAATAGTGCGGGGTCTCTGTCGGATCGGGAGATGGCCACCAACATCGATGATATGCTGGATACTGAGGGTGCAGCTAAGGACTCCAGTTGTGTTAGGTTTTACTAGCTGGTCTACTAGAGAAGTGAGTTGACGGGTCGTGGCAGCGGGAATTTTTACTAGTCCAGCGGTTTCGGGTTCATCTATGGGGTCTGCGGGGACGGGACCGGTGTCAATGAACGCTCGGGGAGTGCCTCCAGGTAGACACCAGGTATTGGCTGCGTAATCGATCAACAGTCCGAATAGTTGACAGAAGTCCATTCCTAACAGGCCATCATAGCTTAAGGGGGCTATTCGCAAGGGTAAGGGTTTGGATAGGCTGGATAGCGTGATATTGAGGGTGACTTCGCCAAGCATTGGGACAGTGGCATTGTTGGCCACCCTCACTTCTCCCGCCCTCCCCCTGGTTTGCGCTCCTTCCTAGCGCATCCGTGCATTTTCTCGTTCTGCCGGGTATTCGGCTCGACGATTACACGTTTTTCGTCGAGTTCCCACTCGGGTTCCCCGTTCGTACTTTGTATTGTAATCTCTCTCACGCTTTCTCAACTCCGAGTATCTTTTTTTTTCCTCGAGTACGTTGGCATTTGTGATCTGCAACTTTCGGGTCAAGGGATGGTACACGGGGAAAATTAACAACAAAGAACAGAAATAAAAAATGGGTTTGAAATAATAAAATAGGCGTAATTTATTTAACGCAAATAAAAATAGCAAAAGGGTGTGCAGACGAGATAGCTGCCTCGATACGAGGTTCAACTACAGTGCAACAAAAAATAATATTCGGGGAATGGCCGCCAGTCGTTTAGACGGAAACGACACCGTCATTCAATTTACAAAAACAATTAAAAGTAGAAATTAAACGTTAGCTCAGCGGCTCATCGGGGAACAGGAGACAGGTTCAGGGGTGGGGAGCTGAATCCTGCCTAACGGCTCTTACACCGAAGTACCTCGACACAGCAGGGGAAAAATAGACCACGGGACGGATGGGAATTCGGGTGAACAGGGAAAAATAATGAGCGGGGAATGAAAAATGCGAAATTTGGGGATGAATGGGTCGGGTAGAAATCTTGGGTACTCACGCAATACAAAACTCGGCCCACGTGGCCTCGGGATGAAATTTGCTCGCTCGCTCCTAACCCTAAGACAATCAGACCCGAAGTGAAGAAATTGCCGGCTTCTGCCGGGTCCTTCGGTCTTCGCTGGGGAGGCAAGGGGGGGCCTCACGTGATTGCGAGCTGCGCGCATCGCCGTACGTCGGTGTCTCAGCGCCACCGTGCTCCGTTTTCGCGACGGTGGCGTACATTCGTTCGCCCCACCGTGATGGGATGGTGGGGGCCTCGTGCGACGGCTAACGAGCCGCGCGCATCACCGTACGTCGGCGTCTCATTGCCACCGCGCTCCATTTTCGCGACGGTGGCGTAAATTATAATAAATTATGATAAATTATAATAAATTATAATAAATAAAATAACGTCGAATAAACGAGAGATCTTTATTACGAAGAATAATTGTCGTACGTATTACCTCGGAAATCCTGCATTCCTTCCTTACGAATAAAACCTGCTGGAATACAACAACACTTGTACTTGACTTGTACAATAGTATAAGTCAAGGGCTAAATTAAGAAATATATATTTTTTGGGTCGACAAGTGATTCCAGCGGGTTCGCTTTTTAATTCTCCAACTCCACTCGTGGATATTGGTCTCGTGGCGCTAAAAAACATTTTTAATCCCCGGGAGACCATTCTTGTGTCGGAAATTGTGTATAAGTGTGTCCGGTTTCGTCTTAAAAATTATCATCGTGCTGTTTCATATTTGCACACTTATGAGTGACTCGAGTGATGACCATACATTTAATGATGACGTGATATTCGTTCATATTAAGATTAGCAAATAAGGAAAAGAAAAAAAAAACAATCAGCGAACAAAGTGTGCCAGTGAAACTGTGACCTGAACTTCATTCGAGGAAAAACAGCAACAGTATCCAGGTGAGTGTGTAAATGTTTAATTTTTTCCTAATGAATCATGTTTGTCTTCTATATTTTCCTAGTTCGATTCTTACATCTTGAAATGTATTTACGAGCAATTCGAAAATAATCGTGTTGATCCATTGCGACAATGTTGCAAGCTGCCAGATTCGTGGGATTTTCCCCACGCGTGAGGAACTCCGATGCCCCTTCTATGCCGCCCTTCCCACAGAGTCCTCCCCAGTCCTCCCCTGAAGCGCCAGGTGCTCGATGCCACAATAGGCCAAGAGCCGGGTACTTTTTTTTTGCAATGTTCTACAGAACGGATTTTCTTTTTGGAATATGTTCAGGGGTGTCCCTTGAATGTAAACCCAGGTTGGCAGGACGGGGGGGGGGGGAGCTTCAGCCGCCATCTTGGAAAACACGTTTTATCGAATATCTCGTGAACCGTGCATCGTACGACAAAAATAGTGGATATCATTTTTGTAGGTAATAATATTTGCCATCTCTTTCATCTGACACTTTTTTTTTTATAATGCATAGGTTTTTATTTATAGCGCTCCAAACTTTGTGTAATATGATTATTGCACAATATATAGTTAACGGTTGATGATAAATAAAAAATGGTAGTAACCAAATTTGTAGAGCATAACATTTCCTATAAATTTCATTAAAAACTTTTTGCCGTGTCATTTTTAGTTTATGAGCTATAGCTTGGTAAAGTTGGCACCTCGTAAATTATCAGTGGCAATGTTGTTCGTAGTATACGGAAAACGGCATAAAGTGTTCAGGAAAATGTCAACACTGTGTAGTGAATTAATTAAAATAGTGAATAATGTGGAGAAGAACTAATCATTTATCGATCTTTGATTAAATTGATTGGGTTAAATAATAATAATAATAAGAATAATGCGAAGGAAAAGGTGGAGAAGGGGATGGAAGAGATCAATTCAATCGATGCAAATTTATTTTTTGAAGTAAAAAAAACGGATTGAAATACAGTCCGAACTCCCAATAAGCAACCCGGCAATAAGCAATTTCCCCAGTTTCTCACTCGAGCGCTTCCCCCACTCCGACTCGAACTCCGAGCTCACGAATGTTATGCACCCAAACTCCAGTTAAGCAACCAGCCTGGGACTGATTATTCGGGCAAAATAGAGGGAATGTTGTAGTATAAATTGATGTGTGCATGCGTGCGCGAGTATGTGTGCGTGCGTGTGTGAATGTAACACAAAATCTACAAGCTTATCAGAAATTTGTTGTATTTATTAAAAACAAACATAACACCAATTCATTATTATTAATTATTATTATTAATTAATTATTTATTAAAAATAAACATAACAACAATTAATTATTATTAATTAGTTATTTGTTAAAAACAAAGATAACAAAACACAAAGATAAGGGCGTTCTCGAACATCATTGCTATTGCGTGATACGCAATAGCAATTAGTACACAATAATAATGAACGAGCATATTAACGTGGAACAAAAATTCGAGAAATAAATATTCACGCGCAACCGAAAACGTCTTTGCATGGGCGAGGCGAATACTAAGTTGGAACTCGTTCGAGCGTGTTGCTTGTTGCGGGAATCGCATGCGGAAAAGAGTGACAGAGACAGACAGAGGTAGTGAGCGCGGAGCGCGCGCCTTGTGGGGGTTTGCGATATCTAAGAAAAACTCTTCCCCTTGGACGCTTTTGGTTGCTTATTGGGAGTTCGGACTGTATTTATTTTTATACAAAAAGTGGCGCGTTATTTTACGAGGCATGTTTTATTGGTTTCGGCGATGGAGGAAGACACTCATCGCCTTGTAGAATTATGTCTTCTTCCTCCACGATATCCAAAGGAGATGAATTGAAGGTTGCGTCTTCTTCGATTTCGTTCACGATGGTATCGAATACATCTGGCACGTTGTCGCATGTTTATCCACTACAATTGGAACAAATAATCGAAAATTTCAGGCCGGTTTTTCTGCATCCACAGCGAGCCCCGCAATTTTTTGTGCATTTGCATGCTATTATTTGTAGTAAACTTGAAGGTGCGGGAGCCATAGTAGTTCGAACTGGTTCAAGTCCGCTTGAAGTTCGCTTCCAACCCCATTCTTCCGGCTCATGGTAAAATCCAAGCCAAGTTTGAACCTGGTGATACACTCGGAAAGAATGGTAACGTGCTGTATCTCGGGTTGGAGGTAGAAAGGACAAGTTAAGCTTCGTCCTACTCGCCAATTTCCCGAAGCATTTGTATCGAAGCGAGTTAATAGACTCTTCCGATTCGTCACCTCCATACAGCGCAATAAAAAAGCGTTCTCCAGCGTGAGCAAGTATGGATTTATACCTGAATACTGTTGGAATGTTCAGAGGGGGAAATTCCGAACGACCTGAAATATATACTCAATGTATAGGCGCATGATTGAATATATAGCATTATAATCTCGTAGATATTTTGCGTTGACTCGACATTTACCGCGTTATAGCTCATAAACTCTAAGTGTTACGGCAAACAATTCTAAATAAAATTTATAGGGAATTTTATGCTTTACAAATTTGGTCACTACCATTTTTGATGTATCATCAACCGTTAACTATATATTTAGCAATAACCATATTAAAAAAAGTTTCGAGCGCTATAAACAAAAACTTATGCATTATACAAAAAAAAGTTTCAAATAAATAAGATGGCAAATGTCATTATCTACGAAAATGATTTCCACTATTTTTGTCGTACGATGCACGGTTCACGAGATATTTGATAAAACGTGTTTTCCAAGATGGCGGCTGAAGCTCGCTCCCCCCTGTCCCGCCAACTTGGATTTACATTCAGGGGACACCACTGAACATATTGGAAAAAGAAAATCCGTTCTGTAGAACATTGCATTATGAACCTACTTTTTTTGCTCTGGCTCTTGGCCTACCAGCAACGTGGTGGAGGCGTGCGGGAAACTTTCCCGCAAAGAAATCTGGCAGCTCCGTGGTTACTGGATATTGTCTCTGTTCCTTTCTTTCTCTCGCCTCTTCCACGGGACGCCGTCGTGCGTGCGGGAGAAAGAGAGAGAGAGAGCGATAGAGAGACGCGTGATTGGTTGTCACTGCGAACGTGAGTGAACCCGCGCTGAATCGAGCACCACGCCACAGCGTCGAGTAAGACAAAGGCGGAAGGGGGAGTCTCGTTCGAACTTCAAACGTGTACGGACGTTTTTCGAATTGTTTGCTGGAACAAGTCTATTTATCTGCTGTAACCGTGAAATCCACGATCGAGTGCCCGTGCTTTGCTATCTTGTAGCCTTCGTAGAGCTGCAATTGAAAATCAACTTCGGGACATCGGAGTCAACCGCCGGGTTCCTTCTGCTTCCTTTTTTTTTTCTTTTTTTTCCTTTTTCGAGTTGTGTACGTGTGAACCTCTCTACGGTACTGTAAGTAAACAAAATTCAAAGTATAATCGTTAGTCTACTATGTAATTTTCCTTCTGTCTTTTTTCTTTCCTCTCTTGTTTGTTTTTTTTTTCTTCGTCCCCTTGTGTTGAAGTTTTTTTAAAATTTCCTTTTAATTTCTTTCTGCTTCTCTTTCTGTTAATCGTGTTTTGATCTGAATGTCTACTGACTCGAATGGGGTGGGTGTGGGTTCGGGCTCTGACTCCTCAGAGTTCGACCGACCCCACAAAAAATCGATGAGCAACTCGATCGAGATCGCTCCAGGTCCCCCCTAGGGAACCCAAGGGGTCGTAATAAAAAAAAATTAAAATGAACCCGAAAACTAGTTCAAATGAAACGTTAAATGTTCGTGCGGCTAACGATACAGAGTCTCACGTTCCTATCGTTCCCATACAGGACGTGTTAACGGACGAAAATAATCCTCAAACGCAGATTAACGACAATAACAATGAGTCGGGACGTAGGCCTTCGGCTGGGCTGCCGAAGGATGTTTTGTTTTCCCGGGACGCGGGGAATGCTTCTGTAAGGCCAAAATCAACTGCTTTCTCTGCTCGCGAGTCGCGAATAATAACGGAGCTTAAATCTAATCGTTATAATGCTACGCACTCGGGTCCGTATACGGTACATGTTCAAGGCTGTGTGTCCGGGAAAGAGGTGGGCCGTATCCCCCCTCTGATCACGGGCATGAGGCTCTGTCAAAAATTTAAGAATGTTCAAGACGTTTAAAAAATCGGGTATAATAAGATTTCTGTTGAATTCAGCGTTGCAGCCTCGGCTAATAAATTCCTCGACAGTAAGTTCGTAGAATCAAAAAACTGGACTGCGTTGATCCCATCCTTTAAAATCATGCGCAAAACAATCATCCGCGGTGTGGATGCTGACCTCTCGATAGATGATATCAAGGCCGGTCTGGAGTCCCCGGTTACCGTCAGTCGAGTCGAACGAATTATGCGTTACAATAAGGCCGACCAAAGTACGTCGCCGTCCACCTAGGTTATTCTCTATTGCAGCGGGCAACTCATACCTCAATCGGTCCGCATTTACAAAATGAGGTTTTTTGTCGACCCTTTTGTTGACAAAGTCAAAAGGTGCTTTCAGTGCCTTCGTTTCAATAACTTTCGCAATCAATGCAAGGGTCATGCCACTTGCAACAAGTGCAGCGGCCGTCATAATAGGGACGACTGTAAGGACGAGGGTTTTCGCTGCGTTAATTGCGGCGGCGACCATTCCTCGCTCTCTCAGGAATGCCCGGAATTCATCTTTCAAAGCGGAATAAGAAAAGTTATGGCCTATCAGGTTCTCGACTTTAAATCCGCTCGTTCGATTATTATGCGCAGTCCGTCGGTTTTAGAAGATCTTCAAGTCGTTAGTCAGGTCCCAGACGTCTCCTTAGGTAGCTTCGCGGAAGCTGTTGCAATCCGCACCCCAAGCCCTAAAGAACAATTATACAAGGATTTGTTGAATTTGCCTTCGGTCAAGGCGAGAAGACAAAAAAAGTTTGCGAAAAAGGTTCATCCAGTATCTCAGGATCTTATCGACCAACTATCGTCGGCCGGAAAGCCTCCAACGTCTCCGGAATCGGCAAAAACCGCCCCTTTCATTTCCGTCCTTTCGGATCCTCAGAAATCGAATACGTTATTACCTGACCCAGCTGGTCATGAAGACCCAATGGACCTTGAAAAGAGTGTCGACGGAATTTTATCGGATCTTGAGGAGCTTCGAGGCCAAGCTGAGTGCCAAGTCGTTATAGAAACGGCGGTGTGGAATTCTGTAGTAGAAGCGGTCGGTAGTCGTCTTGTCGCTCGAGCGTTGCAGGACGACAGACTAGATACCGAGTATATTAAATCTTGTTTGAGTGCCATCTCCTCCAACTTGTTGAACCCTCAGGAAGGTCCTGCAGGTATCACAAGTGATAAGGTTTAATCCAAGCAGTTTCTTGTCGCTTGTAACTCTTGCACCCGGGGAATTTATTCCCCGGTTGACTTTTGCAACGTCTGCGTTTTTCGGTTTTTTTTTCTTTGGCACTCACCTTACCTTATGCCACCGAACTCAAAGATTAAAATAGTTTAATGGAATGCACGCAGCATCGTCAGCAAGCGACAAAAAATTCCTAAGCTCACCGAGGCCGTAGACATTGTCTGCCTTAGTGAAACTTGGCGTAAAGAGCAAATACCCTTTTCTGTTAGAGGTTTTAGAACCGTTAGAAGAGACAGGGCTAATGATCGTGCCGGAGGTGAATTAGCTATCTTAGTTAAAAGCGATTTCCCCTTCAAAATTATCAATACAGATTTTATCTGCAACATAGGGTTTGAGTGTGTCGGTACCTCCATCCGTATCGCAAAAGGCATATATCTAAATATTTTTTCCATGTATAAGGATCCAAGAGCTAACATCCCTTTCAATGGCTGGCTTCGGTTCTGTACTTACTTTGAGCATATGGAGAACATCATCATATGTGGAGACCTTAATGCTCACCACAGCAGCTGGTCTGCCCGGAACGAGACCCAAGGCTCCCATCTTTTCAACTCCCTTCTGAATTCGAACTTGATAATTCTGAACGATGACTCTGCCACATTGGTAGGCCGTCCAGGCACTCGGTTATCCTCACCGGACATATCCTTATGTAGTCAGGATTTGGCACTCGCTTGCTCCTGGTCGGTTGGGGAAGATAGTTTCGGCAGTGATTACCTGCCAATAAACTTAACATATGGAACAATGTTTAACCTCACCGATAGGGGAGAAACAAGATTATTTACCAACAACGTCGATTGGGCTCTTTTCCGTACCCGTCTGTCTGACATGTCCTTCAATATGGATCTGTCGGGGGAGACTGGGATAGATTCTTTGTATGAACGGTTCACCGGGAATGTCATGTCTTCTTTGATAGCTGCAGGAGGTACTGTAACGAATTTTCTTTTCGTTATTGTATTCTTGATAGTTTTAATTGAAATGGAAATTAGGGTAGCCCGAGGATGAAGCCAGGTGAGGAATCCATAATACCAAAAGCACAATGTCTTTATGGAGCAATTAATATAATTTTTTATTGTCACAAAGCGAATTATACGTGACCTCGTAACACTGGTATTATAGCTCAAAGAGAGCCGATAACTTGTGGAATGAGACAAGGTCGTGACGGAAAAGATAACAAAATCGAGAAAAAATAAAGTGAATATTAGGAATGATACAAATATTCCGATTTCCGGTTGATGAGATAACAATTGGAATAATGGATAAATCAGACACGCGATATTCTTTTAAGGTCTGATATATGTATCGAAGAATACGGGTGATCAATCGCTAATACACGAGACAGGTAAATACTCGAAGTATATCTCGGGGAATAATTGCGACGAATCGCCAAATGAAGCCGTAACGCTTAACAGAATAAATCACGATCGATCGCGAATACGCGATTCAAAACGAGAGATTTTATATCGAAAAAATACAGGTATCGTTCATACACGCGAAACGTTAAATACTCGGCGTATATCTCGAGAAATAATTCCGACGCATCGCCGAATGAAGCAGTAATGATTTACAGAATAAATCGCAATCGATTGCGAATACGCGATTCAAAACGAGAGATTTTATATCGAAAAAATACGGGTATCGCTCATACACGCGACACGTTAAATACTCGACGTGTATCTCGAGAAATAATTGCGACGCATCGCCGAACGAAACAGTAATGATTAACAGAATAAATCGCAATCGATCGCGAATACGCGATTCAAAACGAGAGATTTTATATCGAAAAAATACGGGTATCGCTCACACACGCGACATGAACCGATTTCGTGGCATCGTTTCAATCGTAGATTACGTAGATACGCATCGTCACCTCGTCGAACTATTTATTTTGTTCGAAATCATACAAAGGAAAGAACGGAGCACTACCGAATATATCGAAATTCTTTACGTATCAGGTGTCGGCACAGTTACGATTCAAATTGTGTCAATGTCAAATTTATCACACGCGAATCTGATGCTCCCGAAAAGGCGTTTTGAACGCCCACGTTCCGCGGCGTGAGTCAAGATGGCGACCGGACGTCGCGATGTAAAAATGTGAAATTGATGGCGGCCTTAACGCAAACGTGGACTTGCGTATCAAAGATGGCGACCGGATGCCGCAACGTGAAAAGTGTGAAATCGATGGCTGCTTTGATGCAAACGTGGACTTGTGTATCAAAGATGGCGACCGGATGCCGCAAGGCGAATATAGGTGGAAAAAGATGGCGGCGCCGTCGACCACGTTCTCGGCCAACGACGCAAAACCTGTTTGATGATTCTTTAGCTCGAGGATTGATGTTGATCCCGATCCAATCGTCGTCGTCCGAGAGCGGATACTCCAGTTTCGTCGACCACACGATATTCGACGGTGAAGACGGCTGCCAATGGTCCGCCGTGATCGGACGGTTGACTCGACGGTTGGCGTTAGGCTGCTTGTAATGTAGCCGTTGACGCTGGACGGTCGGATTCTAGCTGGGTTCTCTGCGTTGTCTATCGTTGATACCACTATTCGTGGCGTTATTATCGTAAACCACGATGCGAGAGGCGAACTTGTGCCGAGTAATATCAAAGAAAGTGGCGTACGTCCTCCGAAGAGGATGAGAATTACATGGACTTCACTCGACGGTCCAAAGGAGAATGCTCCGTCACGGGTCTTCTTCGATCGAGTCGCGCATCGATCATCGGGTGTAGATGGGGGACTCGATGCTCGCGGAGTTTCGCGAGCTCCGCCTATAATCGTCGCGACGATGTTCGCGTGCGGCTAGGCCTTTGTGGTCGGTACGCGCGACACATACATCGAGCGATACCCCGCGGGAATATATAGATGGCGCCGTTGCGGCGTCGACCACTACAATATCCCCCTTCATTTGGGGTTACGATTAGAGACAATTTTCTCGTCGTAAACACAAATGACAATTCCGTGCGTCAGACTTCATACGAGTTCGTACACACTTGCGTTGGCTTGGGCGGCTCCGATCTGAAATTCTCGAAGGAACGATTAATACAGGTACGTCAGACGGACCCATGGTATTTGCGCAAATTTACGCGATTGTGAACACCTTTGATTAGCTCGGGATTCTCTGGATCAGATAATTGGAAGGCGTTTTCTCCATATTTCTTTTTGATTCGATAGGGACCGTAATAAATGTGGAAAAATTTGGCAGTCACCTTCTCGGATTGTTTAGATGGGTAGGGGATTCCAAGCAATACCAGGTCTCCCACATTTAATACGACCTTGGACGTGTGTTTTTGGGCTTTTTGCCTCTTTTCAAAACTTGAGTTTATTCGTTCGTTCGCCAATATGATTTTACGATCATGGGGAATATCGATGTTGGCCGGAAAAGTGATTACATTTTCGATTTCGTCCTTAGGGGACCTTCCGAATTGTAATTCGAAGGGCGTGAACCCAGTGCTCATGTGCGTGGTGACATTAAGCAGCATCTCAATGCGTGATACATGCTTCGCCCATCGACTATGCGTATCCGCGCATAGCGTCCGGAATAATCGTCCAAGCTCCCTCATCACCCGCTCCGTGGGGTTGCCCTAGGGGTGGCGAGTAGAACTGAATCGAGGGCGAATGTCGTGTGAATTGAGATGGTTTTTCCACTTAGGCGAAGTGAACTGGGTTCCATTGTCTGGTAATATGGCGTTGGGTTTCCCGAGTTCAGGGATATAATCTTGGAAAATTTTATTGATAATAATCTGCGTCGTTGATCTTTTGAAAGCGTACAATTTTACATATTTTGTAAAGGCGTCTAACATGACGAATATGTATTGGACGCCACCAATGGAGCGCGGAAGAGGACCATAAAAGTCGACCGTGATTAACTCGTTGGGTTTCTCCGCCTTGACTAGCTGGTATTCCCCTTGCATGGATACATTCACGTTTTTTACGCGTTGGCATAGGTCGCAACTCCGGACAAAGTTCTTGACTTGTTTGCTCATGCGGTCCCAATGGAATCATATTCTAAGATAAGTGAGGGTTTTCGACGTGCCGGGATGGCCGAGTTTCGTATGAAAATATTCGGTGAGACGCCGGGTAAGAACCGCCGGGACTACGAGCTGCCATCGCTTGGATATCACGTGAAAGCGAAACAATGTATTGTCATGAAGGTCGTATATTGGTATTGAAGTCCCATCTTCCACCCGTTTGATAATGGGAGCGAGTTGGGAGTCACGTTCTTGAAATCGACGAATAGCCAGGAGATCCTCCCGTAAATCGGGTAGTAGTCTTGCGTGAGTAGATTCCCACTGGTGGAGTGCGTTCATGGAAGAGTCGTGATTGAAATGAATAGGAAGTGATGCCAATAACGCGGGTACTGTAAGAGTGTCCGCCTCATCGGTTTCAAACTTTCCTGCGGGATTGCGACTAAAGAAGTCAGCGACCACGTTGTCTTTACCCGAGCAGTAAGTAACGTGGAACGTGTATCGCGATAGGGCGAAGCACCAACGCCGCAAGCGAGCTGTGTGGTATGTAGTTGAGTTAAGGAAGCTCAGGCCCTTATAATCGGTGATAATTTCGAATTCTCTCCCCATGAGATATGTGTGACATTTAGTTATGGAATAAACTATGGCAAGGAGCTTTTTTAGGTTGTGCCGTAATGCACTTCAGCGGAGTTTAGACATCGGCTCACGCAGAGAATAACCCATCGTTCGCTCTGATCATCGGTCTGATATAGCACCCCGCTTATTCCCCTATCGGACGCGTCCGTTTGTATTTAAAATTTGCGATCAGGCATGACGTGGCATAATCGAATGGCATTCGCAAAGTTTTGCTTTAGCTCTTTGAAGGCGACGCTGTGTTCGTCGGTCCAGTTCCACGGGATCTTTTCTTTTAATAATTGTCGAAAGGGATCAATGAAGGTAGCGTGCTTAACGGTAAATTGGCGATAATAGTTGCAGATATCTAAAAAGGATTGCAACTGCTTCCGCGAATTTGGCTCAGCAAAGTGCTCGATGAGATCCAACTTACTCTGGAGCGGTCGTACACCCTCAAGGGATAGCTCGTATCCTAAAAATGATACCGATTTACGACAGAAATAGGATTTATCCAATCGTAGCGTAAAATTATTTTGTTCTAGCCGTCCGAAAACGATATCGAGGGGAGCGAGATGCTCGTTGAACGATTGCGAAGTAATTAATAGATCGTCGATATACACGGTTAGGAATTTATCGAAGGATCCGTCGAAGACTTGACTGACGGCCCGGATGAACCCGCTGCCTGCAGTTTTCAGCCCGAACGGAATACGGCAGAATTGATACAAGGTAGACCCGTATAGAAAGGCGGTAAAAGGGCGAGAGTCTTTGGCCAGAGCTATCTGCCAATATCCATTGGCTAGGTTGGAAGTAGACATGTATCTTACTCCGTAATATCGCTGGACCAGTTCGCAGATGAGGGGAGGGGACTCATTATCGGACTCAATAATCTCGTTAAGAAATCTCGCATCGAGGCAAATTCGGAGACGACCGTCATTTCTTTTTACTATCCGCAACGGATTACAGTAAGGACTGTCCGACCTTCTAATGATGCCATCAGCAAGCATGGCGTCGATCTCGAGTCCGACTGCCTCACGTATCGAGTGGGGAACCGGGTACGAACGGCGTACGATGCTTTTCGGTTTTATAAGCCGTATGCGGTGTTCGTAGTCACCTCCAGCGGTGTTTTTTGATGAGAAGAGTTTCTTGTATTTTGCGAGGAGGTTTCGAATCGACTGGCGTTTTCCCTCGTTTAATTCGGTCATCGAGGTGGCGAGGGCGTCGATGTCACGGAAAAAGTTTTCGTCTTCTCCTTCTACATACAATCGGCAGGACCGACTAGTATTAGCGGGATTATCCGAAGAATCGTCGTCCGACTGATCAGAGGAGTCCATGTAATTCGATATGAATGGATTCTTATCCCGCTTTATTTTTTGTTTAATGTTGATTGGTTCGATACGCGGTGAGATGGGACCCTTGGCCTCATCCCCCTTTAGGCTCAGTATCGCCGGGGGTTTCGATAGCTTCATGTCCGTTTTGTCTAGTATGCGGTGAGTATTCACACAAAAGTTCGGTGGGTCACGTGACGAATTGTCAGCTAGTCGTTCGTCCTTGTTTTGCCCGATCGATGGGGTGTCTGGCCGATCATCATCATGATTGTTAAGGTCTAACCCGCCCGCGATAGTTTCGAATAAACGTGGTTCCGGAATTGGGAACGCACGAGTAGCGATTGCGTCGTTTTTATTTACGACGCGAGGGTTCGACGATTGAGAAGATAGAATTTGAATGTAAGTAACATGACCATCGGACGAAGTCGCTAATTCAGTCTGGCATGATCGACCGAACGAAACCGAGTGTCTTGGTATTACGTAGCCATGGATGCTAAATGTTAATTGATCGTAGTCAAGGACGGCGCGATTTTGATGCAGCCAGTCGTTGCCAATGATCGCATTTGAATTTAAATAGGGTATTACTAGAAACGCAGTGCTAACCATTCGATCGCCACACTGGATCTCTAGCAGCACCTGTCTTCTAACCTCGGTGGGCTTGCGCCCTACGGCTGTCGTGATTATCGTGTTTGCTACGGGCAACTCAACAATGCGGAAATGTGTGCGAATGTAATTGCAATATTTCTCGGAAACACAGGTTACTTGGCTACCGGAGTCTATCATCGCAGCAATCGGGGCGTCAAAGATACGGAAAATAATTCGCGGACAACTTCGGAATCGCGGCGTTTCGACAGTATTCTCGGGTGTTTTTTCCACGTCGTATAATAAGTCGTCGAAAGCGTCGAATGGGTGCGAGTGCGTAGGCCGACCCGACACCAACGCACTCAATTCGAGTTTAAATGGTCGGAGTTATCATTAGAGCTGCCGTTTCCGATTGGGGGAGGGGGAATCGCGTAATTTTGCACCGGGAAATTGAATGATCCGTTACTTCCGTCATCGTGAAGGTTATCACGATTCGTGTGAGATGCATTCTGGTTCGGATATTGGTAATCAAGGCCAGCTACTTGGGCATTGTTATTCGGGGGAGTTCTCGACATGTTCGTAGGAGGTGGAGCTCCGGGCATGGATCGATAATTTTGATTATTACGACGATTGAAATTTTCACGATTAGGTGAACTTTGGTTCGTTCTGTTAATGTTATTTTGGTTATGATTCGGATATGGGCGAGACTTACTGGGATTGACCGTTCGAGCACGATCGCGCTCTTCGTTGGCCATATCAAGTTGCGCCAGCGCATCATGTATGGCGTTGGATCGAGCGAAATCAATTGTTACGAGGGACTGGCGGACGCGGATGGGTAGTTGTTGTATTACCGTATAATTTAATTCATACATGTCCATTGGTGGACTGAAATACTCAGCTTCTGTAACTTGTTTTAAAAAATATGTTTGTAACGATCCCATAGCTGGGGCATAACGACGGGCGGCCCATTGGCTCTTCATCCGTACACGAACCGGGACGGAAAAAAACTCTTCCAGGAACGCGGTCCTAAAATCGTCGTACGTTGAACAAATTCGTCGATTGGCTTTATACCATATGCCCGCGCGGCCTTCGCATGCGTTCTCGACCACTAGCATTTTACATGTATCCGATTGCACATTTTTTCCCATGAAATAACGATCCAAATGTTCGAGAAATTCGCGTGGGTGGATGTTGACCGGGCCATCGAATTTGGGAGTTTTAATATCGATTTTGAGGGCGCGCATACCATAGAATAAACCGTCCAACATACCTGCATTTTGCTCTGGAGGATCACGCAGGCGAGGTGGATCATCCTGAGATATCGTCGTTAACCGAGCCTCGTGAATGCGCGTGGAGGCGTGCAGGGCCTCGATCTCGCACGTTGTGAGGCCAGCTGATGCTGCATTTTTTGCAACTTGTCTATAACCGTTTGCCCGCCCACGCTACGGGTTTCATCTCGGAGCCGCTCAAGCTCACGTCGTTGTCGATGTAACATTTCTAAATCCTCATTCAAACTCGCACGCTGCTCATCCAGATCCAATTTAGCGGCCATACCTAGAGGTTTGGTAAGATTAGTTACAACACTGGAAAGATTTGTATTTTTTGTTTTGGGCCGTGTGCCCTTTTTTACAGTCGGAGGATCCGACATAACTGAGTCGTCAGATTCGGATTTGGAACGAGTTTCCCTTGGGCTATGCTCCGTCCCCATTTAACTGGCTCATTAGATTGCTCGATATAGCAAAACAGTAAAAAGGGATGGTGGACTACTGCGAGTTTGCAATTATTTATTTTTGAGTCAGTTAATTTTTTTTTTTTTTTTAAATATATTTGTCTATTTAGGTATTTATTTGCTCGCCTTTTTAGAATCTTGGTAACCTGACCGAGCATTAATTTAACAATCCTCGAACCCCACGTTAGGCGCCATATTGTAACGAATTTTCTTTTCGTTACTGTATTTTTGATAGTTTCAATTGAAATGGAAATTTGGGTAGCCCAAGGATGTAGCCAGGTGAGGAATCCATAATACCAAAAGCACAATGTCTTTATGGAGCAATTAATATCATTTTTTATTGTCACAAAGCGAATTATACGTGACCTCGTAACACCGGTATTATAGCTCAAAGGGAGCCGATAACTTGTGGAATGAGACAAGGTCGTAACGAAAAAGATAACAAAATCGAGAAGAAATAAAGTGAATATTAGGAATGATACAAATATTCCGATTTTCGGTTGATGAGATAACAATTGGAATAATGGATAAATCAGACACGCGATATTCTTTTAAGGTCTGATATATGTATCGAAGAATACGGGTGATCAATCGCTAATACACGAGACAGGTAAATACTCGAAGTATATCTCGAGGAATAATTGCGACGAATCGCCAAATGAAGCCGTAACGCTTAACAGAATAAATCACGATCGATCGCGAATACGCGATCCAAATGAGAGATTTTATATCGAAAAAATACGGGTATCGCTCACATACGCGACATGAACCGATTTCGTGGCACCGTTTCAATCGTAGTTTACGTAGATACGCATCGTCACCTCGTCGAACTATTTATCTTGTTCGAAATCATACAAAGGAAAGAACGGAGCACTTCCGAATATATCGAAATTCTTTACGTATCAGGTGTCGGCACAGTTACGATTTAAATTGTGTCAATGTCAAATTTATCACACGCGAATCTGATGCTCCCGAAAAGGCGTTTTGAACGCCCACGTTTCGCGGCGTGAGTCAAGATGGCGACCGGACGTCGCGATGTGAAAATGTGAAATTGATGGCGGCCTTAACGCAAACGTGGACTTGCGTACCAAAGATGGCGACCGGATGCCGCAACGTGAAAAGTGTGAAATCGATGGCTGCTTTGATGCAAACGTGGACTTGTGTATCAAAGATGGCGACCGGATGCCACAAGGCGAATATAGGTGGAAAAAGATGGCGGAGCCGTCGACCACGTTCTCGGCCAACGACGCAATACCTGTTTGATGATTCTTTAGATCGAGGATTCCTGTTGATCCCGACCCAATCGTCGTCGTCCGAGAGCGGATACTCCAGTATCGTCGACCACACGATATTCGACGGTGAAGACGGCTGGCAATGGTCCGCCGTGATGGGACGGTTGACTCGACGGTTGGCGTTTGGCTGCTTGTAATGTAGCCGTTGACGCTGGATGGTCGGATTCTAGCTGTGTTCTCTGCGTTGTCTATCGTTGATACCACTATTCATGGCGTTGTTATCGTAAACCACGATACGAGAGGCGAACTTGTGCCGGGTAATATCAAAGAAAGTGGCGTTCGTCCTCTCCAGAGGATGAGAATTACGTGGACTTCACTCGACGGTCCAAAGGAGAATGCTCCGTCACGGGTCTTCTTCGATCGAGTCGCGCATCGATCATCGGGTGTTGATGGGAGACTCGATGCTCGCGGAGTTTCGCGAGCGCCGCCTATAATAGTCGCGACGATGTTCGCGTGCGGCTAGGCCTTTATGGTCGGTACGCGCGACACATACATCGAGCGATAGCCCGCGGGAATATATAGATGGCGCCGTTGCGGCGTCGACCGCTACAGTACCTTATGCTCTGGTAGTAATTCGCGCAAGGCATCACAGTGTCCTTGGTGGAACGACGCTTGCACAGTAGCCACGAATAACCGAATCTCGGCTTCAAAGAACTTTAGAATCTATAAATCGGTTTCTAATTTCACCGAACTCCAACAATCGACTGCCGCTGCTCGCCGTGTATTAACACGTTGAGCCCCGCGCCGAAATTGCTGCGCTTTCCGTTCAGCCCGCAGCGAGCGGCTCGGTCCGGTAACGGCGGAAAGCCGGTGTCGGTGACGCGAGCGGCTCGTGTCGGTCCGCTAGGACCGACGCGGGCCAGACGGAAAGTCCAGTGTCGGTCCCCAGGGACCGACGCGGGGCTCAATGTGTTAAGGAAAGCAAAAAGGGAATCATATAGAGCCTTCTGTAATTCGATTGATCATTCAATGCCAATAAAAACAGCATGGAGCATCGTCAAGGGCTTTAAGTCACGAAATTCAGTGTTCTCAGACCTCTACGATTGACCCTGAGGACCCAGCGATTTCTGAGGTGATAAATAACCTATGCCCTCCGTTCGACGCTCCGCATATGGATGCGGTTCCGCACAAATCTATCGCGTTCTTGGATAGACCATTTCACCTCTCGGAACTAACATTTATTATTTCTCGCTTAAAGCTGCACTCCTCTCCAGGGACTGATTTGATCAGTAATGCAATCATCTCTAAACTTCCTCCCGAGGCTATCAGATTGCTATTAAATCTTTATAACAGAATTTTTATTTCGAACACCGTCCCAAAGGATTAGTCTTTCTATAACGTGTGTGTTATACCCCAGCCAGCAAACAAGGGTTCCCGTCCTATTAGTCTGGCTAATAATCTCTTAAAGATTTTCGAGGGCTTAATTAAAAATCGGCTTGAATGGTGGGTAGAAAACGATCGTTACATTCCGAATTGCCAATTTGGTTTCAGGAAAGGAAAATCTTGTACGGATAACTTGGCTATTCTGACGACGGATATATATTTAGCGTTTGCGAGAAAACAGCACTGCGGAGTAGTCTGTTTAGATATAAAAAGTGCGTATGACCGGGTAATTCCACAAATTTTGGTTTCTAACCTATTTTCACGGGGCATGTCGTCACGCGTGTGTAACTTGATATATAGCCTGATCTCTAGCAGAACCCCCAAGTTCAAGACTCAAGGCCGTATTATCGACGTTAGGAAGACCAACATAGGCCTCCCCCAGGGATCGGTTCTAAGCCCTATTCTTTTTAACATCTACGTCCGTTCTATCCAGCGATGGCTTCCCGCGGATACGAAATTTCTCCAGTATGCCGACGACTGTGTTATTTACACTTCCGATACCAGTCTGAATAACATCAAGACGACCATGGAAGTTTCTCTCGAGAGCGCCTCAACATGGCTCCAAGAGATTGGCTTAGCTTTATCTATCCCTAAGACTCAATTTTGTATTTCCTCGCGCAAAAATTTCAACCCCTTGGAGCACCCTCTGAATGCAAATAATACGAGAGTTCCATCTCAGCCTCAACGCACCCTTTTGGGGGTTAAGTTGGACTTTAAGTTAAGTTGGTCGACCCATATTCGTTATGTTGCGCAACGTGCGCGTCAAGCGCTGAACATCCTGAAGGCCCTTTCGTCGAGGACCTGGGGTGCCTCACCTGCCAAACTTTTTACGTTTTGCAAAGGGTATGTAAGGGCTATTATGGACTGGGGATGCTGGTTATATGGCAACGCCAGTAAAGACTTACTCCTTAAGCTCGAACGGATTCAGTACGAATCAATCAGAGTCTGTCTCGGCCTACTTAAAACCCCTCGTAACGTTAGCTGAGGCGGGTTTGTATCTATTAAAATTCAGGAGAACCTACATGATCAAGCGTTTTCTCTGTCGAGCGTTTCCACTCTCCAATCACCCTGTGATACACAAATTCACGCTGCTTGATACCATCCTTGTCAGAGTAAACCTAAAGAGTGTGAGGTACACGCTCGAGCTTTTAGTCTGCTACCGAGAACTGAGAACGAACATCCAAAACGTGGCAAAGTCGGAGGACCCTGTGTGCTTTCAGTTTCCCTTAGCCAGCCAGCTCTTTGAGTTCAAGCCTGACTTCTCGTTTGGAAAGATACTCAGGGACTCCGATAATCCCGAGGCTCTCCTCCAAAACGAAATAGCGACTCGTTGGTAAAATTCGGATCTGATATACACGGACGGATCGAAATCTGAGGGTCGGTGTGGCGCTGCTTTTCTCCGCTTATTCAGAAGAGTTTCCGTCTCTTTCTCTTTTTCTTTAGACCCTTCAATGTCCATTTTTTCGGCGGAAGCTGTCGCTATCTGGCGCGCAATTATACACTGTCGCCGTAACAACTCAAAATGCATCGTTATTTTTGCAGACTGTATGTCCGTATTAGTGGAAATTGCCAAGCCTGGTATCTTATCAACACGTAATTTACCGTATCATGGAAATACGTCTGCAAATTAACCTCCTCATGAATGACGGTGGAGCTATTGACATCGTCTGGATCCCTGCCCACAGAGGGATAAGGAGAAACGCTTTCGCGGATGCGTTAGCGGCTGGTTGTCGACGGGTAGCTATGGACGTTCGTCCACTAGTTTTGAAGGTTCCGGTGTCAGATATGATTACCCTCCTTTGCCCTATAGACCAAAACGCAGTCCTGGATTCGCTTAAAACCTTACAATTTTCCAACTCCTCCACCAGTTATTTTAATATGCTTGAAAACTGGAAAGGTAAACCATGGTGGCGTAACTTTACTGATTGCAGAAGACTTATTTGCTCGGTGGCTAGAATGAGAACATCCCATTGTAAAGTCAATGAATACTTTCATAGGTTCGATATGAAAGGTACGAATATGTGCGAGTGTGAGCTAGCCTCACAGAGCGTAGATCACGTGTTCTGGGATTGCAGTCAAAACTCGGCGGCTAGAGCAGCCTTATGCGATGAACTTCGGAGGCTTGGGGTGCATCCGCCTTATTCGGTTCAGGCGATAATTAGATCGGGCCGTAGCCATCTTAAAGTCATTATGCGCTTCTTAGCTAATATAACCAATTTACCCTAACTTTTCTAATTGAGTAATTAAGTGGCATCTTTGTGAATTGTTTTTCTAATCTTGTGTGTTTTTGTCTTTCCTTGCACAGTGTGCAGTTACCCGACGTAGTGCCTTTTTTTTTTGTTTTTTTTCCCCGCCACCTGTCGCCCGTGTCGGATGAGCAGCGGGGCTCGAATGCTTCGCCTCCAGCTCCACTCGAGTCTCTGCCCTCGCTCCACTGGGAAAAGTCAGCTGGCGACCTCTTATACGAAGTCAATAATCACCTGGAGAAGAAGAGAGTGGCACAAGGTCCCCAACGTGGGACGAGCCAAATCAGGCTATAAAAAAAAAAAAAAAAGGCGGAAGGGGTCGAGTGTCGCAGAAGAAAACGGATATCCGCGAGAATTAACGTGCCTGACGAAAGAATAAATCGTATGATCTCGTCGAAATAAAGGGTTCTTACAATTTTGCGTTTGACAATTTATAAAAAAAACTTAACTTTTAAGTGTTTGTTAACGTCTTAATTGTGAACAGTTTTACGTATGTGTTACAGGTGACCTTCGTGATTTCCTGAAGAAATACAAAGTAACGGGTTGGACAACGGGAGAAGGGTTTCCCCGCAAACGAATTCAGAGGTAAGCTAAATTATTGTCGTCGATGATTTTTTTTTGGTATCTCTTGAGTCTTACGAACTCACTAATTAAAAAAATATATTTCTATACCCCTCTTCGCCCCATTTTTTATCAAGAGATAATCGCTATTTCGCCATTTTTCGATTGAGTAATGTTCTTCCGAGATAACAGTTGGGTCAACATTTTTGCCCCAAATATTTTCACACCAATATGTAGCGAATCACTTTCTAGTCGGTTGATTTTTTTTTTAATTGTAAATTCGAATATTGAATTGGCCAGAGTAGGGTTGGATTTGTGGAATATTTATTACAATAACTGTAAAGATAATTGTTGATTTTTTATTTTAAACGACTTATTATTTCGTTATTCAAGTTTATTCATCTTATCAATTCTTATTCATATTAATTTATTTTTTTACTTACTGACATTCAACCACATTTATATTTACTTTCTGTTTTATTTTTAATGATTATCCGTACTAAATTATATTTCAATCACTGTAACATTTTTCGACACACATTCCTCGATCCCGCTCATCCAATCCTTCTTTTGATTTTTGTATTGTGTTCATTGTCCTTGCTTGTGTCGCCGCCGTTGTTACAGTACATAAATATCGATATACATTAGACTGTGCCAAATTCAATGACTATTTTTTTTTTTTTTGGCTCCATGTGAAAATTACATTTTCTATCACGAAAAAAAAATGTTCACCAAATCTTGACTCGATATCTTGATTTTCCAGTTTGCGCTCGCGTAATTAAAGATTTTTAAAGAATAAAACATTTTTTATCAGTTTTATGCCCTAAAATTTATGGAATATGATCTATAAAATAAAAATAAAAAGCATCATTTCATCGAACATTTAATTTCTAACAAGGATAACCTTGGACGAAGTTAAAAAAATCGCCTACTCGTCTCGTAGAGCAAATCAAAAATAAATTTTTCCTCAAATTTTTCGTAAAGTTCGTTCTTATACATATATCAAACAATGATTATATAAATAAAACGTGTGAATTTTATTTCTCAGACAATAATAATGATCTAACCCACTGGTGGTTATGCGCAAATTCTTCTTTATATCTTTTGGTTTGAAATAAAAATTATAATAATAACAAAAAAAATCAAATTTTGAAAAATGATATAATTCTGCTTCCCATTCCATACAAGTTTTATCGACTTAGAAGTTTTAAATCAACATTCATTGCTATAAGACGTACAAACGTGTGTCAATGTGCAGGTATATTGCTGTAGTATCGAATAATAGTATAAAAAGAGAGAATTAACAACTAAAATCAAAGACGAATATTATTAATTTAAATGATTTTGTGCATTATACCTTTTTCACTCACATAAATAATGATAATTATAATAACAACAATAACAACAACAACAACAACAACAACAACAACAACAACAACAACAACAACAACAACAACAACAACAACAACAACAACAACAACAACAAAAACAATAATAAATAATAATATTATTATTATTATTATATTATTATATATTGTTATTATAATATTATTATTATTATTATTATTATTATTATATATTGTTATTATAATATTATTATTATTATTATTATTATTATTATTATTATTATTATTATTATTATTATTATTATTATTATTATTATTATTATTATTATTATTATTATTATTATTATTATTATTATTATTATTATTATTATTATTATTATTATTATTATTATTATTATTGTTATTGTTGTTGTTGTTGTTTTTGTTGTTGTTGTTGTTGTTGTTATTGTTATTGTTATTATTATTATAATTATCATTATCTGAGTGAAAAAATTATACTCCACAAAATCATTTAAATTAATAATATTCGTCTGTGATAAAATGTTGTTAATTCTCTCTTTTTATTTTATTATTTGATACTACAGTCAATGAATGTCGATTCAAACCTTCTAAGTCGATAAAACTTGTATGGAATGAGAAATAAAATTATATCATTTTTTTAAATTTGATATTTTTTGTTATTATTATAATTTTTATTCCATACTAAAAGATATAAAGAAGAATTTGAGCATAACAACTAGTTCGTTGGATCATTAGGATTGTCTAAAAAATAAAGTTCACAAGTTTTATTTGTATAATCATTGTTTGATATATGTATAAGAACGAACGTTACGAAAAAATTTAGGAAAAATTCACTTTTGATTTGCTCTATGAGACGAGTAGGAGATTTTTTTTACTTCGTCCAAGGTTATCTTTGTTAGAAATTCAATTCTCGATGGAAGAATGCTTTTTATTTTTATTTTATAGATCATATTCCATAAATTTTCCGACAGTCATTCCGGCGGACAATGTGCGCAGAATGTTGAGCGAAACGGCACCAATGGTTCGGCAGTACTCAATAATCAACGACGGAAATTCGGACTCAAAATCATTGGGGGAAAAAAAAAGAAAACGTACAATCGCACCCTCGAAAGTTTCGGGGTCAAGCAGCGCTTCATGTACAACGACGTCTCCGTCTCCGTCCCAACTTAAGAAACCGAGAAAAGAATATCGATCTCGAGTTCTTTCGAAAACATCGCAATTAAGTTCACATAAGAGCGAAAGGACGACCATGCCATTGAACGATAAGCAATCCAACGATTTTGTTGATTCTCCAGCAGAGGATGAGACCGACAACCGTTCCGACATATCTGAGAAGATTTCGATCGACCACCGTTTCGACAAATCCCAGCTCGAGGAATTGAAAAGTGCGGTAGTTGGTAAGAATGCGAAATAAATTATGTGCAACTCATGTTATAATCCGAGCGACATTATAAATGTTAAATTTAAGTTATATGTTTTTTTCCTTTTCTGCAGATGAATTACGAAACACCATCAAAGTCGAGGTCACAGCGGCTGTAGCTAAAATTGGCGGATCCATAAAATCAGCCAAAGAAAGTGTGCTCTACAATTTAGAGCAAAAGACGAACGAACTGCAACTTGCGGTTCTCGCTAGCAATGTTCCGCAAATGCCTTAACTCCCCCACTCGTTGAATTAATCGATTCTGTAGGCGTACCGTTGCCCATTGAAGAATTGGATGCATTTCTGCAATTTGAAGAGATTCTTCAAAGTGCTGGCGAGAAAAAAACCGCATTGGTAATTTTTTTGTCTCTTATTGATTCCAACCTTAAGGGGGGGTGGGGTAAAGAAGGGGAGATGAAAAAATAGAATAAAATAACTACGATTTTACGATACGATTTGGTAATTATTCACTTTCACGGCATTTCGAAATTTCACAGTTTTTGAACATTTTCTTTTTGGAGGATCTTTGTTAGGCCCTCTACATGAAGAATCAGATGGGGTTGGTCACAAAAGGTTATCAGGAATCCTGATAATCAGAATAAAATGTTATCAGGATTCCTGATAACATTTTCTGACCTCTCCCATCTGATTCTTCATGTAGAGGACCTAACAAAGATCCTCCGAAATGAAAAGTTTCAAACACTGTGAAATTCGGAAAAGCCGTGAAAGTAAATAGGTACCTACGATTTTTTTATTTTACAACAGCGAAAGTTGCTGTTCGCTTCGAGTTTTTTACAATAAATTCGTTTGAGAGTAGATCTATGTCTAAGTTATCGACCATGTCCGCATACACATTCAAAATCGCTATGTGGTTAAGGCGTTTTTGAAGCATCGTGGACCTCAAATAGCTTTTTAGACGTCGTGGTGTCGAAAACGATCGTTCGTTAGAACAAGACGATCCCGGAATTGTCAAGAGCAAACGGATAAAACGTGCGTATTCCGGTACAAGGTCAACGCTTCCAAATTCTTAACATCCGTCTTGTTTCGTTTAACCACGTCTAAAAACATTTTACGATCGGATAAAAGTCGTTCTGCGGCAAAATCGGATTTATAAAAATCTAAGATCGTATCTTCATCGGTCGAACTGCCAATTCCAAACAATTCTAACGATTTGAAAAACCGATTACCTTCGGTGTTAAATCTCGTCTCTAAAGACGCCGTCGCTTGGTCGTAGATGGTAAAATATTTTTCTCGGTACCACTCTTGTGGACTTTGAAAAACGTGATTGTCTGAGTGGCCTTGATCGAGGCGCCTTGGAATTTTACGCGCACGAGGCAGCTTTAGGCCACCTATATCGAAATCTTTAACTTTCTCAATCGCTTTCTGACACTTTTCCCAGATTACGACGAATTTCGAATCGAGAGACGAATAAAAATGAAACGACACGACTGCAACTTTTTCCAAAGAATTGCAGACGCTCAAATGAGAATTTTGTAAATCCGTGTTCAGGATTTCAATCCGATCAAACATTTCAATCATCGTCGTTAATGAAAAAAAAAATCGAAGGATAGCATTTGGGAAAAAATGCCGAAAGCTCTTCGAGAAACAGAGACGTCGACGTCAGTGCGTGTTGAAATATCTTCGAAACCAGCAACCGAACATAGTTGTCTCGAATATTTTTTAGAGATTTAATGCGCAGGACCCATCTGAAATAACATTTTCTGTTAATTTCAAAATATGATTAAAAATTATCTTTTGTACGAAGTTTTTGCGAGTTCAGACCGAATTTTTTCTAGCTACTTTCCTAAGACTATCATATTTAACTTTCGATACGAGCTCGAGAAAGTCCTACGTTACCGATGTTACTGGATATATATGGGGTATTCCTGGGAATTTCGGCAACTTCGGACAGTTGGGTCAAAATTTTTGCCCCCCAATTTTTTCCATTAATATGTGTTGAAAACGAAGCGACACGTATTTCGGCGTTTTTTATTCTGAGCCCCCACTTTTGAAATACGGTCAGTGATGAAGTTTTTGAAGTATTGACCACATTCGATCATTCAAATCGATATATCTCAGCAACGGTTAGTGATAACTCGAAAAACCACGGGTCTTTTTTTTCGTTATTGAACGCTCTATACAATGAAAACATTTACGATTATGTTACCCAAATTCAACAATAAGTTATAAACAATTCCAAATTAAAAATGAAATAAAACAAAAAACGCACTTTTAATTTTTGAAATGTATTTTTTTTTAATTCCTTGAACAAAAACAAAAATTTAGCCACCTTGAACTTTTTGGGCCGACGCTTCGTTCGGGAGTTATTAATTTTTTTGTCACAAAAAACCCGTAAATTTACGTACTTTATTAGTAAAAATTTGCATGAAAAAAAAGTACCCTTAATTATTGAAATTGATTTTTTTTCAAATTCCTTAGACGAAAAGAAAAATTTTGAGACCCGGCCCGACTTGGGCCGACGTTTCGTTCGAAAGTTATAGCTTTTTTTGTCATAAAAAACCGGTCAATATACGGATTTTAATAGTAAAAAATTGCATGAAGAAAAAGTACCCTTGATTATTGAAATCTTTTTTTTTTCAAAGTCCTTGAACGAAAACGAAAATTTTGAGACTCGGCCGGACTTGGGCCGACGCTTCATTCGAAAGTTATAGCTTTTTTTCTTAACAACCGGGTAAACATTTACGGGTTTTTGTGACAAAAAAATCTATAACTCCGGAACGAAGCGTCGGCCCAAAAAGTTCAAGGTGGCTAAATTTTCGTTTTTGTTCAAGGGATTAAGAAAAAATACATTTCAAAAATTAAAAGTGCGTTTTTTGTTTTATTTCATTTTTAATTTTGAATTGTTTATAACTTATTGTTGAATTTGTGCAACATAATTGTAAATGTTTTCATTGTATAGAGCGTTCAAAAACGAAAAAAGGCCCGTGGTTTTTCGAGTTATCACTAACCGTTGCTGAGATATATCGATTTGAATGACTAATGTGGTCAATACTTCAAAAACTCCATTTGACCGTATTTCAAAAGTGGGGGCTCAAAATAAAAAACGCCGAAATACGTGCCTCTTTATTTTCAACACATAAGGTAAACGGCCCAGTTTCTGACCCTGTCCTAGATTGTGACCCCGACGGCAAAGTTTTAACTGCCATAAATACAGTTTTTGTTGAATAATAATTAAATTATCGGCTAACTAAAGAGCGTGTTTCACTTTTAATTATTGGACAAACACACTTTCTTTATGAAATATTTTATAATAGTAATTGACCAGTGAACAGTGTAACACGCGTCTCAGTGGCTCTGCGGCGGCCGTGCTAGACGCTGATACCAAGTGCGACGACCTACGAAAAACGAAAAATTTGTTCGTACTGTAAGTATAAAACGACATAAAAATGGTATCGACATATTCAGCATGAACCACACTGTATATGAGATAAAAAATATTTTAACTTTTGGTTGTATATTTGGTTAAATCCGTAGTGTCAATAACTACGTCACATCATTTAGGTTACGTTGCAGTTGTTGACCCTCGACTTGTCACCTGCGAATAGCCTTTTCAATAAGAAAGTGCATGTATTATTGTGTCCTTTATTTTACATATTTGGGTGTAAAGAAAAAACGGTTTCGAAAGTAATTTTTGTAACGATTTTTTGCTTTTAATTTAAATTTTTTTTACATAAGTATGTACAGAAAATAAAATAGTTGTGCACTAATTCAATGTTTTTTGCTGTTTATACTCGTTTATATATATGTGTGTCCGTGAAATGACATATATTTCAATTTAACGTTTTCATGGGGATATTCGGAAGGGTCGGAAGTGAGTACGCATAGGTGTCATGAATTGCGCCAAGGGGGTCATAAATCGGGTACACGTGGGTGTCACAAACTACGACATGGATGTTTCTCTAGTGTCAGAAACCGCGGCAGCAGAGAAGCGATATTAAAACAACTATTATTATATTATATTATATAATATATATTATATAATATATTATATTAATATATTAATATATTATTATATTATATTAATGAATATTAATTATTTCACTTGTTTAATAGGTGAATCTCATTTAGGAGGCCTTAACGCACGTGTTAAGGAGGCTCGGTCACGGAGGGGCGGGTTGCGCGGGCGTTTAAGCGGGGCCCATTTTTTGTTTCAGTCATACGCATGTTTGGCATAATACGGTTGATTATAAACGTATTATTGATAATTTTATACAAGACTAACTAGCTGGGCATCGATAAATAAATACCGCAGAATTGGCACAGTTTTACGTTACGATACTGCCTAAAGAAGTACGGCAACATCGCAATTCTCCATGCCACCCTCTCCTCTGATCGCCGCTGATTTTCTTCTAACACCGCGAGCTGACAGTTCGAGATTTTTATTATGACAGAAAATATGCGTTGAACTAACCCGATTCTAAGGCTATGACAGTTTGGTTAGCGCCGCCGCAAAGCGGTGGATCGAGCCAGGACTAAACAAACGAACACCTGATTCCTGTGACGCTGCCAGATCTTCACACGTTCGCGAAACCCATCGGAGTTTTAAATATTTCGACATTTTAACATTGAATATCTTTTTACATAAGTCGATGACCCACAACTTTTTCATTATATTTGGAATCTTCATGACCTAATCAACGTTACTGTGGTTTTTTATCAATATCTGTTGTCTGAGTGCAAAAATATCGCTTTATACAAGTCTTTTGGGGGTGCATCTTCCATAAGCCCTGTGTTAAAAATCCCAAGTTTAACTATTTTTATCTTTCTTATTTAGTCGTTAACCTTATCTGAAACTTTGCATACGTGAATATGGGCACATTATCTATGATATACTTGAAAATTATTTTTTTCTGTTGTTGAGACGTTAGCGACGGAGCCTCCTTAAAACCTTTACTTTTCATTTAAGCTATATCACGCGTCAATGAATAGTCAAAATCCGACACCGCTCCTCTTAAAGTGTCAGTAACTGGGCCGTTTACCTTATTAATGGAAAAAATTGGGGGGCAAAAATTTTGACCCAACTGTCCGAAGTTGCCGAAAACCCCAGGAATACCCCATATATATTTTTAATTTAGTTCTTTTTAGACAAAAAGAATTTCCGTCGATCATACTTTTTTACCCAATCAACCCATTAAGAGTTACAAGTTAACGCGTTAATTGTGCTTTGTATTTTTTTCCATACAGAAACCGAGAAAGGAATATGTATATTGTGATCTGCGACTATTTGGAGGGGGGGGGGGGGGTAAAGAGGAGAGTGGGCAAGGGACAAAAAAAAGGAAGAGAAAAAAAATAAGAAGAAAAACCAAGTAATGAAAAATAAATTAGTATTTAATAATTAGGAGTGGATTTCGCAGAAGTGATGGCTGCCTCGCTCCGAGGTTCAGTCAGATGGCATCAATTCGAGAGTTGTACTAAAGATTCAGAGTGATGAAATAAGAGAAAAGTAATAAACGCAAAAAAAGTAAAAGAAAAATACAATACTCGTGCGAAAGAAACAAAAGAATGAATAGCGCAACGCCAGCCCTGTACTTGAGGGTTCTCGCAAGAAAATCTCAAAAGAAAGAAAAATAAAAAAATAACGTAGTAGTGTAAAAGAGAAGAAAAAATAATACGCAGCGTAAAATCAGCCCTGCAATCGACGGTTCTCGCAAGAGAATTTCAAACAAAGAAAGAATGAAATAAAATCAAATAAAAGAGTAACGCAAAACGACAGAAATCACGCGAAGTCGACCTCCGATAGTCGAGGGTTCTCACTAAACTCCAAGGAAATAATCGAAAATAAAATAAAATTAAACGTGAGTGAAATGAAAGAAAATAAATAAATAAAATAAATGACGCGAAGTCAGCCCTATGGTCGAGGGTTCTCACCAAAAAAAATCGGAACTAACGAAAAGATTTCAGACGCGCTTAAAATAAAATAATGTGACGACGCAAAAAAAAAAGAATAAACGGCGCCGTACGATCGGCCCTTGCTGGGTTACTAGGCGGGAGGAGGGGAGGGGAAGAGAGGGGGAGTAAGGTATAGACGGGACACCTGGCCGGTTGCAATTATTCTTGAATAATAACGAAAAATGAAAATACAAAGAAAAGAAGGAACTACGATTTACTGAAGCTATTTTTAGTGGGCGCCAGTCACTTTATCGGCAGTGACAACGCAGTTAATTATTCGGAAAACGCAAACCATCGAGAATTTTCAAAAAGAATGACTCGAACAAGAAATATAGAACTCGGCTAACCGGTGGCGAACATGGACGGATCAGGAGGGGTGGGAACACTGGACGTCGGCTCTTATCGGTAAGACCTCGACACACAAGAAAAATAAAGAAAGAAAACGAATCCGCGAATGAAAACGCTCTCACTCTACAATAATAATCTTATAAACGCGATTCTATTAACTAACGATTAAGTTATCACCGCCACTCACTCGCGCAAGCGAAGAAAAGGCGACGGCGATCGAAATTTATATGATAGTCAACGGCACGCACGCCGGTACAAAATGGCGAGCGCTCACACGTGGCCTTTCGCTTATTACTAACAAATGCCGGTGTACAAAAAAAGAAGATAATAATTACGCAATTTTTTTGGGGCAATTGGGAATAATCGAGGGGATAGGAGGGATGGAAAACTTAAGGGGTACTCACTCGTCCGTACTCTGTACACTTGTAAAACCGCCGGTATAAAAGTCCAGGGCCGTCGATCCTCGCTGCTATTGTCGCACGACGAGGGTAATTAACCGGATACAGGTTTCACGGGGTTGCTAACGCGCTCGGGCGTTCGTACAAAGACTCGATCGCACTCCTGGTGCTCACTGTTACTCAGAAAAAACGCCAATCAACGAAAATAAGACAAAAGTCGGGCTTTTCCTAATCGCTCTCAACCTCCACACGCTCGCTCTACACACGCTCGGCTCGAAGTGAGGAAAAATGGCCATCGTCTTCGTCTTCTTCATCGATCGTGGGATCGATGGTGATTGGTGTCGGAGTGGCGGTGTCATTGGCGGATCCCGATGGCAGGGCCTTCCGCTGCTGCTTCTGATTGGTCGAGCGCTGGTGGTTTGCGAGATGCACGAGTGTATGCGGTGGAGACTCGGCTTGTTGATGGTTTGGTGGAATACTGGGGAAAATCGTGGGAATACTGGCTTCTGATTGGCCGTGGCTCGTGGTTGTCTAAACTCGTTCCCATGTAGGCTCCCCGGTGCGCGGCTAGTGACTCTAGCTTGCACTAGTCCCGATCGATAATCGTGATGATTGCTGCGGTTGAGTGGCGCTAGTCCCCGGTCGATACGTCGATAATTACAGTCATCGAGCCGTCGGGTGGCGCCTCACGTGCGGTAATGGATAATCTGTGGGCCCCGTTGCGCGACGATTGTCAGCTGTTCGGCTGATGTGGGTTGAGTCGCTGCGGTGATGCGTTGCCATGGAGACGGGTGACGATGTCGTTGCTCTGGATGTTTCGGTTATCGGTGACGAGTGTAAATGCGAGTTTAGGGGTATGAGGAACGTTCGGTTGGGTGAGGGAAAATTGATAATGATAAAGTTAATTAATAGTAGTGCGCCGGTAAAAGTGTTATAATATCCGTCTCGATGTGGTGAGTGGCGGCCTTCGAGCCGGGTTGGGGGAAAATTGTGACCGCCACGTCACAATATATTTGCCGATAACATCGGTAGCGTAGGACTGTCTCGAACTCGAACCAAGATTCGAATATCGAAATCTTAGGAAAGTAGCTAGGAAAAATTAGATTTGAGTTCGCCAAAGCTTCGTACAAATTAATCGTACAAAAGATAATAGAAACAATGGGCCAAAGCAAGATTACAACAATGATTTAAAATTGCAACAGTATAAATACCTTGTTGGGCAATAAGCTGCGAGAGCAAGACTTCGATTTCTCGATTTTTTCGTTGGTGCCGAATCCTACGAATATCCATCATCTTCGTTTGCATCGGGATCCAACTCGCGGAACATTGCAAGGCGCTTCGGGGAGTCTCTGATAAATGTTACAAGGTCCTTCACCAAACCAATAAAATTTCTGGCTCCCGGGACATTTTCGAGGCTATCTTGCACGACGAGATTGACGTTGTGCGCATTGCAATGAACAAAGAGAGCTGTTGGCTGCTCTTGCCGGATACGAGCTTCCAGTCCGGATATGTTCCCCGATACATTGGCAGCTCCATCAGAACACATGCCTCGCAGTTTGCCCAAAGACAAATCGAAACGACGCAGGACATCCTTTACGATTTCAAGCAAAGCTTCAGCTTTGGTAGTCGAGGTATTGTAAAATCCGAGAAAATATTCAGTCAAGTCAAAATTCTTGGACACCGTTCGGAAACAAAGCGAAATTTGTTCTAGTCGGGAGATGTCGGGAGTCTCATCAATAGAAAATGCATACTATTCGGCAGCTTTGATTTCCTTTAGATTTTCCGCGACAATCTTCCTAGCCATCATCTCTAAAATTTCATTCTGGATATCGTGGTGCAACCATTGATGTTCGGTCCGTTGAAGCCACGATCCCAACTGTGGCTCATCTTTCGAGCGTGTTTTTAAAATTCTCGAAAGAGTCGAATGTTCGTCGCTTTCGTTTCCCCGTAAAGGCAGTCCTTGTTGAGCGAGTGCTTGGATTGTCGTGAAAATACTTTTTAATGCGACGCGATGATCCATCATCTGTTTTTCGGATGCACTTGACAATTTTTGAGTCACACTGATTTGCTTTAAATTTTCTAACGCCTCGGAACTCAAAAAATGCAGTGAGCTTTTTGAGTGTGCTTTGATCCGTGCAGCTGCGTTTTTCCACTTGCAAAATCCATCGACGACCCAGGCTTGCTGAGATTGTATTTGGTGAGAATCCCACGTCGAGATCAATTTTTTTCCGAAGACCTCAGAACAGATTGTACAAACAGCTTTTCGGGCAGTATTGAGCCTCAACCATTTGTACTCCGTTGTCCAGCGTTTAAATGAAATCGGGACGATTTCTTGTGATTCTGAAAGAAAAACATTGAATACGTAGATTTTTTAAATGACTACAAATACATTGTATATTTTGCAACTTTAAAATGGCACTAATTGAAGTTTCAGATATTGACCTACTTAACAAATTCACATTATTGATTGAGATTTTTTTTTTCAATTTTAATGTTTTAAAAATATTGAAAAAAAATTGAGTAAAAAATTGAATTTATCGGATTTAATAAAATGGAATGAAAAAACGCAAAACATAACAAGATTACCTTTTGCGCTGAATTTATCTGCACGTTGCTATCTTGAATAGTATCATTAAAAATTTGTCATGAAAAAGTTAATTTACAAGGTCGACTAACGCCAAAACCCTCACCAGCAAAATGTGAAAGAATGTTCGACGGTTTAATTATCATCTTTTCAAGGAAAACAATATGTAATTTCAAAGATTCTAGCGCTTATCGTAGATAAATTATGTCGAAATGCGATAAAACACAACCTAACTTCAAATTGAGATATTTTTAAATACGTTGTTTACTGATACTTACGATTCTCGATATTCTCCTTTTCTTCTTCGTTTCCGCAGGCTAGTGTGAGACGGTCACTTGCAGATGCGGTTTCCGATTTATCAATTGAATGGTCATGATTTTCATTTTCACTTGCACGTGCACGAGGAGCTAAAGAAGGCGACGCACTACTGCTGGCAACGCTTTCTTCTTCAGACTCAGAATGTCGCCTTTTCTTTCCAGTCCGTACAAGATACCTTAACATCGATTTTTTTTTTCGCCACAGGTAGAGAATAATGAATAGGCCGACACCTGGTCGACATGAACGAGAATAAAGGCTGGCTCCCCTTCGCTGTGTTAGTGCCTTTGAATGGCACCAACACGAATAATATCGCACTATACATGAGTAGTCACACACATCGACATATAGATATGGACTGCTAATGTCGCGAGAAAAAGTGAAAACGCAATAGAGAGGAGACTAGGGTGGGTCTAACCATCACTCTCTCTAAGTTAAAGCTGATTGGTCGCAATCATTCACGATGCATGAGATAGAGAGAGATAGGCTTAGAACCGTGCTAGTTTTCTCTCTTTTCATTGCGATTTCACTCTTTCTCGCGCATTAGCGGCCCATGTCTATATGTCGATGGTCATTCTTCCCGCCAATTCCCGCCATCGAATTCTGATTGGCTGGGCTTACACTTATAGCTTACATGATCCGTCACCGATGCAGAGCAGCACAAGCGTGTGGTGCTGTTTACAAAAAACAAAAAAAAATATTAAATAAATAAAATTTCAAGAAAAAAACCAACGCTCGAGAATTTCGGGTGTGGAATTCCATACCCGAGAATTTTTCGGGTATGGAGTTGTCTATACCCCCATAGGTGTTCCGCCGTCCCTGCAAGGAGGGCTCAGGTATACTCAATAAGGGTCGGCCTATTAGAAAATGACCCGGAGTAAGCGCATCGAAATTGTCTGGATCGTCGCGGAGAGGCGCGAGTTGAGGCACGCTTCGATTTCGCACAGTAGTGTGGAAAATTCGAGCTGGGAAAGAGTGTGGGAGCCCACGACTCTTTTCGAGTGATATTTAAAACTTTTAACTCCAGCCTCCCAGAGGCCTCCGAAATGAGGCGCGGAAGCGGGGTTAAAATGGCAGCGTTTTCCGTCCGTGGCGAATTTTGCGAGTAAATCTTTGTTTTTTATGTTAGAAATGAAAGCGCGACGTAATTCGTTATCGGCTCCTTGGAACGTAGTTCCATTGTCACTATAGACGTCGGAGGGAAGACCGCGTCTGCTTACGAAGCGTTGAAAGGCGCTAATAAAACCGGAAGTAACGTAATCGTCTACGTATTCGAGATGAACCGCACGGGTTGCGAGACAGACGAATAACGCTACATAATATCTACGTGATCTTTGTCCACGTCCGGCATACGGTGTGATGTGGAAAGGACCGGCGTAGTCCCCACCGCAGTGAGAAAATGGCGGAGACGGGTTGACCCGAGGGGACGGAAGGTCGCCCATGAGTTGGCTAGCGGAAACTGCGCGTTCTCGTGTGCAGTTTAGGCATCGATTTATTCTTGATTTTACGAGAGATCTCGCGCCGAGGATCCAGTAATTTTGTCTTAGAAGACGTAGGGTTAATTGCGGACCTCCGTGTAATGACTGAGAGTGCGTTTGGTCGATAATCAGTGCGCTGATATAATGACGCGGTAGTATTAGCAGATGTCGCTCGTTATACGATAAGAACGAATGGCGCAACCGCCCACCGAGACGCAACTGGGCTTCCCGTCGAGGAGGTTTAGAGATTTAAGAGCGGTCGATCGAGGGAGCGACGCTTTCTCTTGAAGCGCGCGAATTTCCGCGGCGAAGTGATCGCTTTGAATTTTTTGAATCCAAAATTCGCGCGCGGCTTGTATGCAGTCGGTGAAGTGCACTTTGGTTACGCGCGTCGGGTCGCGCCTTTGAGCTCGAAATTTGTGGAGCCATAAAATTAATAAACCCGTACGCGTAGGAGTTTGCTCCAGTTTGAAAATTTTGGGGCAAAGTCCCACTCTTCCTTTTCTTGAGCGACGTGTATCATCGCATTCGCACGCTGCTCATTGAGCGCAGAATCTTGCTCGATGGAGTCTTTGGACGCACGAGGTCGAGAACTTGGCCAGAAGGCCAAATTGTGACGAAGCCACTGAGGGCCTGACCACCACAGAGAGGGAGTGATCCAACAACTCTGAGACGGGAATTCCCCGAGAAGCGCAGTCTGCGGGGTTGTCGCGCGTGGGTACGTGATGCCATTTCACGTTCGGCATTTTGGTTTGGATCTCTGAGACCCGATTCGCGACGTATGGCTTCCAGCGCGACGGATGCTGCGTGAGCCATGCGAGTGCTACGGTAGAGTCGGTCCCGCCGTGCACTGGGATGGTTTCTACGTTAAGCGAGTGCTGTACGGACTCGAGGAGTCGCACGAGTAGTACTATTCCAGTTAATTCGAGTCTCGGAATGGCTACGGTTTTTGAAGGAGCGACTTTTTTTTTGCCGCGATTAACGAGACGGAAATGTCGTTTGGCGATTTGAGAACGCGCAAGTAAACGACCGCGGAGTAAGCGCGCTGCGAAGCGTCCGCGAAACCGTGTAATTCCATCGCGCAATGAGATTGGGTTAGACCGATCCAGCAAGGAATTCTTAATTTTGAAAGATCGGGAAGTTCACGACAATAACATTCCCAATGTTCTTGAATTGATTGAGGGACGTCGTCGCCCCAGTCGACTTTCGCAAGCCACAAATCTTGCATGATCAGTTTGGCTTGGATAACGACGGGTGAAGCCCACCCTAGTGGATCAAAGAGTCTCGCAATTAATGACAGAATCGCGCGCTTTGTAGTTCGCAATTTGGGTACTGCTCCGACTTGAAAACTAAACGAGTCTTCGTGTGGAAGCCAGACAATTCCGAGGACCTTGAGCACGGCCGAATCTGCTTTCGAGAGATCTATCGCGAGCTCGTGGTCAATTGACGGAATATCGGATAATAACGCGATATCGTTCGCTGCCCACTTGCGTAAATTAAACCCGCCGCGTTTTAATATCACTACGATTTGAGAGCGAATAGTTCGCGCCTCTTCCTGATCGTCTGCTCCAAACAGAACGTCGTCCACGTAAGTCGAGTGTCGAATCGCGTTGACCGCGTCGGGAAACGCATGACCTTCGTCGTCGGCTAGTTGTAATAGCACGCGATTCGCGAGGTAGGGAGCGCAAGCGGTACCGTAGGTAACGGTGAGGAGACGATAATTTTCGATGGGACCGTCTTGAGTAGGACGCCATACGATGCGCTGATAATCGACGTCGTCGCGATGCACGATAATTTGTCGAAACATTATTTCAATGTCCGCGAGGTAAACAAATCTGTATCGACGCCAGTTGCCTAGAACCGCGCCTATTTCGTGTTGTAATTTTCGACCGATATGTAAATGATCGTTGAGGGACGTGCCGTTGGACGTCGCACTCGAGGCATTAAAGACGACGCGTAAGCGAGTTGTCGTGCTGCTTTCGCGTATGACCTGATGGTGCGGAATGTGCACGGGCGTCTCGATTTTGTTGGGGCTGTTGACTCGCTCCATGTGTTTCATCGTTTCATACTCGGTGAGAAACTCTAAATAAGCGAACGCAAGTTCCGGTTTTTTCCGTAACCGTTGCTCGTGCTGAGCGTATCTCGAAAGCGCTATGCGGTGACTGTCACCGATATCGGGAGTTGACCCGTTACGAAACGGCAGACGAACGATATATCGGCCCGTTTCGTCGCGCGAGTACGTTTTTACAAAATGCTGTTCGCATTCTTTTTCCTCCGGCGTGAGGAACGTCTGAGTGGGAATTTCTTCGATCTCCCAAAATTTACGAATCAGCGCGTCAGTGTTCGGCTCGATTGCGCAGTGCATCGTGGATGCTGTTGGCGTTTGAGGAGCGTGAGAGCTCTCGATGGGACCGGAAATTATCCAGCCTAAGGTCGTGAGTTGCCCGGTGGGGGAACCGCGAGGACCTTTGCGTAGTGGTCCGAGTCATAATTGTCCGTAGACATCCGCGCCGATTAAAACGCTTATCCGCTCCGGACTGGCGGGATGAGGATCCGCGAATCGAAGACCTCTGAGGTGAGGCCATGAACTAACTGCGCGCGAAGTGTTCGCACCATAATTCGTTAGACTGGGGAAAATGAAGGCGATCATTTTTAATGGCGTCGCGTCTTGTCCGTAACACGATTCCAGCGAAATGTTAACGTAGGACGTGGCGCGAGCGGTTCGACCGTTTCCGAAAACGGTGATGTCGAGATCGGCTCGATGTCGCAAGGTGCGTAGTTTCTGAGCGAGTGACTCAGCTATAAAACTATGCGATGAGCCTTGATCGATTAAAGCTCGTGCTTTTATAATTCGACCTTCCGATGTTCTGAGTCGTACCCAGGCGGTAGCGAGAAGCACGGAAGTGAAATCCTGTCGCGAGGTACACGTGGTTACTCGGGCAGGCGATTCGCTCGGTATTGAGGCAGATGCGCCGTGCGGCGCGGGAGAGCGGGTTGCCCGCGACGAAAGTGTATTAACGCTTGCTGTGTTGTCGGTCTGAGCGTCCGACGCGATTGTAGCTTTGGAGCTACTTGGATAGGCGCGATGCAACTCGGTATGATGCGCTTTCTTACATTCCTTGCATCGATTAGAGCTCGGACAATTATTCGGAAAATGTCCGGTCTTTAAACAATTAAAACATAGTCGATTGGTTTTTGCAAACGCGAATTTGTCGTCGATATTTTTCTTTGGCCATACGGGGCAGAAGGAGAGCGTGTGCTGTCCCGAGCACTCCGGGCACTGCTTTGCAGCGGCAGTGTTTACATTTGCTTTACCTTTCGACTTGGTCGTGTTACCGCAATTATTGTACTTAGTATGATCTATAGGTACGGGCGCTGCGATGCCGCGTATTCTTTCGGTCAAAAAATCTTTCAATATTTTGAACGAAGGAGAGTCGTTTGACGCGCCGAGACTTAAATTCCATTCGGTACGCGTGCGCGAGCTGATTTTTCGCGTAATGATATAGACTAACAGATCGTCCCAATATTCTACCGGACGTTTCAAGGTCTTCAACGCGGCTAAGGAAGCGTTGACTGTATCGCGTAAAAGTTTAAGATCGTTGTCGGTCTCGATCTTTATTACGGGTAAGCTAGCGAAGGCGTGTATATGCGCGAGAATTAAAGCGCGTTGATTATCGAACTCCTCTACGAGTAATTGCCAAGCGTCTTCGTATTTTACGTCGGAGACGGATATATGCTCGAGCATAATCGCCGCGTTACCTTCGATAAACGATTTCAAATAATATAATTTTTGACTTGCGCTTAGAGACTCGTTTTCGCCGACCAACGCCCTGAAGGAGTCTCGAAATCCTTCCCACTTAGTCGCCTCGCCGTTGAATTTCGGGATCTCGATGTGGGGAAGGACGAAGGCTGAAGTCCCACGATGCTCGCAGACGAGGGTTGACTCGTTCGCCCTTGAATGTTGAGAACCACGGGGTTTTTCCTGTTGATCCAGTATGTCCGTGAGTTCGTCCATAAACTCTTCGTAATCGGTTTCTGCTTGCACGAACTCCTCGTTGAGGAAATAGACGTGCTTGCGTTTTGATTCGTCGGCGGCTTGACGAAGTCGTACGTCCGTGTTGCAGCATCTGAACCATATCTCTTTGAGAGATGTGATGCGTGTTTGCGTTTTACTAATTGTAAAGCGTTCTTTACCCATTTTGCGATAGTTTGGCACGATTCTTCGGAGTTGTTCGAAGCTTGCGATTTGTTCGATGAGTATCTCTTCGAACGAAGCCATGGCAAACGTGTTCAAGGCCGAAGAAATTTAAGAGTTTACCGAATGGTGTAGTTTAAGCGCGATAGAATAATCGCTTCCCACTAATGTAAATATGAGCGCGTACGTGAAGGAGTGCAAAAGGATAAGTTGGCCGCGATGAGCGCGAGCGAGACGGAGCACAGAGGCGTCGATTCCATATGTATTGTCACTCGGAGAAGATCGTAGAGAACTGTTCAAGCGCACGATTACCGAAATACACAATTTTATTTCTATAAAGCCGAGAAGAGTCGTCGTTCGCAAGCAAGTGTCGCGCACGGAGTCGTACTTGCGTTGTAGAAAATGTTCACCTTGCCCGTTAGATACGATGTTTTCGAATAATACTAGTCCCCGTAGCAGCACTTTTCGCGAATTTTAACTTATCCGGCTCGAAGGACCTTGAATATGATCGCGCACGCCCTTCGACATACGTGGGAGCATACTTAATAATTTCATTAAACACCGATTCGACGCGAAACGTGAGGAGATGGATACTATGGTGAGGGGGGCCAGCAAACTACAATGAATTAGATCTCGTTATAATAGCAAAAGAATCGATCTATTTGAAACTGCTTCTAGTGTAACGTGCAGCAGCGGAGCTCGGGTTTCAGCGTAGAGCGAATTCGGAGCACGAGTTACACCGGTAATGCGTACTGTGGTAACCGACATACTGACTCGTGAACTCAGACTCGCTGAGACCTGAGGCGGGTGTTAGAGGGGGTCAAAGCGTTGGGCAAAATTATTTCGAATATCACGCTCAGCGCTTCGACGCGTGTACAATGAATTCTTAACAACGTTATTGATTCTTCTTTAGCATCATCGTATTCCTGTATATTATTTTTCAGATTTTGCTGTTTCGATATCTGTGCTTAAGTCACCAAACGGTCGCGAGATGCATCGACCAAGTCCTTCCGAAAATTATAAAAAAAGACGTGCAGCGAAATTATTCCGGATCGGGCCGAAAAGTTAAGGGCGCATCGAAACTTAACTTCCGTGCGACGTGCACGTTTGAATGCTTCAAAAGTATGGCTATCATATCTTTTACCAATAAAAAAATTAATTCTTTTTTTTTGTTTTGGCAATAGTAATAATTTTGTTTAGGGTTTTGTCGATGATCGACCTTGTATGAAAACTTATTTTCTCTTTTTACGTTTTGTCTCTTGGTGCGGGACCTCTTCGGAACCTCTTCGGACACCATTAAACAGATATGGGGAGGTTCAGAATTGAATATGTTGCTCTAGAGAAATATTGGGAGTCAGGAAAGCGGATGTAGTTATGTGTACAATAGTTAGCTAATAGAGAACTGGAAGTTATATCAGATTGGAGGTGGGTATGCCACCATCCAGTTGTAAAAGAAGAGCAATAAAAGAATTCCGAAGAGGTCCCGTACCAAGAGACAAAACGTAAAAAGAGGAAATAAGTTTTCAGACAAGATCGATCATCGACAAAACCCTACCAAAAAAATAAAAAATTAACTTACTTAATCCATTAATTACCTGAACCAATTGAACGAAAAAGTTATGCATTCCATTAATTAATTAATTAAACTTTTTATTCTAACAATTTGATTCTTCAAAAATACCGGATAAGTAATTATTTTCATTTGTTCCAGTTGCCATGGAAGCCAAATTCGGGGATGTCGTTCATAGCAGGACCGATTTAGGTTCCAAAGTCGGAACTTGGTTGGCACGTTATGCTGACCGGGAGGGGGGTCGCCGTTCTCGTCAGTCGTTGGAGAATTAGGGCGACTTGGACGAACTACCAAAATAGCAATGAAAACCAAAAAAAATTTTAAAAATGTGATAATAGTGATAGAGCTTAGTATTCGTTTAATACTACTTTCATACTTTGACTTTTCCATACTTTTCATATTTTTAATACTTTTTATTACAAGTGAAAAAAGAAAATCACAAAAACAGGAAAATATTATCAGTGTACAAATTAATATCCTGCCAGAAATATCCTGCCGAAGAGATTTGGTCCGAGCTCGGGGCCAACATCGCAAAAATAATGCGTCCGATGTACGCCCGAGTCTTGGGTGATAAGACCGGGCCGATACGCAACCGTTCATAAGGCCGATGCTCGCTGTCAATATTGGCCCGATTCTGAATCGCGTAATCGGCTGAAGTATGGCCAATCAGTCGGGGCGAAATTTGGCCCATCAGTCTGGCCGAACTTAGGCCAATCCTGTGATTCAAAATCGGGCCAATATTCGCAGCGAGCATCGGCCTTTTGGACGGGAGCGATAATCGGTCCGGTGTTATCATTCAGGGCTCGGGCGATGATCGCGGCAATGATGGCGCGATCATCGGCAAAATCGCGCCGAGCTTCGGCCGAGTATGGGCCAATCTGGCCACCCTACGTGGGTACGCATGGAGTCAGTTGATCATGAGCGCTTGGTCCACAACTGATTCCCATGTCTTGCATGAAGGTTAATAAATCGGAAGAGCCTTCACTGAAGACACAGGCTGCCACATAAGCTGCAATCTCAACGATGACAGAGGTTCCACTCAAGTGCTTTGGTGAGATTTTCCAAATAAGTCGGTTCAAGCGCGCGTGTAAGTCTGCTCGATATAATGTTTACTGCTACTCTAAATTATATACTCTACACTGACCAAATATACAGTACAGGTACGTTTGTACTCGTGTTGACATTTTTTAAGAAAGGTGGGGGGTACGGTTAGAGATTATATAAAGAGCGAAACAGCCAGATAACGAGAGCGCGATCGAGCCGGTAAGTTGATTTCTGATGCGCTGCCATGGATGAGGCGCGGTTGCTTAAACCGCTGTATCTTCGTTAGTTTTGCTTTGATTTATCTGAAATTTCCACACGATATTCTTGAAAGGTTCTCCATTCCGAAAGTGAAATAAACAAAAAATGCAAAAAAACAGTTTAAAAACGTTAACCCCTCCCCCCCTTAAGGCTTCTCTGGTCGCGTCGTCCATGTCGGAAACATCAACCTGTTTGTCATTATCGATATTCGAAAAAGAAGTAGATTCCTCGTTGCTTCCATTCTCTCTATCGTCGTTTGACGTATCTTGAGCGTTTTTAGTTTCTGAGAAAAAACAACCATAACCCAAAAAATAAATTGTAATAAGAAAATAATGTAAATTTCTTCTTCATCGACAGTAGGTCCATGTCAATGATGACAATTGTTTATGGTGGTTAATATCAGGTTTTTGTTTTACCTCTCGTGTGAACTCTAACCTGTCTGCGTGAAATCTAATTTTTGTTTTGCCTCTCGTGCAAACTCTAATTCAGGGATGTCCAACCACGATTCGCCGCGCGTCTCCTAACTTGCTTTTCTTCCCTTTCTCCGTCCACCTCTCCTTTCCTCGTTGCGTCGTTGCCGCTCGTCTCCGCCTATATGCGCGCAGGCCAGCACAGGCGACTACGGTGAGCGCATTAACTCGCTTATGGCGCGTAGGATTTGAACGCAAGTTCACAATTTATTTATTAGTTTTGCGAGGTGCTTGATTAACGTGAGTTCCCTCGCCTTTCCCGATAATTTTATTTCTTAAACTACCACGCGTCGCAGTGGTCGGAGGTCGGCTCCGCTCCGTGCATGGCGAACGTAGCCGACCGGGCTCGTAGACCTGTTTGAGCTTGACGTGCGCGCAGATCCCCATTCTGCATCGTATCACGATTCACCGTACCGAACACGTCTCTCATTCGCTGACGAAAGATTCAATTCATTGAATTGAAAATTAATTTCTGATGTTATTTCCATCCTTTAACGTTTAATGTTTAATGGTAATGCTCTGTTTTCTAATAATTTGTCACGAATCATTAGAAATGCCGAAAATCAGTACACACGTTAATTCTCCCAAATTCAATTCCGAATGGGAGCTGAAATATTTATTTATTTTGAATAACGAAAATTTTTCAGGATGCGCCATTTGTGGACTAATGAAGACCAACATCGGAAAATTCAATATTTCTCGGCATTATGGAAAATATCACAAAGAAAAATATGAAAATCGCAGAATACGAAAATATGAATTCGAGGCGCAGAGAGACATTGACGAGCACACCAATTTTGTCAGCAGACTTACAAGGGAGATTTTCAGGATTCACGGAGGAACATTCGGGGGGTGTTAGAGAAGAATATCCAGAAGTAGAAGGTCTATTGATTTCAATCTGATAATTTTTAATTAACTTTAATTTTTCCTCTTGCGAATGATTTTCATATTTTTCTTTGTGATATTTTTCATAATGCCGAGAAATATTGAATTTTCTGATGTTGCTCATCACTTGTCCACAAATGGCGCATTCTGAAAAATTTTTGTTATTCAAAATGAATAAATATTTTAGCTCCCATCCGGAATCGAACTTGGGAGAATTAACGTGTGTACTGACTTTCGGCATTTCTTATGATTCGTAACAAATTATTGGAAAGAAAGCATGAGCATCAAACATTAAGCGTTGAAGGACAGGATATCATCAGAGCTTAATTTCCAGTTCAATGAATTGGATTTTTCGTAAGCGACTGAGAGACCCGTTCGGTACGGCGAATCGTGATATTTTTTTTTTTTTTTTTTGCCTTATTTGGCTCGTCCCACGATGGGGACCTGTGCCACTCACTTTTTTCAGAAAATATTTCTATCATACAGTAGACCTACTATTTTTGAGAAGGGTTCCGAACCACCAGGAGAGCACAGAAAAACACTTAGAAAATTTCCATTGGTGTCGGCGGGAATCGAACCCGGGACCAACTGCGTGTGAACCGAGAACGAACCTACTGAGCCACTGGTCTCCCGAATCGTGATATGATGAAGAATGGGGATCAGCGCCCGCGTCACGCTCCAACAGGCCTACGAGCCCGTTCGGCTCCGGTCGCCATGCAGCCGAGTGGAGCCGATCCCTTACCACTGCGACGCGCCTACCGCGCGCTGGCCTTACGGTGGGTAAGAGAGGGGATTGACGAGTTGACAGATTTTTGCTCTTTGCTCCGGGGTTGGACATCGCTGCTCTAATTCATCTGATATCTAATTATTGTTTTGCCTCTCGTGTAAACTATACATTAGTTTTATTCCACACAACTCTTTGTGTGTTTGAATTACTGTTGATTTATTTGTCCTGTGTCTGACGTGGTACATTCTGCGTACACGCTAAAATTTTTGCTTCTAGTTTTCGAAGTTTTTTGGAAAGTTTCTCTGGATCCTTTTCGTTCGACGAATCTCTCTTTCTCTTATTTTTACCCATTTTAAGAACATCAACCCTTATTAAACAACGAAATTACAGAAAATGTAATAAAACGGACTACAATGAACTCTTAATCCGTGTTGCATAATTCAGCACAAAAAACATTATGAGGTGGCGTCGGAGCAGGATAAACAACCGAAGGAACTAACTTTTTCCCCCCTAGACTCTCAAAGTGTGGTGACATTTAGTATGAAATAGCATCACCACACAAGTAATCTCGAGAACCAGGCTTAGCATACAATTGATATAAAAGAATGTGATAGAAATACATCGATAGCAATGGTAAAATGCGTGATAAATAATCAAAATATATGTATACCGTCAACGGGGGTGAGTTTGGGACAAAAATCGCCTTTTTGCTTCCTCATAGAGGAAGCTTTGTTTTCGTGAAAAATTTTTTTTTCGAGATGTTCATGAAAACGCGTTCAGAATGTCCCAAAACATGTAAAAATCATATCTAGAAAAAATGTCCGGATGTATGTGAGGCATTCCACATCATCTCGACAACTTCGAAACCTTAATATCTTGAATTTTTTTGCAATCAACATATGTTATAGTACTCTTTAAAACAAAAATATTGATATGTATTAATTTATGGTGGCATTGATAGGGGTGAAATGACAGGAAAATGCAATTTTTGCTTGTTTTTTCTTGCTGATTTTATTACATGGAAATAGTGGGTCGGAGCGAAAAAATGCTCAGAATCAATCTTGTGGTGTTTGTTGCAAGGATAACGAAAAAAAATGTTAGAAGGCAAGATTTTTCATTTTTAATGGAAAAAAAACCCATTTCAAAACTATAAATCGATTTTTGGACGATTATGACATTTTTTAAAAATTTGAAATATTTTTTTTTGAATTCCTCGAACTTTTTCCAGAAGGAATACGTCTCTTTCCAGATGGAGAAATTCGATTTAAAGGCTCAGAAAAAAAATGTATGCAAAATTTGAGATAAAAACGTTATATAATGCGAGTATATTTCTCAATATTTATTTACAAAATATTCGCACCTTCAAACGATATAATAAGTCGTTAAAGATTCAAATATTTCAAATCAGAAATTTCTTCTGATTTTTTCCATGGTCGAATGTATTTTTCTTCGAGGCTGTCTTCCGCGACAGAAAATGTAGACTGCGTATACTGTGTATCCTCAGGATGCCATAGGAAAAACCATGCATTTATCCCTACATCACGAGATTATATGTTAGTAAAGAAATTCTCTTTTGCTGAAGAAGCCGTGAACTTCAAAACGAAAAAAGAATCTGGCAAAGGGAAAAAGTAAAATAGCGTGCCTAGCGGCCCGAATCAGAACTCAACCATCGTGAGCTGTGTATTCTCGGGATACATAGTCTATACAGTCTAAATTTTCTGTCGCGGAAGACAGCCTCGAGGAAAAATACATTCGACCATGGAAAAAATCAGAAGAAATTTCTGATTTGACATATTTGAATGGTTACCGACTTATTATATCGCTTGAAGGTGAGAATATTTTGTAAAAAAAAATCGAGAAATATCCTCGCAATATATAACATTTTTATTTCGAATTTTGCATAAATCTTTTTTTCCAAGTTTTCTTTTTTTTTTGCTGAGCCTTCAAATTGAATTTCTCCATCTGGAAAGAGACGTATTCCTTCTGGGAAAAGTTCGAGGAATCCAAAAAAAAATATTTCAAATTTTTTAAAAATCTCATAATCGTCCGAAAATCGATTTATATTTTTAAAATGGGTTTTTTTTTTCATGAAAAATGTAAAATCTTGCCTTCTAACATTTTTTTTCGTTATCCTTGCAACAAACACCACAAAATTAATTCCGAGCAATTTTTCGCTCCGACCCACTATTTCCATGTAATAAAATCAGCAAGGAAAAACAAGCGAAAATTGCATTTTCCTGTAATTTCACCCCTATCAATGCCACCATAAATTAATACATATCAATATTTTTGTTTTAAAGCGTACTAGGTATAACATACTGTAACAGATTTTTTATTCGAATGATTTGAGAAGGTTTGTTTTGCAAAGAAGTTGATCATTTATGTCACGAAACAAACGATTGTGAGCATCTATTATTCACGCGCTACATTCACATTTATCGGACGCGATGTCGATGACATTCCTCTTTGTTAATATATTATATCTGGGGCACGACGGGTGAATGGGAAAACTCGATCAGTACTCCGATGCTGACGAATGGCAACAAGACAATTAAAATAAACGCGGATTACCTATAAACTCGCACACATAAGATAAACTCAACGATCACAACAACACACGAAGTCAAAATTACACGATTTCTGTTATAAACATACCCGACGAGGCGGACGAGACCGCTCTTCGACGATCAATATTGCTCTCCTTGACGAGATCGCAATGCTCGAATAATCAAAAAAAACATAAATGCATGTCACACAATTTTCAATCCACTTATACATTCATCATATATATATATATATCGATCCACGATTGATCGACTACGTTTTTTTTGTTTATAATCATTTACTTATCTTTTGAGTCTTCAAGCCGCTTCTCGCGAACCGCTTTCGCACCGATCACCTCGCTGTAGCAAATATTCAATATGGCTGAGGACTAGGAACCAGCCCCAAATAGCTGAGCCGCTGCAAGAACGGATATCGATGCTCTAGACGATCGAGCGTGCCGTACTCCCGTTCCTCCGAACCATAGATGCATGCGGAAATGTGACCAATGTATGCCTTAACGGGTTTTCTTATCCGAAGTAGGACGAAATACGGCCCAGCCGCTCGACGTCCCATGTGCTAATTGACGAACGGCTTCATTAAAAAAAAATCACCACGTGGTGACGAACATATTATCGGATACGACGCACGTTATTTTTTTTTACAAATAAGAGATGTATCATATACCTGTTCAGTTGATTCACAATGCACCGGGTTAAATAGCTGCAAACCGGTATAAACGCTTTTTACGGATTATTGCTGTGATCGAATCGTTTGTACTCGGCTATCGTTGTCGAACGACTGAGGTGAGGGAAACGCTGATATGCGGGTTCTCGAATCGACATAATGGCGATATCGCAGTACACGCCGGATCTACCGCACACCTAGGACAATTACTGCCGGGTTCGCATGAGCGCGTAACGCTATCCGCGAAACTGGACAAATGGGCCGCTCGCCCGCGCCCGCCGGTATATGGGTCACGCAGGACCGAACCCTACGATACCGACGTATCGCACAAAGTATTCATTCTTCATTACCCTCCCCGCATACGAAACTAGCCTCCGATGCTGTTTGCAGCCGCGACGGACGACCCGACGGAACGATTCGTTACAATACGTTGACTGAAAACAAATTCGAGATATTAAGGTCTCGAAGTGGTCGATTTGATGTGGAATGCCTCATAGATGTATGTGTGTGTGTGTGTGTGTGTGTGTGTGTGTGTGTGCGTGTGCGTGCGCGTGCGCGTGTGCGTGTGCGTGCGCGTGCGCGTGCGCGTGCACGTGCGCGTGCGTGTGCGTGTGCGTGTGCGTGCGCGTGCGCGTGCGCGTGTGCGTGTGCGTGTGCGTGTGCGTGTGCGTGTGTGTGTGTGTGTGTGTGTATGTAACATTGGTTAAGCGTTCATAACTTGGGAACGGCTCGAGATATGAAGCTGACATTTGTCACACATGTAAAGGGTTTACAGCGCATAGCATGATTTAATTTTTAGAAAAATCCGTGCAGTTTTTTCGTTTTTACGCAATTTTAAAAAAATTCAAAAATTCATTTTTGGTCTCTAGCTTCCAAAATTTTAGAGATATCGGGCTCAAATTCAGTATAATGTTGAACGACTACAGGCTGGTGCTCGTGATCGAATTGGAAAAAAATCCATGGAGTGCTTTAGTTTCAAGAAATTTTAGAAGGTGTAAAAAAATGGTGTGCGCACTCTAGCTGGCACAATTTTCTAGATATCGGACTAAAATTTGGTACGACGCTGCACTATTATCAAGAGGCGTTTCGGATTAAATTTGGTCCAAACTTGCACTACTATTAAAAGATGTTTGCTATAGAATTTGGGTGAAATCCATCTAACTATTCGTATTTTATGTCGTTTTAAAATTGTTCAAAAATCGGCGTGCGCGCTCTAGATTCCGCGATTTTCGAGATATCGGGTTCGAAAATGGTACAAAGTTGTACTATTATCGAAAGATGTTCCGTGTAGAATTTGGGCCAAATTCATCTTGGCGTTTAAATTTAATGCGACTTTCAATTTTTCAACTTGACATGGAATTCACTATATATTTATTCTGGACTAGATCAATTTACGAACGGATTTTGTATAAAAACAAGGCCGCAAAATCGAACCTTACACATTGCTTCCTCATCATTTTTTACATTTGCCAAAGCTTTCTCTATGAGGAAGCCAAAATTGATCGGGACAGTTCCTTATAGAGGAAACTTTAGCAAATGTGAAAATGATGAGGAAGCAATGTGCAAGGTTCGACTTTGCACCCTTTTTTTCTTTCGCGCTTCGTCTAAAATTAGTTTTTGCGCTAAATTTTTTTCTGAAAGCAGGAACCTTGCGAACATCCTTACGAAGGTGTCTGATAAGTTTTATTGAAGAAAAATTTTTTTTAGCGAAGTTACATCGACTGGAAACTTGTCCCATACTTACCCCCCAGAAGGGGTAAGTATGGGAGAAGTTTTGTCATCGTCAATAAAAATTAATAAATACATTTTTTTTTCGCCCTGTATCATATGGATATCTTTATGTAGATATCCTCGAGTAACTTGGAACAAGGATAATTGGAAAATACCCATTTTTAGGGGAAAGGTTACAAAAAAACGGTAGCAAAACATCGACATTTTTCGAAATTCATTTTATCGAGAAATCGATCAGACGGATATCATATAAAATCCTTTTCCCTTTCGTTGTGGAAGAAAGAAGGTCGGAAGACTTCGAACTATCATTTTTGAGGCTCGAATGCTCTGCTGTAAAATGAATATTTACGTATCTTTTAGCCGGTAGCACCAATTAAAAACTTTTACAGATAAAAAAAACCGTGAAAATTCACTCTATTAGAAACCGAATGATTTTTTTTTGAATATTCAGTTTTAATTTTGTCCCATACTTACCCTCGAAATACCAATCTTTCTGTTTTTTTACACTTTTCTTCGAAAATAGTCGTTAAAAAATTAATAAACTGCGCGTACGTCATAAAAACTAATTCGTCTACACTTCTCTTGCAGAATTTGATATAAAACTTTTTCGAATGAGTCGGTCGAGTAAAACGTTTGCAGCACGTACATTTTTTTCTACGGTTTTTTATTTTTTCGCGATTTTGTTTCTCCGTTCATATAATATGCCTACCAATTACGTTTTCCGCCAATCGATAGGAACATTTTAAGATGCATTTTGGCCCATGGCCGAGTCAAAACATTCAATAATGACGATTCTAGTAATAGAAATCTACCATGTCCCATACTCACCCCCCTTGTCCCAAACTCACCCCCGTCGACGGTATCTACAGTATACCATTCACCTAGTTCAAGCAATGCGGATTTTTTGAAAATTCTTGAGGAAACGTGTGCGACAATGGTTTCGGGATATACAAGTGATATACAAGTCGGGGATTTTAATATTGATTTAATACGGGATAGCGTGTATGAAAAACGGATACTGGAAATCATGGCAGGTTGAGGATGTATTCAATGCGTGGATAGGCCTACTAGAATTACAGAGACATCTCGGACACTAATTGACCATGTTTATGCCAACGAAGCGGTAAGATGCCAAGTATTATGTGCCCCAAGAATAACGGATCATGCAATAATAGCTGTAGTAATTGGAGGAGACGGGGGAAGAAAAGAGGAAACATTGAATGTCAGTAGAAATAAAAAAAGTATAAATTTGGAAAACCTGAGTTATATATTACGGGAAGCACGAAGGGAATATAATGGTAAGAAGCTGACTAACTTTGATATTAATTTTAAGGCCAATTATCTGATAGATGAAAGAGGTACCGCAGTCGACGAGTTAGCACCGATAAGGAAAACGGAAGTACCGCTAAAGTGGGTGCAAAACAAATAGTTCGATAGTGAAATACTGAGAGCAATTAAAGCAAGAGACATAGAATTCAGGGAAGCAATTAGTGGGAGAAGAGCGGAACAGTGGAATAATTATAAAAAGCTAAGAAATCGAGTTGTCGACAAAATCCGAAAGATAGAGACAGATTATTACCTGGAAAATATCGATAAGTATGAAAACGATTCATATAGATTTATTGTACGCCATAAAATATATACCCAGATAAAATCATCCTTAGAATAAAACAACGATCTACAGGGTGTCCAATTTTACTCTTACATTTAATTTATCTCGCAAGATACTACTCCGATGGAAAATTGAGTATGACAAAACTTGAAGGGCCTGGAAGGGGACGTACAAAAAATTTTTTTTTTACGGTCAAAAATCCAAAATGGCGGTTTTAAGGTGGCTAACATGTTTTTTTAACATGGAACCATACTTATTTCTTCGCATCAAAAATGTTGTCATGTCAAAACTGACAACTTTTGTAAGAAACTTTTTTCGAAAAAATTTATAATTTCTAGGTTAGAACACAATTTTTCAATTGACTATTTTAGCGTTATCCAGGATGTACCACGAGGAGGTAAAGTCATTAACATCCCATGTGTAAGTGTAAGTGTAAGTGTAAGTGTAAGTGTAAGTGTAAGTGTAAGTGTAAGTGCAAGTGTAAGTGTAAGTGTAAGTGTAAGTGTAAGTGTAAGTGTAAGTGTAAGTGTAAGTGTAAGTGTAAGTGTAAGTGTAAGTGTAAGTGTAAGTGTAAGTGTAAGTGTAAGTGTAAGTGTAAGTGTAAGTGTAAGTGTAAGTGTAAGTGTAAGTGTAAGTGTAAGTGTAAGTGTAAGTGTAAGTGTAAGTGTAAGTGTAAGTGTAAGTGTAAGTGTAAGTGTAAGTGTAAGTGTAAGTGTAAGTGTAAGTGTAAGTGTAAGTGTAAGTGTAAGTGTAAGTGTAAGTGTAAGTGTAAGTGTAAGTGTAAGTGTAAGTGTAAGTGTAAGTGTAAGTGTAAGTGTAAGTGTAAGTGTAAGTGTAAGTGTAAGTGTAAGTGTAAGTGTAAGTGTAAGTGTAAGTGTAAGTGTAAGTGTAAGTGTAAGTGTAAGTGTAAGTGTAAGTGTAAGTGTAAGTGTAAGTGTAAGTGTAAGTGTTAGAGAATTCTCGTTACCTTTCCGACGTCATCGCTCCGTGGAAACGTGGTCGCGATTACATGCCAGAGGACCACGGTCGCGGACGTTACCTGTCCTCATACGATCTTGCCCCCATTCCTGGTCGCGATCACACACCCTAGGTCTTGGGTCACGAGGGAGTATCATCCCTGCTTAATCACTTCATTCTAGATGCCGAAAAAGAGGAGGCGACTCTGTCAGTGCGTTGTCGCACCCACTATTTATGCCGCATACGAGGCATCACCGATTCCGGGCGATCGACGCCTAAACGTAGACTGCGTCACCCATCCGATGCACCGCGCCCCAGAGACGAACGATAAAACCCGGGAATAGGGAGGGCCCAAACATGAAAAGAAACTTTGCACATGGCTTCCTCATCATTTTACACACTTACCAGAGATTCCTCTATGAGGAACAATGTGTCGATCAATGTTTTCTTCCTCATAGAGGAATCTTTGGTAAGTGTGTAAAATGATAAGGAAGCCATCCGCAAAGTTCTACTTGACATCTCAATAAGTTCAAACCGGTAGAAAATTATGAGGAAGCAATGTGCAAGGTTCGACTTTACACCCTTGTGTTGTGCCCCAGAATTTCGGAAAGAATATTTAGTTGCGGCATTCGACATTCCTAAGGGAGTGTCGAAAGCCGTGGTCATCACTCTGTAAAAAGGTGGCTCGATCGATGACCCGATCGATTGTTCGCTGCTTGCAGCCATTGCGCCAGCACAGTCTTGCTGGCGCAGCACCGTTGGCTAATTCCAAAGCGGGTGCAGCGACCGAGTCGACCTACTAACCCTCAGATCAGGGATATATTAATGACCGGAGTGATGATCAACGTCAGTCAAGTTTTCGGATCAAGTTGGAATCGCTGCTCGAAGCGAGACTCCCGAACCGCGGTAGCTACACTCTTCCACGGGTGCTTAGGATCTGCCGGCTACGCACGGTTCGGTAAAGGTACAAGTCGGTACCGGAAATTGTAAAAGAACATTGTAATCTTGTAATAAAAACCAACACACAAACTAGTTCTACGTGAATTCTAATTCTCCAACGGTACAAGATCCCCAAAAAAAAAATAATTAAATGAAAACGCCCTCCCTTCCCGTTCCATCACAGTAAAACGGTCGGTGGGCACAACATTTTGGTGGCAGCGGTGGGATCTGCCGTAGTAGAATCAGTGCGTGTAAAACGGTGATCTTATAAGTACAGACGGTCGGTGTGCGCGTGAGTCAAACGCAGGCACACACACGAAACCCAGTAGTGAGACCCGACACGCAGACGTCGGTGTAATCGCTGGTACAACTTAACCGAGGCCGGTGGTGAGTTGTCAGAGAAGAGGGAACGAAGCCAGTAGCCGGGGACAGGGTTAGATTCCGCTGCAACAACATGGATAAAAGGGGTTAAAATGGAAAACAACGATCGTCCTCTTCATCCCCGTCGGGGCCACTCTGAGGAGAGTCAGCTCCCGTCGGACGGAGTGGGGGCTATGGCCAGCCTGGAGGCTGCCCTCGGAGATATTACAATGCGGACGAGAAACGCACTAGCGCAGCGGCTCTCCCCACGGGGTGGATTGCCCAGGGAGAGGCAGGCTGCCCTTGCGGAGAGCCTACGGGGCCAGTTTGGAGTCAACCCTCGACGGGGAACGTCCTTCACCGAATACAGCGACGGGGAGACGGACCTGCACCCCCCACGCGGAATATTCTCCCGTCAGGTGTCGGAGCAAATGATCGACGATGAGATAGGTGCGATGATGCGTGACACGATGCCGACCGGGAGGGGGGCTGCAGGGGGCGGTCGTGGGGCAATACCCCGCCGCACGACGCGACCGCCTGAGCTACTGCCGCCGCGGGACGACGGGGGAGCGCAACTCGACGAAAGGGATGCCATCGCGGCGATGCAACGGGAGTTGGACCGACGACGGGATCGGTTATCGCGAGGGTCCACGGGGGCGCAACGAGACCTTACCGCGATACTGCGGGAGGTAAACAGCGACCCGTATGAGCTGATACGGGCACTACAGGCCCGAGTAGCAGAGTTAGAGGCGAATGTAAGTCAGCGTAGGGCGGAAGCAGGTGCTCCGCGAGACGCTGGGTCGTCTGCTCCACGACAAGGAGGGATGCTGACGTTGGAAGCAGCCCTCAAGACCGTGCTGAAATTCCATGGAGGGGGGCCCGACGAGCTGGATGCCTTCCTCTACTCCTGCGAGACGGTTCAAAGGAGGGTGCACTGGGAGGATCAGGGCCTGTTCTTGGAGTTGATATTGTCGAGTCACATCACCGGAAGGGCCTCACAAGAGTTGCGGCACAAGAATATTTATACTGTCAAGGAGTTGCGGACGGAGCTGGAGGCGCTCTACGGTCAGCGCAAGTCGCTGTCGGCCCTCCAGGTGGAGTTCCACTCCCTGCGGCAGGGCGCCGAGGAAAATGTCGCCGCATATGCGGCTCGCACCGAGAACCTTACCACGGAATTGGTAACTAAGTTGACCGAGAACGTTGCATCGGAGAGGGATGCTCGTACGCTCGAGGATTCTACGCGGAAATGCGCGCAGGCTATCTTCGAGAATAGACTGCAGGGGCAGGTGCAGATGCTCGTGAGGGCGAGGAATTACTCCACCCTCCATGAGGCCGTGACCGGGGCGAAGGAGATCGAGAACCTGGTCAACCCAAGAGGTTTTGGGGGGTCACGGAACCACACCACACGTAAACCTACGACCCCGCAGGGAAAAGTCGACGAGGAAAGGCGCTGCTACAACTGCGGGGAGCCGGGGCACCTAAGTCGAGACTGTACGCAAAAATCCAAACGTACAATTCTACCGCAGGCGGCCAAGGCCGTGGACCAGGTCGAAGTTTTTTGCAGGTATTGCAAGAGGTCAGGACATGTCGCTCGGGACTGCAGGAAGCGTCGATGGAACCAGCGGAGAGGCAGCGGAAGCGGCGGAGAGAAATCCCAATCCGACGGAGGAGGGTCCAGCGACGAACAGGGGGCCGGACGCGAGTCCCAATCATACACTGATACGGGGGTAGTGGGGAAGAGGACCATAGGAACCTTGGACGTACTAACGTTATCGGTTGGAGCTGTTCCAGCTCCCCTGCAAACGTTCCCGATCACTCTGTGTGCCGGCAGCGCAGTGAGTGATTTCGTAGTCGAGTCAGCGGATGCCGTCGAAGGACTACTGACCCTGAAGGCCGATACGGGGGCTCAGTGCTGCGTCATCAGGGCAAGCAGCCTGCTGCCCGAAACAGCGGTTAAAAACTGTAACGTGGAGCTTATGGGAATTTCCGGTCGGAAGTTCAGACCGAAGGGTGTCGTGGAACTGACTCTCAATTTACCCGCAGTCAACGTTAAACACCCTTTCTTTGTCGTAACCGACGAGTTAGCGTTGCAGGTACCTGGGGTACTGGGGATGGACTTTCTCAGAAAACATAACGTTGATATCTACGGCGGCAAAAAGATAAAAATCTACGGTCATGAGATGCCGCTGATCGACGGAAGGGTGACCGAAGAGTCACCCCCGCGTCGTAAAACAATGAGCCACACGAGAGTGGAAAGTAAATTCGTTGGCGTCGTGGAAATACACGCAGCGGTACCTAACGTCACCGTGGGGTCAGGCGACACACCCACGGGGCGAAATAATCGTATAACGGGCTTCGGCAACGCGGACGGGAGCACGTGTTCGGTGCACCGTCTCATAACGCAACCCGAGCCGGTAGACGGTAGCACGGCAAAAGCGCCAGAAGAACGCATAGCGCACACGAGCGCAGAGGCCGATTGCCAAAGATTGCTGAGTTTGCAAAAACACTCCGAAGCTGGTTCGCGAAGATCGTCGCGCGGGAGCGACAGAGACAGCGACATCGGTCCGCCACTCAAGAGGAACAGGGACGGCGACGCCCGCGTCGAGCACGGAGACGCAAGAGGCAGCAAGCTCCATACGTCGCATGTGAGCGGCGAAGACATCGGCGGGGGAACCGTGAAAGGCTTGGGCAGCGGCGATGGCCGCACTCTCCCCGACGATAGAAGCGCGCGGGGCATCACGACCCCCTCCCACGGTCCGACAAGGGTTGAAGGGGCACTGTGGGGTAGGGAGGTACACCCCCTCATGCCTAAGCCGTCTGAGGAGGCGTTAAGAAAATCGGTTGGTTGGTAAAATGGTCGAGGCGTATAAAAAGGAAAAAAAAAATATATGTATATTCAGGGAACAGATGGAAGAAACAATTTGATAATATCGCGCCAGTTGCAATCAGGTGGTGTACGCTGGGTGAGTTAACGGTGGTGTTGTGCCCCGCAATTTTCAAGTACATTTTGTCATTATAAATTTATATAAAATAAATTCTCGAAACAATTATACGTTTCTCACGATAATTGTTTCTCACGATCGAATACTTCCTTTGCAGACAGCTAAATATTGAAATTATAAGGAACAAAATAAAACGAAACCGCCTACGCGAAGTAACGGAAATACGGATTTCCGTTACAACAATTGAATCCTTTTCGAAAGACCGTGCTGACAAAGAATCATTCGATTGGCTGGCAACGGTCAGACCACAAAATTGTAGAATCAGCTTTTCGACAACGAGCCTCGAAGAACCGAAAGCTCGCCATCGAAAAGTCAGTCTTGAACGAAAGATCAAGTCGAACGGTCCTCTGATCATCAGACTCCCGTGCCGCGATAGAATTTCCTCGTCGATACTTTGTAACAAGCGCGAATAGAAATATCTAATAGAAACCCGCGGCGCGGTAAACGTGATACGTCGCACCGCGATAATAAAGTGTTAGTCCGAGTCATCGAGAATAACATCTGCTGTGTAAAAACCCAAAAACCATAATAAATCCAAAGCGTGTCTGTATTTTATGAGTTAATACTTATTTGTGGCAAGAGATCCCGACTTATCCCTCCTGACCCGTAATCTGAAGATTCGAGGAGACACGGGTCATCCGGGGGACACAACATTGGTGGCAGCGGTGGGATCTGCCATAATAACTCTAAAATCAGTGCGTTTTTGAACCCTTCCATACGCATTCAATACAGGAAGGCTTCACACAGCCACGCGGACCCGAGCTCGACGAGTTGGTCTACGCTCGCGACGTATCCCCAGCGTCGAAGTTCCCGACACGCAGTCGTCGTGGAATTCGCCTGGAAGGCGGAAACGTGATATAAACTATCGACATAGTCCGCGATAAATTAGAACCGCGATAAGAAATTTTCCGAAAAGTGAACGTTAAATTTTTATCCGGCTACACGGCACCGAATCAGAACAGAGTTTGCGGTGCGCGTGGTGTACCAGTGTCAAAATCCCGACACCGAAGCTGTCGAGGCATTTTACCTGGTTGTGCAGTGCAGTGATAGTGAATCAGCTGTGCCTGCACGATACTCGGGGTTAAATTCCGGAAGTGCACATCGCGAGAATTTACCTGGGTGCAGCGGCCACACCATTGTGACGCAATAGTGCAATCGGTGCAGAGTCGTGTGCGAAAGTCCAGCGCTCTACGCGACACGCAGTCGTCGCGGTACAGCCTGGTTCTCCTACCGCGCAGTGGTATCTGCCGTAGCGAGATAGCGAGCCGCCTGAGAAGCATACGTCGGAGGGTCAAGGACAAGGACGAACCGAACACCAAGGGGCTCAAGGAAACGCAGCGGAAGGAACCACAGCCGACCGTTTCAAGGATCAACAGAGATCATCGAGGAAACGCAGCGGAATGGATCAAGGCCGACCGTTTCATGGATCATCAGGGATCATCCACCTGTAAGTGGCAGTACCTAATCTTATCATATAAACCTATCAAAGCCAATTTACAATTTATTCCGATGTCCGCGAAGATTTAGTAAAAGAAAGATTTGTAATACAATATTTCGGATTGGTATTAACCGTGACAGAAACGACAATCTGCTTACGCGGCAATTGTTGTAATAATACGCGAGAGAGAAAAGCCCACGCAGCGCGGCACCTGACTAACGCTTCGAACAAAATTAAATTAAATTCAGCCAGAATTAATTCTCAACAAATAAAACGCGGAGTAATCAAATCAGGCGGGAGGTAGAGGATTAGGGAAACGTAAAATAGAAGTTTGATAAATCCATAAAAGGAAAATTTAAATAAATAAAATATGGAAAACAACAGGCGAAATGACCCGCGACTCGCGCATTCCTTTGACTCGACCTTGCCCGGGCAAGCGGTAGGGGCAGCGGCCGGGCTGGATGCTGCGCTTGGCGATATCACATTTCGCACACACGAAGCGCTAAACACCCTGTCGCCGGCGGGGCGCTTGCCCCAAGCTCGCCAAACCGCGATGTCGGAAAGTTTCCGGCAGATGGGGGTAAACGAGAGGCGCGGTACGGATTTCCTGGAGACGAGTGACCCTGACCGAGATCTGCGCCGTCGGGCGCGACGTCGTGTCACGGACGACATGATCGACGAAGAGATCTTGCGCCTCCGAGATGAGGCCTCGGGTCTTCCGCCAGCGAACACCACCGTACGGCCAGTCGCGCCCAATCTCGGGGCAATACCGAAAACGCGAAGAGTCAACGACGATGACGGTAGAGATTCGGGTCGAATGTCTCGCGACGCTGTAAACGTCGACACGCATCGACGCCCCCGCGACACGTCGAGATCAGCTCGACGCGACCTGGCTGAGATGCTTCAGGGCGCCGACGCCGAACCCTACGAATTAATTAGGATCCTTGAAGAGCAAAACGCCGAATTAAGGTACCGATTAGAACGATTGGAAGAAAGAATATCGGAAGGAAGGACGTCGAGACCGTGGAACCGCCGACAAACCGGATTCCCGGGCGAATGACGGACCGTGGAACTCGGGATGGCAATGAAACAGGTCCCGAAATTTTCCGGAGAAGGTCCTGACGAATTAGACCAATTTCTACGCGCTTGCCAAACCGCTCACGATCGAGTCCCGTACGAAGACCACGAAGTTTTCATAGAATTCGTCGTATCGGGGCATATTACCGGCAGGCCGTCGCAGGACCTAAAACATAAAAATATCAAAACCCTAGAAGAACTTAGGACAGAGCTGAAGATGCTGTACGGAAAGCGTAAGTCACTGGCAGCTCTACAATTGGAATTCAACTCCCTGCGGCAGAATCAGGGCGAAAGTGTCGCGACGTACGCATCGAGGGTAGAACAGGTGACGGTCGACCTCATAGGAAAGTTGTGTGAAGGAATATCAACCCCTGGTGAGGCGCGGACGATCGAAACCATCACCCGACGAAGTGCACAGGCCAATTTCGAGAACGGACTACATGGCCAAGTGCAAACGATCGTGCGTGCTCGAAACTTTACGACGCTACACGAAGCCGTAGTCGGAGCCATCGAAATCAGCGAGATGATGTTACCAAAAGGAAACGGAGGAGTGCAAGGCTCCAACCAACGCCGTAGTTACAACAACAATAACAACAACAACAACAACAACAGCAACAACGGCAACCAACGCCGAAGCTACAATAACGGTAACAATAACAACGGCAATGGCAACAAAACCTGTTATCATTGTGGAAATGGAGGCCACTACGCGAGAGATTGTCCGAAGCAATCCGGACGAAACAGCCTACCCGTCGCGGATCAGAACAAGACGCTCCATCAAGTGGACATAGTGTGCCATTACTGTCAGAAAAAGGGCCATGTGAGGAGAGATTGCCGAAAGCGAATGGCAGACGAGAAAAACGGAGGTAACCAAAGAAACAACGGAAACGGTCAACAGTCGCAAAATAACAACAAGAAGAATTACCAGAACAACCAACAAAAGACGGGGCAAGACGACGCGTCGACAAAGCTAACGTTGGGTTCGCTATCGATCAATCTAGTATCGATAAGCGACCAAGAGTCGACATCAGACGCCTCGGAAGAGGAGGAAATGCAAATCATGCAAGTCTCAATCCCGTCAGAGTTGTCGGGCAGCGACTTCGACATCGAGTCTCCGAGTTCGGCCAGCGGTATAATCACCCTGAAAACCGACACCGGGGCTCAGTGCTGCGTCATCAGACGAGACTGTCTGTTGCCTCAAACGACGATCGAAAAAACAAAAGTGACCCTGAAGGGCGTATCGGGAAGGACTATCCACCCGGTATGCAAAGCAGAGGTCACCCTAAAAGTACCAGAGGTCACAATACGACACTGGTTTTACGTCGTCGAGGACGACGTACCGTTGAGCGTTAACGGACTTCTCGGTATGGATTTCATAAAGAAGCACCATGCCGATATCCTCGGTGGCGAGGTACTGTAGTTATACGGACACAGTATGCCACTGATAGACGGAACCGAGAGGGTTACTTTGCCCCCGCGGAGCGAAACGATCGTCCACGGGAAAACGAAGAGCAAGACCATCGGTTTCGTGGAGAAATACGAAATCGAAAAAGAAATTCTCGTCGGTGCCTGTGTAACGCCACCGAGAGGGAACAGCTGTGCAGTTAGCATAGTAAACACCAGCGACCGAGCACACACAGTACTACGACCCGTAGTGCAACTCGAGCCGCTAGGTGATAGCGCGACCGAGTCGCTCAGCGTAGGTACGGTGCGCGCGGGCAGAGGGGTCGAGAGGCTCGACCGACTGCGAGACGAACTCGATCTCGCACACCTCAATGCCGAGGAATTATCGTCGCTCGAAGAAATAGTACAAAAATTCGAGGACATATTCCACCTTCCGGGAGACGTGCTTCCGTGTACAGACAGAGTCGAACACTGCATCCTCCTGAAGGAAGGTACGTTACCGACAAAAGTACACCCGTATCGCCTTCCCGAAGCTCATAAAAAAGAAGTAGAACGACAAACGGAAGAAATGTTGTCCGATGGCATCATACAACCGAGCAAAAGCCAATGGAACGCGCCACTGCTGGTTGTAGCAAAGAAACCAGATGCCAACGGGCAACGACGAATGCGAGTCGTGGTAGACTTTCGTAAACTAAACGAAGCAACCATCGGAGACTCGTACCCACTGCCTAATATTAGCGAAATATTGGACCAGCTGGGAAGGGCAAAGTATTTTTCTACTCTCGATCTTGCATCGGGATTTCATCAAATTCCAATGGCCAAGAGAGATAAAGAAAAAACCGCGTTCTCGACTCCGCAAGGGCATTTCGAATACAACCGAATGCCCTTCGGATTAAAAAACGCTCCCCCGACGTTCCAAAGGCTGATGAATACAGTCCTAGCGGGACTGGACGGGATAAAATGCTACGTCTACCTGAATGATATCGTCATTCACGGTAAGACCCGGCAGGAGCACAACAGTCGACTCGCAGAAGTTTTCCAACGCCTGCGAGAAGCGAAACTGGCCCTACACCCGAGTAAGTGTCAACTTTAGTGAAAAGCAACACATTATCTCGGGCACATAAATTAATTAAATTGATTAAATTTGAAAGAGGAAGGTCGTCCAAAACAAAAAAAAATTTGTTGAACTCAGTTATACCACGACCGAGAAAGATTGCTCGCGATCGTGTGGGCTATAACGCAGTTCCGGCCGTATGTGTATGGCACACGCTTTAAGGGAAAAAGCAATGCATACTCAAGGAACGGCAAAATAACTCTCGCTCACGAGCGCAGCTGCACCCCGCCGTTCCACTCCGGAAGGGCGCGAAGGGAGCGGGGGCAGTGCGAATGTCCGCACAAAAGGGACAAGAGAGACGAGAGGGCGAGCCGCGGGCGATAGAGACGGAGATACTTATCGTCGCGAAGACGTTCGTGACACAACACCGCCAAGATCGGCCACCGCGGGGAGTGGTCGGGGGCGGGTAGCATGAACGTACCCGTAAAGGGAGGAAGGGGCGCACTGCGCGGGAGAGAAAGAGAGACAACTCCCCCGGCATGGCCCCACGCTCGACCGATCCGCCGTACCCCATAGCGACCGAGAGCGGCGCGAGCGGGGACAGCGCGGACAGCCGTGCGAAAGGAACGGGCGAGAAGAGCGAGAAAGCAAGCCTCGCGCCGTGCGACAGCGAAACCAGCGGTGTAGCGAGCGCGAGATCCAGCGGCTCGAGCCGCCAGGCAGCGGTCAGCGGACGGCTACCCGTGACTGAGGAAGCGGAGAGCGGGGAGGACAGCGATACGGAGACGCAACACAGTAGCGACGAGGACAGCTGTATTAAAGACAAGTGCAGCGTCCGCAGTAGCGTAACCTGTCCTAGCCCCGAAAAACGAAAAAATTATTATCAGTAAACATCACGATGCCACTCTCGGAGGACATCAAGGTATTAAAAGGATCTTGTCCAGGATCAGGACCAAGTATGTTGTAAAGTACGTCACGTAAAATCACGTAAACTTAAACAAATTAGAAAATAAATCCGAAAGAAAGAGAAAAAAAAAAGAGGAAACAATAGTAATAATACAAATACCCGTACCAAAATGTCACGCAGAAACCGCATGAACCGGGGATGAAGCTGAGGAGGCTGAGGAAAACCTCCCCTCAGTCTGGACGCAGACTTATCACCGCTACACATGTCGAACCGTTCTGGAGGAATGAAACCCTGAAGACTCGCGTACCGCGCGAAAGACCGTTTGCATGCCCGACCCAGAGCGTGAACGACCACCGCCGACGAAACATTCTGCATTTCAGCGAAAATCCGACCCACCACGGCCGGAACCGGATGCATACACCCGACTCCAGATTCTCGCTAGCCACGCGTGCTGCGAGAAAGCGCCAGGCCATGAAGAAAAATAAAAAAGAAATAAGCAAAACAAAAAAAAAATGAAAAAGAAATAAACAAAAATATTTCTCCATCCACTGGACAGGGCTCCACTAGACAATTCCATAGACATTTTAACGAGACCTCGAGACATATCGAGACAAACGAGAAAACCCCTAGAACTCTCATCAAGAAAATGACGTAGAGTCTTACCGACTGCTAGGATGAGGTTACCCGACGAAAGCAGCTAACCGAAATTTTATACAGATGTCGAACAACGACCTTCCGAAACGCAAATTCGAAGAAAATCTGTACGTGTGTTCCGCAGCGTTGCCGGTGCAACCATTGACCGACTAAGCGCCGTGCGAAACACAACCATACGCGAAAATACGTCCCGATAGCGAAATCGGATGTAAGAAACGGGCCGCGAATTTAGAAGTAACAGTTAAAATAACCATGCTACAACCGGGTAGATGGCTACGCGTGGCGCCGAAAATCGAAATGACCGGGATAACGTGCGAAAACGTTATAACGAAACAAAAAAAAAAAAAAAAAAAAAAAAAAAAAATTTTTTTAACAGGGACAGGAATAATGGCTTTGATAGGAATATGTAAGGTAACTGCCCGGGGCTTCAGCGTCGCAACGGGTCGGAGATACACGGAGATGGTCAAGGAGGATCATCTGCCCCCAGCAATCTCACCCCCTTGGACGCGGACAAGGAAGCGCCCATTTAGAAGAACGACGGGGAAATAGCGAAACTACTAGTAGTGATTCGAAACCCCACAAAGTTATGCGATCTCGGACAGCGAATCCGAGAAATTAAGAAAAAATTACGCGAAGAATTCCGTATTAAATTCCATAGTACCCTCGCGATAGGTACTACTGACATGTTTACCATCGCAGCGAAACTAAATAAACCGACACCCTCCAACAAGTCGAAAATTCCATGGGCACATAAGAAATGTATTCGGAGTAAAAATTGTGTCCATTGTCAATATCCAAATTTTTACTTTTCAGGGGGGAGGGATGTTGTGCCCCGCAATTTTCAAGTACATTTTGTCATTATAAATTTATATAAAATAAATTCTCGAAACAATTATACGTTTCTCACGATAATTGTTTCTCACGATCGAATACTTCCTTTGCAGACAGCTAAATATTGAAATTATAAGGAACAAAATAAAACGAAACCGCTTACGCGAAGTAACGGAAATACGGATTTCCGTTACAACAATTGAATCCTTTTCGAAAGACCGTGCTGACAAAGAATCATTCGATTGGCTGGCAACGGTCAGACCACAAAATTGTAGAATCAGCTTTTCGACAACGAGCCTCGAAGAACCGAAAGCTCGCCATCGAAAAGTCAGTCTTGAACGAAAGATCAAGTCGAACGGTCCTCTGATCATCAGACTCCCGTGCCGCGATAGAATTTCCTCGTCGATACTTTGTAACAAGCGCGAATAGAAATATCTAATAGAAACCCGCGGCGCGGTAAACGTGATACGTCGCACCGCGATAATAAAGTGTTAGTCCGAGTCATCGAGAATAACATCTGCTGTGTAAAAACCCAAAAACCATAATAAATCCAAAGCGTGTCTGTATTTTATGAGTTAATACTTATTTGTGGCAAGAGATCCCGACTTATCCCTCCTGACCCGTAATCTGAAGATTCGAGGAGACACGGGTCATCCGGGGGACACAACAGTGGTAACCCCGGCCTGTGCTAGCTTGCACTCGTCAGCAAAATTCCACGGCGACTCCGGTCACAACTGTGTCGGTGGGCCTCGGGGCCACCAACCTGGTGGAGGTGCGCGCGTGAGAGAGAGAAGGAGAGCCTCGTGACGATCTCACGAGACAGCTGGGTCAGCGTTGCGCCCGTTACCCCCTAGCGTTGCGAAATCCTGGTGTGAGGAGATAAGTAGGAGTAAAAATTAATTTCTAAAATTGTCAATGAATTTTTACTTTTTAGGGGGGAGGAGTGTTGTGCCCCAGAATTTCGGAAAGAATATTTAGTTGCGGCATTCGACATTCCTAAGGGAGTGTCGAAAGCCGTGGTCATCACTCTGTAAAAAGGTGGCTCGATCGATGACCCGATCGATTGTTCGCTGCTTGCAGCCATTGCGCCAGCACAGTCTTGCTGGCGCAGCACCGTTGGCTAATTCCAAAGCGGGTGCAGCGACCGAGTCGACCTACTAACCCTCAGATCAGGGATATATTAATGACCGGAGTGATGATCAACGTCAGTCAAGTTTTCGGATCAAGTTGGAATCGCTGCTCGAAGCGAGACTCCCGAACCGCGGTAGCTACACTCTTCCACGGGTGCTTAGGATCTGCCGGCTACGCACGGTTCGGTAAAGGTACAAGTCGGTACCGGAAATTGTAAAAGAACATTGTAATTTTGTAATAAAAACCAACACACAAACTAGTTCTACGTGAATTCTAATTCTTCAACGGTAAAAGATCCCCAAAAAATAAATAATTAAATGAAAACGCCCTCCCTTCCCGTTCCATCACAGTAAAACGGTCGGTGGGCACAACACTTGTTTTCATATATAATCAGCTCGTACGTCTATTGAGTCCGGGATTAATATATGGGGATGTCTAACCTATGAAATTAAGAATCGCATTGAATCTGAACGTCAGGATGGATTTCCCCTGAATTCAATGCCAAGTCGGCTTTTTTCTCTAGAACCCATAATAATTTTTGAAAATAGTGCAACTTTGAACTACATTTGAGCCCGATATCTCGAAAATTCCGGAAGCTAAAGAGCGCACACCGTTTTCTTACACCTTTCAAAATTTCTCAAAACAAAAGCACTGCATGGATTTTTTTCAAATTCAATAACGAGCCCTAAAGTCGTTCAACATTATACCAAATTTGAGCTCGATATCTCTAGAAATGTGGGAGCTAGGGACCAAAAATAAATTCTTGAATTTTTTTTAAATCCCGTAAAAACAAAAGGACTACATGGATTTTTCTAAAAATTTAATCATGTTATGTGCCGCACCTATTTACATGTGTGACAAATTTAGGCTTGATATCTCGAGCCATTCTCAAGTCGTGAACGTTCAACCAATGTTACATTAGGGCGGCTTGAAAAAAAACTTTTTTTTTTTCTTGAACCAAAATCCACTCACGCCAAAGTATCTTCCATCAAGAGAATCGTGTCCAAAAATAAGCCCGATTGGACCATTTTTAGGGGTCGCGCAAGATTTTTCTAGTTTTCCCATTTGATTAACATGGGAAGGGCGTAAAGTTTCCATTCAAAAAATCGTAGCTCCGCCAGTTTAATAGGTACATTGATCCCGTTAGTCCCATCTGAAAGCTCTTGAAAAACCGCTTGAAATGGCGTGCGGACCTTTGGGATCCCATTTCAACTTTCATCAATAATTTTGTGGTTTCGTAAGAAATTATCGACGGAAGTTGCAATCAGATTTCAAAGGTCCGCACGTCATTTTAAGCGGTTTTTCAAGAGCTTTCAAATGGGACTTACGGGATCAATGTACCTATAAAATTGGCGGAGCTACGATTTTTTTAATGGACACTTTGCGTTCTTCCCATGTTAATCAAATGGGAAAACTAGAAAAATCTTGCGCGACCCCTAAAAATGGTCCGATCGGGCTCATTTTTGGACACGATTCTCTTGATGGAAGATACTTTGGCGTGAATGTATTTTGATTGAAAGAAAAAAAAAAGTTTTTTTTCAAGCCGCCCTAATGTTACATACACACACACATACACACACACGCACGCACGCACGCACGCACGCACGCACGCACGCACGCACGCACGCACGCACGCACGCACGCACGCACGCACGCACGCACGCACGCACGCACGCACGCACGCACGCACGCACGCACGCACGCACGCACGCACGCACGCACGCACGCACGCACGCACGCACGCACGCACGCACGCATACACGCACACACGCACACACACACACACACACACACACACACACACACACACACACACACCTACATCCGGACATTTTTTCTAAATGTAATTTTTAGATGTTTTGAGACATTCTGAACACGTTTTCATGAACATCTAAAAAAAAAAAAATTTCACTAAAACAAAGCTTCCTCTATGAGGAAGCAATAGAAAATTAGTACTGTCTGTCAAATTTAAATTTTAATGAATCACATCAAATGACATTAACTGTAAGGTGAATTTTAACGACAAATATAAATGTACCCCTACAAATCGTCATTGTTCGATACTTACGGTAATCAAATTCACCCATTTTGTGAATGTCTCTCGTATGTGATGAGTGTATGTAATAAACTTTTCTTCGTTCGCTGTTGGATAACCAAAACTTTGACTAGTTATAACTGAACATATCTTCTATGACAAATGACAGTACAACTATATATGAAAGAGTTTATCTTATTGATCAGCATTGCACTTTTGCACACTTCATGCTACCAACATCTCGTGATACATTTGAATGGAAGATTACGGTCGGTAACATTGAGATTTTAACCTTTTGAACTTCATACGCTACCCATCATAACTTTTCGAAAAAAGCTCTATTTTTAGACCGCGTTGTCCATCGAAATTCTTGAAAGCCGATGATAACGTGAAATTCTCGTGAAATATACCACTAAACAAAAAGAAAATGAAATATAAATACTCCCTGTAAAGTTCAAATTTTATGATGGGCTGGGCCGAAAATGTACTCACGCTTTTGGATGTATCCTGCTTACATGCCTAACGCAGCCTAACCTCAAATTACGGATACTATGATAGAGGTACACAGAAATGGCTACTACACGAACACGCAGACGTTCAGATTTTATGCAGAATTCGCATTTTTTAAATTTGACATGAATTGCCGCATATATATTGATTTCGACTTACATCACACTCACGGTAAAACATTTCCGTATCATTCATGATTTTTCGTTGTTGTTGTTTTTTTACGTCTAATCCTTGTGTGCTTTTTAAAAAAAGTCATTCTACTGATATCAAGCTTACAAGATATTTCCATCACAAATCTGACGTGAGGAACGTAGACAGCCAAAAATCGTCAAATATTTGAGCGGAAACGATCGATCGTAAGTCACCGCAAGCGCCGTCCAGCTTAGTGACAATCAGGAACAATTGCGGGCCCACAACGGAGAGGCGTATGAAAATCGACGATTCGTCGATCGTCAAAACTTCGGAGCTGCTCGACGAGAGAGTCGGCAACGGAAATCATCTTCTCGTTCGGATCCCACCAGTATATATAACACTGAATCTCAACTATTAAGGAGGCTCGGTCACGAAGAGGCGTGATGTACGGGCGCATAAGCGGGGCCCATTTTTTTCAGTAATATGCATTCTTGTCATAATACGGTTGATCATAAACGTATTATTGATAATGTTATACAAAACTAATTAGTTGTGCATCGATAAATAAATACCGCAGAACTGTCAGATCTTCACACGTTCCGAAACCCATTGGAGTTTCAAATGTTTCGACATGTTAACATTTGTTGAGTTAGCGAAGATATTTGTATCGGATCGGAGGAGGGGAAATAAGCTTTTTCACTGCAGTTAACTTTGAACAAAAAACTTAACAATTTGTTCAAAATTCCGAACTGCGAAGCGAGAGTTGTCGCGGTAGATGGTGGCTTACGCCGTACAGAGGTGGGACTCGTCAGCGAGAGCAAAGCTTTCGCTCTCGAGTGTATTGCTGTGTGAATGTGTGTGTGGGTCGGTAAGAGTGTGAGAGTGGGTGTGAATTTGGTAAGAGTGTGAGAGTGTGAATTCGCGAGATAGTTTCGACCGCGGGTCTATGGCAACATCTTTCGTCGGCGAGTTCGATTGTAATCTTACACAGTCCGCCCGCCTCGTCGGAGGACGAAATTAGTCTTTAATAGTTTATGGTTGTTGAATTCACTGGTCGTTGTCACTTTTTAGCACTAAGCACAGCTTGACGATAGGTCGAGTGAACGATTACGTAGCTCTCTTCACGGTCGCGACGCGGATGTTTCCGTCATCTCCCGGGTGCACCTTGGTTACGCGAGCTAAGGGCCACTTAGCTGGCGGATAAAGTTCGTTTTTTATTAGCACGAGATCACCTACTTGGAGAGGAAATTGTCGTTGTTGCCACTTTGGCCGGGTTTGAAGCTGGTGAAGGTATTCAGATGACCAACGGTTCCAAAAATGCCTCTGCATCTGTTGGATGTGCTGCCACCGTGATAAGCGAGATGAAGCTATGTCTGTAAGAGATGGTTCCGGCACAGCAGTGATGGGGCCACCTATGAGGAAGTGGGCTGGAGTGAGTGCAGACAAGTCCTCGGGATCGTCGGTAAGGGCTTGGAGCGGCCGAGAGTTTAGGCAAGCTTCTACCTGAGTTAGCAGTGTAGCCATTTCTTCGAAAGTTAGAGTACTTTTGCCGATGACTCTGCGGAGGTGGTGTTTTACCGATTTAACGGCCGCCTCCCAGAGTCCGCCAAAGTGCGGGGCCGATGGAGGGTTAAATTTCCACAAGGTTCCATCATTGGCAAGGAGGTTGGAGATTTTTTTTGATTGTGAAGACGTGGTAGCAAAGAGAGCTCGCAATTCGGCGTCAGCTCCGGTGAAGTTGGTCCCGTTGTCGCTCGTTAGAGTGGCGCATTTGCCTCTCCGAGATATAAATCTGCGGAACGCAGCCAAGAAACTTTCTGTGGTGTAATCCGAGACCGCTTCGAGGTGTACTGCACGCGTAGCGAAGCAGATAAGAACTGCGATGTACGCCTTATAAGACTTGTGACGCCTTCCCTTGGCTGTACGGAGGAGGATGGGACCAGCGTAGTCGACGCCGGAGTGAAGAAAGGGTCGAGCTTCGGTGACTCGACTCTTAGGAAGGTCTCCCATGAGTTGCGTTGCTGTCGTAGCTCGGAATCGTGCACAGGTGAGACAGCGGTGTACTACGGCTTTCACAGCTGCGCGACCCCCAATCAGCCAGTAGCGTTGTCGAAGAGTGACGAGCATGAGCTGTACCCCGCCGTGCAGAGTTTGCTGGTGGCACTGAGTGATGAGGAGGGTCGAGAGAGGAGAATCGCGCGGAATAATGAATGGATGTTTTTCATCAGGATCTAGTTGAGAATTTTTAGGCCGCCCACCAACGCGAGGGAGGCCTTTTTCATCGAGAAACGGGTTGAGTGGGAGGAGCGGTCCTTTCGGAAGCGTAACGCGCGACTGTAGTTTTTGAATGTCGCTCTTGTAATGTCGATTTTGCTCAATACGGATAAGGCGTTGCAGAGAATTTTCCAATTCAGATGGTAGAAGTGTCGGGGATAAGTCGTGCTCACCCTTTTTGGATGACGTGAAACGAAAACATCATGCAGTGATTCTTATGAGTTTTGTCAAGGTTGAATACCGAGTGAGAAGGTCAATCGGTTCCTCCCTTTCGACGGTACTCACGTGAGAAATGCGCCGTTCTTCTGGAAGAGTTGTCGGTGGTTCTGTCGAGAATGACGGCCAGCTCAACGTGTCTTTAAGGAGCGAGTCGGGTCCGCTCCACCACAAGGCGTGATTCTGGAGGTCGGACGCGAAAACTCCACGAGAAGTGCAGTCCGCCGGGTTGTGTTTTGATGCAACGTGGTGCCAGATGGCATCTGGCAGTGTGAGTTGGATGTTTGCTACGCGGTTTGCGACGTATGTTTTCCACCTCGTCGGGTGCTCGCGTATCCACGCGAGCGCTACCGTTCAGTCAGACCACAAGTGGACCGAACACTCAAGAGCTAGGGTCTCGAGCACCGATTTTGACAGTTTTGTCGCGAGGTTGGCGGCACTAAGTTCGAGGCGCGGGATTGAGATTTGTTTTACCGGAGCTACTTTCGTTTTCGCGGTTACGAGCACGACAGGAGTGTCTTCGTCACTCACGATTCGAAGGTATACTACAGCAGCATATGCGCGTTCTGATGCGTCCGCAAACCCATGTAACTCGACAACTTGTGACGTTGGCTTAGTTTTAAGCCATCGAGGGATGCGTTAGCGTGATATTGCTGGAAGGTCTGAATAAATTCGATTCCAGTGTCGTGTTTGATCGTCAGGGAGATGGTCGTCCCAGTCGAGCTTCAGCAGCCATAGTGACTGCATGAAGATCTTTGCAAGTGTCGTGACTGGAGCGAGCCACCCGAGTGGGTCGAAGAGCTGCGCTTATTCGAGAGAGAACGCTTCTTTTCGTCACAGCGAGCTGAATTTCGGAATCTTCCAGCTTGAAAAGGAAGCTATCACTGCTTGCTTGCCACGACAACCCTAGCATGTGATACGTTTCGGGTTGCCATACGATTGACGTAGCTGTAGCTGTGCATTCCGGTGAGAGGTTGTTGAGGAGTGTAGGGACGTTTGATGTCTACTTTCGGAGCGAAAAGCCGCCCGCCTTGAGGAGCTTAGTTATCTCACTTTGTTTGACTAGAGCGTCAGTTATGTTATCAGCGCCAGATAGGACGTCGTCGACTTAAACGTCGGTGAGGAGCGCTTTCGCTCCGATAGGATAACGTTCTTTCTCATCGTTAGCGAGTTGCTGAATGACTCGAATCGCGAGAAAAGGAGCACAAGTGAGACCGTAAGTGACGGTACGAAGACGATACTTTTCGATAGTTGAAGAAGCGTTTGTTCTCCACAATATTCTTTGAAAATCACGATCTTCTTCGTGTAGAAGTATTTGACGGTACATTTTTTCCATATCGGCGGAGAAAACGACCTTGTGTGTCCTCCAGCGGAGTAAGATATGGACGAGCTCCGGCAGGAGCTTCGGTCCGACATGAAGGTGCTCATTGAGCGACACTCCAGTCGAGGTTTTTTGAGATCCGTTGAAAACCACACGGAGCTTGGTCGTCGAACTAGACTCTCGTATGACCACATGATGAGGAAGATAGTAGCATCCTTGAGGGCTGGGATCTTGCTGTGGGACGATTTCCATATGATGAAGAGCTTCGTACTCGGTCATAAAGGCGAGATACGACTCACGGAAGGGAGTGTCGCGAGAAAAGCGGCGCTCCATCCGTTGCAGCATGATCGTTGCCGGGATGAGCGAGTCGCCGAGAGATTCGAGAGGTTTTTTGGTCGGCAAACGGACTTCGTATTGACCATTGTTGTTACGCGAATGAGTAGCGAGAAAGTGACGTTCACATTCCGCATCCTCAGGAGACGGATTAATCGACAGAGGAGAAATTTCTTCTTGCTCCCAGAAGCGTTGGAGTGACGAGGAGAGGGAAGTATCGAGCGAAACTTACATGCTAGCTAATGCCGAGCGACTAGCTACTAGAGGCGCGATGCGCCCAGATATGATCCAGCCAAATTGTGTGTTTTGGGCTACTGGAGAGTTCAAAGAGCCCTTTCGCACGCCGTCGAGAATTAGCTGTGCGTAAATGTCAGCGCCTAGGAGAAGCTCGATAGGTCGCGACGAAAGAAAATCGGGATCGGCCAACGTAAGACCTTCGAGATGCGTCCACTTTGAAGTAAGTGTTACGCTCAGAGGTTGATAAGCCGTGAGTTGTGGGATTACCAGAGCATTGACGTTACACATGAAACTCGAGCTGAATCGCGAGAAGATACACAAGGAGACTGCGCTTCGTGACGTCGTAGCCGCGCTGGCTCCGATGCCAGTCACGAGTACCGCCGCGGATGAACGCGGAAGATTTAAGCGCTGGGCGAGGGACTCGGAGGCGAATGTCGCCTCGGACCCCTGATCGATGAGAGCACGTACCAATATTTCAGTCGAATGTCGAGTAGAGACGTGAACTAAGGCAGTAGCAAGAAGTACGCGTGTGGGCGTAGCTTTTGTTGCGTTAGCGTTTAATGTTGAGAGTTGTGCCGTAGTCGAAGTCGATGCATTTTCGGCTGATTGCTTGTTATTAGCGATAGTTGTAGGAGAGGAGGGCGATGCGTACGTGTCGTGTAACATCGTGTCATGCTTCCCCTTACAAGTTTGACAAGTTTTAGGAAAACGGCAATCGCGCGCGTAGTGATGACCCAAGCAGTTGAGACATAACTTATTTAAAATTACGAAAGCTTTTCGGTCGTCGGCTGATTTATTACGGAAATCTTCGCAAAACAATATAAAGTGTCCTTGCTGGCATAAAGCACATTTTTGAGCTGTTGTGCTACTCGAAACGAGAGATTGGACTCTAGATTGTGGCGACGGAGGCGACGATTTTTTTGACGACCGTGGAGAGTTCGAGGATGAATTCTTAGAGATCGATAAGCTTTCTCGAGGTTTCATTGCTCCCTCAAGAGCTGTGAGCGAGCAGATGCGATTCTCAAGGAACTTTTGAAGCTCGTCGAAGGTCGGCGGATTTTTTTCCGAGCCGACAGATGCCTCCCATTCTCGCCGCAATTGTTTATCTAATTTTTGGACTGTCATGTAGACAATGAAATCACTGCAATCGTCGACGGGACGGTTGAAGGCACGTAGAGCACCGATCGCGTTGGCAGTTCCATTGTAGAGGGTTTTAAGCTCAGCTGAGGACTCCGACGTCATGGGCGATAGAGCGAAAAGAGTAGCGATTTGAGAGTTCGTAAGCAAGCGAGTGTTATCATAACGAGAGGAGAGAGTTTTCCAAGCGACCTTGAAATTATCAGCGGTCGAAGAGACGGAAGCGATGAGAGAAGAAGCTTCTTTCGATAAATTCGTTTTCAAATAATGCATGCGCTCGATATCCGTGAGGGGGGGCGTCGATGACCATTGATTTAAACAGATCGCGAAAATTGAGCCACTCCGTATAATTTCCTGAAAATTTTGTAATATTGATCCGTGGCAACGACTGTCGAATGGGTGGAGCAATTTCTCCTTTCGGTTCTTCGCGGGGTCGATTCGTGAAGGAACGGAGAAGATCGAGAAGTCGTCCCTTTTGTTGCGGGAAAATCTCTTCTGTTGTTGAGAAGAAATCTTCAGAGAAGTACCTCATTTTATGATCTTCGTCCGAAGCCTCACTATCGATTAAGTCGTGTTCGCTTTGGAATTGTTTCCATTTTTCGTCGAGATTCGCGATTCGTGCTTCAACCACTCCTTGCGTTACATTCGCTTGCCCGAGCTTTTTTAAATTATCGTGTGCGCGCGAGTTTTTTCCAGACAGCTTAGATTGTTTTTCGAGGTGAGCCTTCATGATTTAATTATCTCGAGGAAGGTGAGAGAAAACGCAAAAAATAATTGAGAATTATTACGGAATCGCCGAGAGCGAAGACGAGATCGAGATCCAAGAGGCAGCGTACAGCTAAGAGTTCACGTGAGAGAGCGAAATTCGAAAAGCCTCACCGAAATTCGCGACGTTCGCTGTATAACGCGTATGGGCTTGCCCTTGTATCCACAATGATGGAATATACTCACGTTATGGAAGTACGGACGAGATGTGTCCGAACGAAACACTCGAGCTACCGCGACAGTGTGTAGTGGCGAGTCTGTGTGGTGTTGACGCCCGAGGGATTATCCCACACAGATACGCACACAATTCGTGGGGGCTCACCCGTGCAGCGGCGCGGAGCAGCGATGTGAGTCTACACTCGTACAGCGAAGTAATGAGCGCACTAACACCACTGCAATACGTATGTGTGTGATCGCGTTACGAGAACGTTCGATAACGATTTATTCGCACTTGTAATATATAGAGCACGTAGTCCCTCAGAGTCACAATGATTTCTGAGATTACAAAATGCACTTTTCAGATTTTCAGAGATTAAACCGCGGAGATAAGAGAAGATTTCCTTTCAGATAAAGATTTTCGGAGCACGTGGTAGCACGTTCGCGCTCTCAGAGAAAAGTTTTGCGTTAGCTTTTAGCGCGCTCGCTCCGATCCGGCTCGAAGGACCAAAATGTTGAGTTAGCGAAGATATTTGTATTGGATCGGAGGAGGGGAAATAAGCTTTTTCACTGCAGTTAACTTTAAACAAAAAACTTAACAATTTATCCAAAATTCCGAACTGCGAAGCGAGAGCTGTCGCGGTAGATGGTGGCTTACGCCGTACAGAGGTGAGACTCGTCAGCGAGAGCAAAGCTTTCGCTCTCGAGTGTATTGCTGTGTGAATGTGTGTGTATGTCGGTAAGAGTGTGAGAGTGGGTGCGAATTTTGTAAGAGTGTGAGAGTGTGAATTCGCGAGATAGTTTCGACCGCGGGTCTATGGCGACATCTTCCGTCGGCGAGTTCGATTGTAATCTTACACAACATTAAATATCTTTTTACATAAGTAAAAAATGTTTTTCCCGAAAAATTGTCATTGTTTGAACGTTTATTTCGGAAAATCTTATACAACGAAGAGATTAATCAAAAAAATAAAAATAAACAAGAAAAGACGAATCTTTAAATTAAATTATTCTTGTCCCGGCCTCGGGGAGAATACCCACTGGCCCATCCGCTGCCCTCGTTGCTATTTTCTCCCTCCTTGTCCTTGCACCGATCCTTCATTGACTTGCACGAACCCTGATGGCCCATACATCCATAGTGGTTGCCTACTTTTCCCGAGACTCTGACTCCATCCGCTCGGTCCAGGCTGTTCGGTGAATCTCGGCGTGGGACCTCCGATATTCGCCTATCTGGCTTTTAGTTATCTCTTTCAAATCTTTGACGATTTTCGTTAATGTGTTAACTTTTTTTTGAGATTTTCTAATTGATTTTAGTATCTGTTGCCGTTTACATATCTGAAATTTTTTTTTTTTTAATTAATAGAATATTCATACACGAAGTGCAGCGAAAAAAATTTCTTTATTTTGAAATTTTTTCATTTGGTTTTTTTTATCGTTCCATTTCGCAGCCAATCTAGCCGGTTTCAACGTTCGATCATACAGTTACGTTGTGTGTTTGTCTTTCTTCGTCGTTGAGAAAAAATAGTAAAAAGTTTACCAAAAAAAAATATGCGAAGAAAGAAAAAAAACAGAAAAACCTACAGCAGCAACAACAAAATGGAACAAATTCCGTTGAACGTAAAGAAAAAATATTGAGTTTCATTTTTAACTCCCGGCTGAAAACGGGAGTTATGTGTTTCGTCGTGTTCCCGCGAAACAGCGATTCCTAATTCACGAATGTTTGCTCAAACGACTAATCTTCTACAAACGAATATTTGCAGATCGGTTCCGTTGACCACACAGATGTTTTATGAATCATAATATTTATGATCGGATGTGAACTCGTAAAGATAATTGATGTTGAAAAAACGCGTTCTTTCGAAATTTCCATATCGATGCTGGCCACAGTAGAGCTCCAGCGAGCCCGCTGATTGGCTAGGCAATACTCCCATCGTTCTTCATAGCCTAACTTCATTCCGATGTCGAGTCGTCCGCTTTGACGACAGGGGCGGATCTAACGGATCTAAGCGGTGTTTCCAAACAGGGGCGGATTTAACGGGTCTAAGCGGGGGTTCCAATAACTTTTTTTTTATTGCATCGTGATTTTTTTAATATTCCGTGATGAAAACTGTGAACTGTGGACTCTCTTTCTCGCTCTCTCTCTCTCTCTCTCTCTCTCTCTCTCTTTCTCTCTCTTCATATATTGTAACGGGACAACCGGTGCTAAGCCGTTCCAACGACCAGGAGAACAGGATTGTAACGCAAGCGACGCGTGCACATCCGTCCATACCATAATCTCGCGATATCGATATCGAGCGAGATCGCAGGCGGGCCAAAAAGGTGTGGCACAAAGCCTATGCCCCGCCCCTTTTTCCAAACCGGCCCACCAGACTACCTTACCGAGCGAGGAACCCGGATATTAACTAAACATAAATCACCTAAAACCATAATTAACAACTAACTACAAAAGGAACAAGTAAAACATAAATAATAATACAACAATTACAAAAGAAGAACAAACTTTAGCCGCAGAACTCCTGCAAATCGAACACTCCGGCTAAATAGAAACGTGCAGGAAAATCAACAAAGAAAAACAAGAATGGCTCCATTATTTAAACAAATCATTAAACCATTAACGACAGGGGAAATTACACCGAGATACGAGGTTGACAAATATAACCAATCACGGGCGGACACGTCAAATCAGGCGATTGTATAACGATCGCGTGATCCCATCCCTACTCCATGAAATTTCGCCCCCACCTAAAAAGGGTTATATAAGAGACCACGTGACATGGCGTGATCCCATCCCTACTCCATGAAATTTCGCCCCCACCTAAAAAGGGTTATGTAAGAGACCACGTGACATGGCGTGATCCTATCCCTACTCCCGTATAATTCAACCCTTCCATGGCGACGCTTCCCGCAACAACCGAGAAGGCCCGCGCGATATAAAAGCAGCAATTCCGGACCCGGGACTTCACTTCATTTTTCAATTACGTACTTTGCAACATATTTATGTCTGACGATTAATTCTCAGCATCTTTAATTATTTCTTAACGATCGTAAGATCTAAAGTTAAACTCTTGTGGCTCTGATAACGCCTAACGTGAATACAGTTTTTTTTCTGAGCTTTATAAAAGCATCACACTGTATATCAGGCCAGTAGAATCATTTAAATCTTTTTCGTGAATTAATTACCTGATAACGCTTAACGTGAATACAGTTTTTCTTTGAGCTTAATAAAGCATCACACTGTATATCAGGAGTGTCGATTCATTTAAATATCTTTCGTAAATCAATTACCCGATAACGCCTGCCGTGAATACGCGATTTTCTAACACATTTACGAAGACCGCGTATATCGGGTGACATACGAATAGACGAAAATATTAAATAAAACTTTAGCCCTGCTGTTTGCTCGTCGCCGCCAACTATTGCAGTTGTGGGGAAACGATCAAACAGTGAGTATCCTTACGCTGATCCCCGATTATTGCTTGCGGGCTTTCAGCCACCCATCCTTTCCTTTAATTAGGACGTCACTAATATCCCTCGCGTCGAATCGAGCCGATGATGATGAGCCTATGTTCGAAGTCTCTCGACTCGTGAATTAAAAGCAACTCTGAGGCAAATTTTATCCCATCCTAAACGCCACACGTCGGGTCACGATCAAACGCGCTTATAAGATAGTTTATAAACCGCGTCTAAAATTATATAAAAACGTCTGAGAATAAATATCTGGCGGAGAGCGCCTCCCCCAGAAAATCTCGAAACGTTTCAATATATATATCGCTTATCTATCTATCTTGTATAATAAATATCACAGTTCCTACAGTTTTTCCCACCCCTCATTCGTGATTAGGGCGTTTCAAATTTACGAGTTTTACAAATTTTACAATTTATTAATAACACGGGTAGAACGTACAGCGATCTATGGAAACGTTATGATCCGATATTAGGTGGTATTACACATATCCATGTTTTATATACATACATGCAATGTAACATATATGAATATGTATATAATGCAATATAAAATATATTGTCTTACATATATATATATATGCGTTTTACTTCCATATATATATGCTGTGGGTCGACCGCATGGAAACGGCTAGGTGACACCGGTGACACATGGGTTCATTCTAATAGGAAAACATGCACTCCGAATGTAGCTGTCGAACCTGTTCCGCAGTGTGGCGCTGGGTGCCACGCGAGCGATCTGTTTGAATCGCGTCCTCGCCGGGGCCGTCGTAGCGACCGCAGCAAACCCCGCCGGTACTGCCGCACCGCGCGGGTGAGTGTCAGCGCCACATAGCGGCAGTTACATTCAGGATGCATGCGAGCGTGCTGTGTTACCCCTATGCGGCTAATCACACAGCGGCGACACCTACCGCCCATGTCTTGCAACATTTGAGCGGCGTTCCTCCCATCTGACATTAGCCCCTCTGGCCCAATCGAGTAGTGCATGCAGTAGTGTTTATATTCAGCATATGGCCGTTTGGTAGATATCGCTAACGAGTGTATACCAGAGTCAACCAGAAAAAAAGAAAAAGCAAGAAGAAGAAGAAGTGTTTATATTAACCTCTGCGAAAAACAAAGCCAAAATTTTGGATATTTATCGGTGGGTATGTATTACTTGCCAATCGCTATATAATAAACAATTGAGTAATTCTTTTGTCCGTGATTTCTTTGTTTTTTTTTTCATCGATCTTTCTTCGCAGGTTAGGGGTTATCATATCTTCACAAATTTTCATAGTAGAAATAATAAAGTACACAGTACTAAAAATAAAATAAAATTGAAAAATTTGTTTTTCTATTCTTCCTTGACACTTTTTTTTCCATCTGTTTCCATTGCTCTGAAATTTTTATTATGTCTATTGTTAATTCGATTTTATTTCTGTTTTCCAAGCTCTCTACAAAATTCTCTCAGCTTTTAAACCTTCTTATAATATCCTCTGTTTCCATTGTTCTCCAACATTTTTATTTTATCTGTTTCCATCAATCTGCCATATTCATGTTCATCGATAAAACTTTTTCAATTTTATCTCACTTTTCCAAGCTCCCTTCAAAATTCTCTTCGTTTTCAATCCTTACTATACCCTCTGCTTCCATTGTTCTCCGACATTATTTTTGTTTTACATCTGTTTCCATCGCTCTGCCAGTTATGTGTCCATCCGTAAAACTTTTTAAATTTTTACTTTATCCTCCAACCGACAAAACTTTAGACAAAGCGACTTGTCAGAATAAACAATATGTATATTCGTTTTCATTGTTTTTCCTATATGAGTCAGGTTCTTTTCGAAGCAGCATTCATTCAAAGTTCACTCGTCGAAGCAGCATTCATTCAACGTCCACTCATCGAAGCAGCATTCATTCAACGTTCACTCGTCGAAGCAGTATTTATTTAACGTTCACTCGCTTAAGACATATTCAAAACTTATAATGACTGTGAAGGACGGGCGGAATGCGCTGACATCTGGTCAAGGCGACGTCGAGCCGCGCTTGAAAACTGTACAATGCGCAGACATTTGGTCTAGGCTACATAGAGCCGCGCTTAAAATCTCCATCATGCACTGAGATTTGGTCAAGGCTCTATTAAACCGCCCTCAAGACTCGACGATGGGCTGACAATTTGTCATGGCTACATGGAGCCGCGCTGAACAATCACATGATGCGCTGACATTTCGCTGAAACTGTACTCAACTGCGCCCAAGGACAACCAGCATGTGCCGCAGCTATTTGATACTTTCAAAGTCTTGTCACATCAAATTTACATACAGTGGTCACGTTTTACGATATTGAATCGATAAACAATAGTACATTATGACACTCGTATGAAAAATTGTTTTCGTGATTTGCACGAAACTCACACACGTCAGAAAACAATTTTTCGTACGAGTATCGTATAAATTTTTATGTCACAATGTGCGCATTCCATGCACAGCATGTCATAAAAATCTTAATAATTACGAATAATCAATTTGAAAAAAAATTTATTAATGAATCGTAGGGTCAAATCAATTGATTTTATTATGGGAAGTCTTTTATTTTTCCTACTAATTTCTATTAATTTTTTCCTATTAATTCCTATTAATTTTTTTTAAGGTGACTAATAATTTTTATTAATTTAAACAGATGACTAATAATTTAATTAGCTTTTCGAGACTTTTTTAGCTTTTATTAGCTTCTATAAAAATAAAACTCATCGTACCTACAGAATTGAACCTATGTTAAAACTGGAGATAATTTCTTATAGTAAATGGGAGCTTGTTCCTATTAGTTCCTATTAATTTTTTCCTATTAATTCCTATTAATTTTTTCCTATTAATTCCTATTAATTTTTTCACAGTTGACTAATAATTTTTATTAATTAGAACAGATGACTAATAATTTAATTAGCTTTTCGAGACTTTTTTAGCTTTTATTAGCTTCTATAAAAATAAAACGCATCGTACCTACAGAATTAAACCTATGTTAAAACTACAGATAATTTCTTATAGTAAATGGGAGCTTGTCGACAGTATTTACATTTTGTATATGATCTTTATCCAATAATAAATTGAAAAAAAGAATATAATCTAGTTGTTTCTTTATTGCAGATTATAATATATAAATAAGATAGAAGTAAGCTCGTAGTTTGTGTAAGGAAAAAAATGAGGCCGAAAGCAAATATTGGGCGCAAACGCCGCAATACTCGAATTAAAGATAAAGAGATCTCTACGAAAAAGAATGAGATTCACCGTGAAGTGGCCACAACAACAAGGGATCCGGTGAACTTTGTTCGAGAAATAGTTCTCAGAGGCTCGTTTCACCAGGGTGACAGTTGTTTTGGAGACATCAGCCGAGGACGGCAATGCACTGCCAACGCTGCTCTTGCGATTGCTATGAGTCACATAGTTCCCCTGAATGCGTGGACGAAAGATATCATCGATAACGTTTTGGTTCGCGCTGATCGACTGTACGTCGATAGTATTTGAGAACGCAATGTACCGAATAGAGCAGAGACAAACCGAAAGTTTCTCCGCGTTACCGAACTGAGACCTTGTTTGGAATTCCCTCAAATGAAAATGGAATTATTGATTGATGAACAAATATGTCTCGACGGTAATTTGATTCAGGATTTTGATGGATTTCCGAATTTGAGGAACGGCTTGGAGTCATTTTTCTTTCAGCATGCTAGTGGCATTCTAACCACAAAAGGAATTTCACTTGCGATCTTCAAAGCTGTTGGTCACTTTTGGATATTCGATTCCCACGCACGTCGACCAAGCGGGAGGCACTGTTTCGGTGATGGTGCAGCTTGCCTAGTACGATTTAACAATATCGAGCGGCTTTAAGAGATACTGGAATGTAATCTTTCACTCGATGCTACCAATACCAACGATCAGTATACGATAACGCCGATATCTGTGATGTACATCCGAAGTGAATCTAATGCCGCAGAGCCGACACACTCCACTTTTGATCCCCCACAAAAGATTGTCCGAAATGAATTTGTTCCGAAGACGAGTATCGTTAGTCTTGGGAATCAAATCGACTTTCAACAAAAAATACCGAACAAAAAGCAAGTGGCCGCCGGCGTCAAAAAGTTTTCTCACTCCGACATTACTGGGTCCTCCAAGCGGAAGAAACCTGACCAAAAAAAACAAAAACAAGTAAAACGACGTGATATGCAATTGACATCAACCACGCAAAATAATTCAGAGGAACAACAAAAAATAACGAACGAAAAACAAATGTCCGCCGGCGTCAAAAAGTTCCCTCACTCCGACATTAATCGTTCCTGCAAGTGGAAACAACCTGACCAAAAAGAACAAAAACGAGTAAAACGACGGGACATGCAATTGACATCAACCGCGCAAAATTATTCACAGGTACAACAAAAAATATCGAACGAAAAACAAATGTCCGCCGGCGTCAAAAAGTTCCCTCACTCGGACATTGATGGTTCTTGTTGAAATATACAACGATTATGCAACGTCTGCGCACACCGGCGCGCAGCAGTCGAGCGAGCACTCACGGACGTGGTTCGAGCACTTCCGCTCTACTCGTCACACACATGCCGAATGTATAAAATCGTCTTACAGACGCCGTATCTTTTGAAATCGTTTTTACTCTCGTCGATAATGATCTATGTATCTTGTACTAAAAAATTCGTTATCATTTCGAAGCTGCTTTTGTTTGTCATAAACGAACCTCGTTCGGATGTTCCCGTTATCCCATGACTCTAACAGCAAGCGCAAACAACCTGACCGAAAAAAACAAAAACAAGTAAAACGATGGGATGTGCAATTGACATCAACCGTGCAAAATAATTCCGAGAAAAATAGTTGCGTAGCGGAAGTGGAATGTAGTCCTGGAAAAGAAGCATGTTCAAGTCTGCATTCTTCTGAAACCACAGAGGCTTTGACTGAACATGAACCAGAGTTTCGCGCAGCGATATGGCAGTTCGCTGATAACATTTGCACAAGCTGCAATACATTATTTTATAAGTCACAGATAGTAACTTGGCACGTTAACGATGTCGCACGTCGTGTTCTTCCACCAGAATTGAAAGATGTTGCTCGTCTCTGTGTATGTAGGAGATGCAAGGAAACAATGAAAAAAGGCAAATGTCCAACGCAGGCGTATTGGAATGCCATGTTTTTTGATCCTATACCCGAGGTTATTGGGGATTTGACTGATATGGAAAGAAGACTGATATGCATGATTGTTCCATTCATAAAAATGATTAAATTAGGAGGTCGCTTTGGGCAGTACGGTTTCAAAGGCCAAGCCACATTGTTTGCCCAAGACATAGAAGAAGTAGTAGAACAGCTACCATTATCGGTGAGCAGTGCCGGTATTGCAATTGTGTGCGAAAGACTGGAGAATGTCACTCGGGCGCGAGAATTTCAAGTAAATGTAGAGAAGCTGTGGTCTGCTCTCGTTTGGTTAAAAGAGCATAATCCACTGTATCGGAATGTTCATATTGATTACAGTAAGACGAATTTTGACTTGACTCAAATCTGTCAGGTTACCAACGATGCAGCGGAAATCGTCAATGCTCCTGAGAAAGTATGTCCGACCGAGGTGCTTGATAGAATTAAAGAAATAAGAGGCAGCCGTGGAATAATTAGAGGTACCTTTCATCAGAATTCCGAACATTTCTTTGAAACAAACCGTGGACGTCAGTGCACTGCTATTGCGGCCATGGCGATAATAATGTCGCATATCGAAATTATGTCTTCTTGGTCGACACACACTATTGACATAATCCTCATGAATGGTGACCGACTGCACGCTAAAAGCGTTAGGAAACAGAATGTTCAACTGATAAATGGCAATGAAACTAATTATCTCGTACCTACAGAATTGGATCACGATGTAGAATTACTCGGAAAATCATGCAATTTAATTATTGGCGATGCAGAATCTACCCATGGACACTTAAGTAAGGATGATTCTCAAGCAGGGTTTAGGAGATTGAGTATTGGGTTAGAACAGTTCTTTATGGATAATTCCCATGGAATTTTGATAGCAAACGGTCTTTCGGTCGCCGTTTTTAAAACAAATGATTTCTTTTGGATGTTCAACTCTAATAGCCGTGGATCGAACGGAAGAATTGCCACTGTACGGGGTGTAGCCTGTTTAATGCGATTTCCAACAGTCGAATCGTTGTTTAGAATGTTGAAATGCAATATACCGAAGTCTACCGGTTCGACATTCTGTGGTCAGTATACAATAACGCCCATTCGGGTGATAACCCAGTCGCCAACTCGCATAAACACCCCTCAACCGGAAAAAAATATATCTCTCGATGCGGAAAGCATTGGCGATGATCCGATTGTTATGACGTCAGTCTTAAGACCCATAGACGAACGTATTCCTCAGGTCAACTCAATAGTTCATGGGTATTCAAATAATAATGATGATTATGTAACTAATGTTCCGCTACGGACTTTGCAGCGGAAAACAGCGCCACCATTACAGATGCATGTTGAACAAAGGGCAGAAGAGTTGGCTTGGTTTTATCTTTTCCCAATGGGTCGGAATGGACCTCATGAACCGACGCGACGATTTGCAATAACTCCCCTTGATTATTGCCAAGCACGAATCATGAGTGCGAGTACTCGATTTCAACGAAATGATTACTTATTCTATGCTTTGTCTGTTATGCAAATCTATCGTGCGCGTCAAAATGTTGGCGTTTGTCTAAGAATGCGTCAGGGCGATACAACTCCTGCAGGATTGGTGCAAAATGTTCATTTGCAGATGCGAGGTTAGCGAGGCTCTAATGCTTATTGGAATTCGGCATGCAGTGATTTAATAGCGATGGTGTGCAATTTGGGACCACCAACGTGGTTTGTGACATTAAGTTGTAATGATTTAAACTGGAAGGATATGCTGACAGCTTGGCTTATAACAGCCGGTCGAAGTACAGAAAATCCAGATGACTTGCGATGGGATGATAAAATGAAGCTCATAGAACAGAATCCTGTGACATTGGCACGTCAATTCATGGTTCGATTGCACGCAATTATGCGCATATTGAAACGGGATGATAAAATATTGGGAGGTAAGTTAGTCGATTACTGGTGGCGAATCGAATTTCAAAATCGCGGAAGCCCACATTTGCATATGCTGTGCTGGAATAACGGAGTGCCACCATTTAAAACTGCTGAAAGAATTGCAATGATTGATCGAGTGACTTCATGTGCTTCGAAACCGCAAAATAGTGAGCTTGCTAAAATTATTCAGCGCGTGCAAATCCATGAGCATAGTGAAACTTGTTATAAAAATCGTCCGGATGGTCAATGCCGATTCGGTTTTCCGAGGCAATGCAGTGATAGTACGAGGATTCGTGATGCTGATGAAACTATTAGGAATAAGGGACGCTTTTGTATTTTGCAACGAGCATCTGGTGATACGTGTGTCAATAATTACAACTCAACACTTCTGATGCTCTGGCGAGGAAACATGGGCATCCAACCGTGTGGCAATGTTATTGCTGTGGCTTATTACATTGCTAAATATACCGCCAAAGGTGAACCAAAAGATGTCGGTCCGGCTGTAAAAGAAGTAATACGAAGCGTCGGGCGTTTCGGGGGGGATACAGGAAAACAACTATTCGCAGTTTCAATGGCAATCCTCCGACACAGACAAGTTTCGGCACCCGAATGCGCATTTCGTCTCTGCCATCTAAAGTTGAGAGATAGCACGAGAACAGTTGTATTTGTGAAAACATGTCCACCAGAAGAAAGATATCGCGTGCTACGGTGTTATTCCGATGGAAGCGGAGTACATATGAATATCTTTGATCGTTATATTGCGAGGCCTCAAATTTTGGACGAATTAAGTTTGGCTGAATTTGCTGTTAGATATGAGCATATATCCAATAATGCAGATGAAGAAGATGGTGACTATGAAGTTTACGTTGACGCCGATGAACCACCCACTACATCCAAAGTTATTCGTCTTCAGAATGGCATTCGCATGAAACAACGCAGCCGTGATGCAATTTTGAAAACCAAACATTATACTCAAGCCGGTGATAGGGAGGGATACTTTTACAGCTACCTCGTTGCCCACATTCCATTCAGAAATGAAGAAGAACTTCTTGCTGGTTACAAAAACGCTGAAGATGCATTCAATGCAAAACATAATCTTTTACGACCTCTACGACCTGGTCGAAACGTTAAACAGTTTCAGTATCTTGAACGAAAACTGCGGCAAGTTATCGCGCAGGTTTTTGCAATGGAGGAAACCGAACCCCATAATCATGGTGACATTAATCCTCATTTTGATGTAAATGATCGAGTGGAGGCAGTTGTGGAGGGGTATGAGCCGATCCTAGATAATATTGATATGCAAGAGCACGCTATTGACAATAGGGAAGAACATGTCATTTCAGTCCAAGAATTAGCTGCCTGCGTTCGTAGTATGAATGTCGAACAAAAACGGCTTTATAACAAAATTAATAACGCAATTTGTGAAGACGTCCGCTCGAACGGGCAACCCATAAATACGCTGAAATTATTCATTGAGGGAGGGGCTGGTTGCGGCAAAACATTTCTGCTAAAGTTAATAGTTAACCAAATTAAAGTGTGTTATGCGCCAACAGTAGATTTGCTTCTGAAAACAACATTCGTCGAAGTTTGTGCCTTGACAGGGGTGGCAGCTCGCTTAATTCATGGTCGGACCCTTCATTACGCATTTTCATTGGGAATTGAAAGAGGGAAATCTTCGGTATATAGACAGCTAACTGGGCAACGTCTTGAAGACTTAAGACGCAAATGGAATTATATCAGATGGCCCATTATCAATGAGATTTCGATGGTATCGTACGAGATATTACGTTCGGTCCATTTGCGTTTGCAGGAATTAAAAAATAATGATCTTTTGTTTGGCGGTATTCATATAATAGTATTTGGAGATATCATGCAGTTGCCACCGGTTAAGGGCAGCTGGTGTTTCATTCAACCTGCGGATTACGTTGCTGAACCGCACTTGTGGCGCTTCTTCGGATTTTGCGAGTTACGCACAAATATGCGGCAACAGAATGATGCTCCCTTCGTCGATTTGCTAAACAATTTACGAGTGGGCAAGATGACAATAGAACAGTATGAGATGTTATTAAGTAGGACCCGAGTATTGGAGGACGATGAATTTGCGGATGGAGAATCAGTCCGAATATTTCCCACGCTGAAACTCGTTGATGAGAATAATAATAGGATAATGCAGATGTTAGCTTCCCGTGAAAGAATTTATACCATAAACGCTCGGGATGAATCTAGGGAACCCCGAACTTACGGGCAGAAGCCACCGGTTACTGCAGTCCCAACTGATCCAAACAATACTGGAGGATTTTTGACTTCCATTACGCTTGCAATTGGCTGTAGAGTAATGCTGCGAAATAATATTCGAGTTTCTGAAGGACTCGTTAATGGTGCCTTAGGAGTTGTTAGAGGTTTTCAATGGCCAGCTTTACGCAGAGAACAACTAGAAGTTGGCGAGTTGCCGAGAAAGGTTATGATTCAGTTCGATGATCCGTCGGTAGGGTCGAGTTTCAAAGAAGCGACTGGCTTAGTTGCGATTTCCCCTATAAGTGTGACTTACCAGGGAAATAAGGGATACGAAAATGTTAAACGTGTAATGGTGCCCTTGATACTGAGTTGGGCTGTAACGGTACATAAGTTACAAGGTACCACGGTGGATAAAGCTCTGGTTTATTTAGGGAAGAAATTATTTGCAAAAGGCCGAGCACATGTAGCCCTCAGCCGTGTCCGATCCATTGCAGGTCTTGCTATATGCGAATTGGATAGAAAAAAACTATGTAATAAAATTTTTATTTTATTTGATCGTCTTTCTCTTTTGTAGATTCGAGATGAGGATATATTCAACGTTCTCAATTTTACATTCAATATTAATTGTATTTTACACGTATGGCTTTTATTTTATTTCCAATAATGCTTTTGAGCACAACGGTAAATACGAGTCAATTTGATACATAGATCGTTAATTTATACATCTTTATTCGATATTAACGGTAGATACGAGTCAATTTAATACAGATAAATATATTTTATAATATTCAACTGAGAAATATTATAGAGACGAGTTTGATATAACGAAATGTGCTGTGGGTATATTTCAGCGTACTTATCTGTATAACGATTTCGCCGTTACGGGGGACCACGCGGTCCGTAGACAAAGTATAACGATATAATCAAAGACCGGGAGCACGTCTGCTCCGCGCGACGGTCAAAATCCAATGATCTGAGTTTTCGGCAAATGCCCAGTCGTACACGCTTCGGACGGTTCTCGGTAGTATTCGGTAAATTTCGGAATATTGGGATTGATATCCCCCACATCGATCTCCGTCGTCGATACGAGCTGGGGGCCACGATCGCGAATTCAAATATGTGAATTCTACATTATCCCCCATTTTGTTTTTAAAGGGTTGATATTTTTACAACGACTTACAAAAACAAAACAACCCTAAAATCATATCCTATCGCGTGACAAATGGAGCGTAGCTACGTTGACGCCACCCCACTAAGGGTCTTGTCCTACCATAATACTAGCTTATTTAAATTTACAATGGATTTTAACACGAACGTCGTCGGTACAATATCCGCGAGCCCCTTTTGGCGTGGTCGATTAGAGCATTTGCCCGTTCGTCATCACATATATTGACAGCGTAATAATCAGGATTGAGGGGGAATGGAAGCATTTAAAAAGAGAAACTTTGCTCGTCAAGAGGCAACGAATAACGGTAAGTACTAACATTTCTTGCGTCGCAGGGCGGCCCACTCGCGAACCGATCATCTATCAGCGGTCGATTAACAACTGCGAATCGACGGACTGGTAATATTTTCGCAGGCTTGTCCGGTTATAAGTTCCTTTGACAACAAGACTATCGACGTGAGTAAGAACGAACGTGTTTGAACCGACACATCTTTGTATCTGGTATGGACCCTCGTAAAGATGAAAAAACTTATGGGTCACCTTATCGGTGCTGCTTGATAGATGAGGGACTTTTAATAAAACTAAATCGCCGACTCCCAGCTCAAATGGCTTGGATCTTTTTTGTTGTTGGCGACGACATTCGAAGCTTTCTCGCAACCGCTCTCTGGCCAGTACTATTCGACGTTCTTGAGGCATTGCCTCACCGTTCGGAAATTTTACGATCTCAAAAATTTTATCTTCGGGCTTTTTACCATAGTGCAGTTCATAGGGAATACAGCCTGTGCTCGAATGGGTTGTGTAATTGAAAAGAGTTTCTATTCGCGATATATATTTGGCCCATGCAGTGTGTTTATCCGCGCAAAACGTTCGAAATAGACGCCCCAGCTCACGCATCACTCTCTCCGTAGGGTTCGATTGAGGGTGCCTGATTGACGAATGAATGACTGTGATATCTGCCTGTTCCATCGCCCTTTTCCACGCATGTGAGGTGAACTGGGTCCCGTTATCCGACAGTATGCGTCGGGGTTTTCCAATGCAAGGAATATAGCGGGTTGTCGCCCTTTTTATCGGATATAGGCGCACAAGTTTAGAAAATGCATCGATCATAACAAAAATATACTGAGAACCCGAAATAGAGCGTGGCAAGGGACCGTAAAAATCGATGGTTACCAGGTCATTTGGGGTATCGGCCTGCACGAAACCATATTCGCCTTCAATAGCCCAATTAAGGTGTTTTACCCGTTGACATAAATCACAGTGCAGCACCTCCCTCTTAACACTTTTAGCCATTCCGCGACACCGAAAGAACCGTTTTAAATGACACATCGTCTTATATACCCCCGAATGCGCGAGTCGGTTATGCTCTTTAACTACGATTAAATTTTTAAGTGATTCCGGAACGACAATACACCAGTTGTCAGAGTCTGAGTTACGGTGAAACCAGATACCTTTATATTCTTTAAATGTTTGGTTCTCATTGGAGCTCAAAACCAATCGTGTGAGTTTTTCATCCGAGTGCTGCTCTTGGCCGAGCATTTCAAGCTTATCTCTTAACGTCGGGTCTAACTCAAGCAGACAAATCATCGATAATGAATTGACCACGCAATCACCATGTACTGTGGTATTATGCGTCAATATCATTGAAATCATAATTCTGTCTGACTCGTGACGGTCAAAGATTGAATTCGGATGGCGACTGAGAAAATCCGCGATATAGTTTTCGCGGCCACTTATATGGATAGTTTTGAAGCAATATTCTTGCAATAATAAACTCCATCTCGATAGTCTGGCTGTATGAAAAGGTGTCCTATCCAAAAATACCAAGCTCTGGTGATCGGTAATAACCTCAAACGGTTTGCCTAACAAATAAATCCTGAATTTGGCAAGTGAATACACTATCGCTAACAATTCCTTTTCTGTTGTTGTATAATTCCGCTCAGCGGGAATGAGACAACGGCTTACGGCAGATATCAAACGAAGATTTCCGTCATCGTCGAGCTGTTGTAGCACCCCACTAATCCCTTTTTCGGACGCGTCCGTTTGCACTTTTAAGACTCGATCCGTGAAATAATGTGAAAGCTGTACGACTCTCAAAAAATTTTCTTCAAGTTCACGAAAGGCTTGGTCAAAGTGTTCACTCCAGTTCCAAACCGAATCCTTTTTTAATAGCGATCTAAATGGATCGAGATAACGTGCGTGACCGATACTAAATTGTTTATAATATATACACACTCCCACAAATTTTTGTAACTCCAATTTCGACTTTTGGGGGCTCAAAATCCCTTATTACCGCGAGTTTCTCCGGATCAGGACTTACACCCTGTGGTGTTATTATGAATCCTAAAAATTTTACTGAGTCCCGACATAATTGAGCTTTGTTTAACTTGAGCGTGAAATTATGCTCCAATAATTTTATAAATACGGATTCGAGGTGCATTAAGTGATCCTGAGACGTCGCCGACGTTATCAGTAAGTCATCGATATAATACGTTAAAAAGGTATCCAAATCATCCCCCAAAGCTAAATTCAATGCTCGAATAAACCCGCTGCCCGCAGTTTTCAAGCCAAACGGGATTCTTTTAAACTGGTATAAGGTCGACCCATGTAAAAAAGCTGTATATTTTCTAGAATTTTTGGACAATGGGATCTGCCAATAACCGCACGTTAAGTCTAGCGTGGACATAATAGTCGTTCCTCGGTATTTCTGGAGTAGTTCTTCGATTCTAGGTGGAGATTCGTTATCCCCCTCAGACACATCGTTCAGATATCGAGCATCAAGACATATACGGACTCGTCCATCAGTCTTTTTTACTATCCTTAAGGGGTTGCAGTATAGGCTTACTGATCGCTCAATAACCTCAGAGTCCAACATCGATTTAATTTCCTCCGTCACCGCCTCCCGATAACATAAGGGTATAGGGTATGGTCGTTTTATAAACGGCTTCGATTTTATGATTTTTATTTCATGTTCATAGATGGTAACCCGACCCGGCTTATCCGAAAATAATGCCGCGTATTTCTTAATGAGCTTCTCGACAGCATCGCTTTGAACCGGATCCATTGATGTTAGCTTACGCGCGACCGAATCCGAATCAACAGAGAGAACCCGTGCATCTGTAACGCTATCCTCAGGTGGAGAATAGTCACTATCCAAAATAATATCCAAAGGAGCGCTGATAGCGCATATTTCTATCGTATCGTTATTTCGATACTCAGACAAATGATTATTTTTCGGTTCATCAAAAATTGTTTGTAATTCGATTTTATTCACGCTCCTACTCTCCGCGTATTGCTCACGCGGTGTTACAAGCTTTGTATCATTATAATTGTCGTCTTTACGCGAGACCCGAAGGTCGTCATCGATTCGAGAAGTCCCTTGTATCACAGTAATGTACATCATTTTGTTTTCAATCACAGACACGACCCTCTCTGCCGACTCGGCTTCAAACATGACCAGCTCCGGGCTCAAACGTGCTCCCTGCACCGTTATAGAGAGGTTATCATAATCGATTACAGCTCGATTTTTGTGCAACCAATCGTTACCCAAAATAACGTCGGACGTAAGATAAGGTATTACCAAGAAAGTATGCTCCAAAACGAAGTTACCGATTCTAATTTTAATATAAATTTGCCGTTTATTCGTCGCCTGTTTCCTAGTAATTGCTGTTGTTACATAAATATTGGTGACTGGAAGTTCCTCAAAGTTCGACGATGGTATTAAACTTTTATAGAAAGCCTCCGAAATACACGTAATCTGGCTTCCCGTGTCTATCAGAGCTTTAATCGGTTTGTCGGCCATATACACGTTCAATTGTGGCGATGGAGTAATCTTCGCTCGCGGACAATAGGCTTCAGTGAGATCACCCTCAATGTTTTTCTTTAACTCCTGAACGAAATCATAATAATCCGGGAATGCTCTAGTATCCCCCCGTATCCTGTTCAAAATAAAGTTTATGGAACTAATAGCTGCCTGGTTAGAATGGCCGGGGTCATTAGACTCCTGACGCACGTGTGCCATACTTGGGGGGGGGGGGGGATATCTTGTATCAGGCATCGGATTTCCAAAACCATGTCGGGGTTGGTTGTACGAATTAAACGGATAATTTTGTCGCGGAATTTGATTGAAATTGTATCCCCTCTGATGGTTGTAATCGGCCCGCATGCTATTTATTCGATTCGGTTTGAACTGATTGTTGTGTGGCGGCGGAGCACTATTTCTCCGTTCTCGATGCTCATATTCGTTTTGGCTTGTATCAAGCTGGGCTAAAACTTGTGCCACTCGTTTTGTATCGGAGTAATCTATCGATGCCAGAGCTATTTGAATTCTATTTGTAAATTGTTGTATGATTGAGTAATTGACCTCATAAGGCGTCAATGGGGGGTCAAAATATTTCGCGACTCGAACTTGATTGAAAAAATATGTCTGCATTCATCCATCTTTTTGTCTATGTTTTTTAGAAAGCCACTGATTTTTAAAATGGACCTTTATCGGCGTCGAATAGAATTCAGCGAGAAATGCTTGCTTGAACGCCTCGAATGTCAACAATGCATCTTTATTTATAACGAACCATACCTTTGCTCGACCGTCTAATAAACTCTCGATAACCAGCATGTGATGCTCAACACGCACGCTCTTAAACTTCAAGTATTGTTCTAGCTCATCTGCAAATTCTATCGGGTTCTTATCGTCCGTAAATTTCGGGGCTTTTATGTTAATATTTAGATGCTGAAAATGATTTACCAGTCCGTCGATTAGACGCTCATTAGCCCCTCCATTCGACGATGTAGGCGGTAGATTCAGTTGACTCGACTGCGCCGTTTGAGTAACCGCGGGATTATTCGCGGACATTTGCCGGCGTGCCTGTTCTTGATGATCGAGTTCAGCGCGTGTTTTTTCCCACTCGGCTCTCTGTTGTTTAAACTGCTGCTGAGCTTCCCGCAAACGATTCCACTCCTCCTCAATCCTGGCCATATTTGCTTCGTCAGCACCGTTTTCCATGGTAATCGGAGTATCGTCACCTATATTGGCGACTTTATTATTATCACGTTTAGTTTTTCGGTTTAATTTCGAATCCAGCACGTTCAACCTCGGCGTAATCTGTTTACACTTTCGCGATACAATAGGAGTCAGTAGCTTTGCCTTAGGTTTTACCCCAGACCGAGTAATTCGTGCTGAATCCGAAGCGTTACCGTTCGACATAAATATTTGTTTCAACTCACGGTAGTGTCCGTGGCCTCTAGTTGGGCGCCAAATGTAATAAAATTTTTATTTTATCTGATCGTCTCTCTCTTTTGTAGATTCGAGATGAGGATATATTCAACGTTCTCAATTTTACATTCAATATTAATTGTATTTTACACGTATGGCTTTTATTTTATTTCCAATAATGCTTTTGAGCACAACGGTAAATACGAGTCAATTTGATACATAGATCGTTAATTTATACATCTTTATTCGATATTAACGGAGAATACGAGTCAATTTAGTACATATATCTTGAATCCATATATCTTTATACGATATTAACGGTAGATACGAATCAATTTAATACAGATAAATATATTTTATAATATTCAACTGAGAAATATTATAGAGACGAGTTTGATATAACGAAATGTGCTGTGGGTATATTTCAGCGTACTTATCTGTATAACGATTTCGCCGTTACGGGAGACCACGCGGTCCGTAGACAAAGTATAACGATATAATCAAAGACCGGGAGCACGTCTGCTCCGCGCGACGGTCAAAATCCAATGATCTGAGTTTTCGGCAAATGCCCAGTCGTACACGCTTCGGACGGTTCTCGGTAGTATTCGGTAAATTTCGGAATATTGGGATTGATATCCCCCACATCGATCTCCGTCGTCGATACGAGCTGGGGGCCACGATCGCGAATTCAAATATGTGAATTCTACAACTATTCAATCATCCTCACAATGGTTAAGCATTAGAAGAATTAGAACGACTTCGCAGTATTGATGAGAATAGATGTATAGATGGTATGAATATGTAATAATTTATTTTTTGAATTTGGTATCTGTCTTCATGGAGGAAAATATTATGGCGTGAACGTTGGTTTCGAGATCTTAAATCATCGAGATTATCATATAATTATCATGTTGATCATGGCTAGGTTATGCTGCACCCTAGCAGAAACGTCGACCATTGCTTGTTGTTGAGTGTGCTATGAGTTGTCAATGCTATCCATAGATGCTGTGTTTTCCATTGTATGCGGAACTCAAGAAGAAATTAAATCAGGCACAAAAAACGTAAGTTATTTAAATTTATTATCGTACCATAAATCTGCACTCATCTACACATTTATTTAAACGCTACCATGTGCTGATCATAATTGTGAGTTACAGGTGAAGTGCGATGTTGGTTTACCTTCTCGTGGTGCACTTCGATAACAAATTGTTCGAAGCTGCTTAACGTTCCATATGCATTTTCCGGAAAATATCTATTCGAATGTAAATTTGTTCACGTTTTATCAATGTTCAATATCCATGAACTGAAGCGTTTAGCAGTTTCGATCAGTTTGGCTAAAAAACCAACGCATACGGATTGTATGATATTCATCTTCTGTACTTCAGGTCAACGAGTTAAAATACAAATGCTCATAACCCCTATTCGCAAATTAACGTTCAAAATGTTCTTATATATATATATATATATATATATATATATATATATATATATGAAACTTATAAACTATGCTAAGTCTATTGACAGAATCTATGCGCGTCAGCTAAACTCTCGAGGAGTTTTTGTGACACGAAGGCCGTTATCGTTATTCCAAGTTATATTATAGCCATCAACATATTGATATGGACCGATAATACTGCGACAAAAAGTGAAATCGTAATAGAAAGAGAAAAGACTAGGTGAGTTTATTCCTCTTTCACGGAAAAGAGAGAGAGAAAAATAAACCCACCTAGTCTCCTCTCTTTCTATAACGATTTTACTTTTTCTCGCAGTATATCGGTCCATATCTATATGTCGATGATTGTAGCTTCCTTTTTATCCATAACCATACATGGCGGTGATTCTGTCCTTTTTCTGGAATTCGGTGAAGAATTCTATCCCCACTCCTATCTGTGCGCTCTGCGTGCCGCCGATCAATGGCGGCGATGGCTGGCGGATAATATTCTTCACCGGGCTAGACAATGATAGGACAGAAACACCTGTATGAGCTCTCTCTCTTGGCATACATGCCAAGGTAGACTCTGATGATCCACCGCACCGGTGCCACGTTTCTGAACGTATTCCTGTGCATATAGATACTAGCCTTGCAAGACCCTTGAATTTATGGGGCACCAATCAGGTTTCCTCGAGGTATACAACCGCGAATGCATCTACCAATATCGAGCGCGGTAGTTACCAAAGTTTAGGTTGGTATGTGTGCGCGCGGCCAGGCAAATTCGACAAAGGAAGGGGAGGAATTAATGAAGAATATTATAGACAAAGATGTCAGCGAGACACCACGCTTTCGTAAGTAAAACGTTTGATTTTCTTTTTATATTTTTTTTAATACTTTAATCGTTTTCAATTTATAAATTAACGAATCGAGATTGAAAGATGGTTTTCTAATTCAATTTTATAGTTATTTATTTGATATTAATGCATAAAAGACCACCTTTTACTGATTAACGCTGGAGACAACATATCGTTCAAATGCAAGAGTCGCTTCACACATAAGACCGAGTTCGGAAATACTTTGTGCGGAACGAAAATATTAGTGACTTTCCATAATAAAATGTGACATGTTCTACTTTTACAAAAAAAAAGTGTGTGTAGTGGTACAAAATAATCAATTAAAAGTGAATACTATCGCTACGAAACCTCACATCCATGTTTCATCGACACATCTCATCGATGAATAACAACCAAATTCTATCGTAGAAAAGGAGTTGAATATGAATGCATCACATGGACCGTCCATGATGGATTCATTTTATTACTGCCAAAGAATCAAAATCAATTTTCTATTTAATATCAATGCATAAAAGACCACCTTTTACTGATTAACGCTGGAGACAACATATCGTTACAATGCGAGGGTCGGTTCTCACATAAGACCGACTTCCCAAATATTTTGTGCGGGCCAAAAATATCAGTGACTTTAAATAATAAAATGTGACATGTTCTACTTTTACAAAAAAAAAGTGTGTGTAGTGGTACAAAATAATCAATTAAAAGTGAATACTATCGCTACGAAACCTCACATCCATGTTTCATCGACACATCTCATCGATGAATAACAACCAAATTCTATCGTAGAAAAGAAGTTGAATATGAATGCATCACATGGAGCGTCCATGATGGATTCATTTTATTACTGCCAAAGAATCAAAATCAATTTTCTATTTGATATCAATGCATAAAAGACCACCTTTTACTGATTAACGCTGGAGACAACATATCGTTACAATGCGAGGGTCGGTTCTCCCATAAGACCGACTTCCCAAATATTTTGTGCGGGCCAAAAATATCAGTGACTTTCAGTAATAAAATGTGACATGTTCTACTTTTACAAAAAAAAAGTGTGTGTAGTGGTACAAAATAATCAATTAAAAGTGAATACTATTGCTATGGAACCTCACATCCATGCTTCATCGACAGGTCTCATCGATGAATAACAACCAAATTCTATCGTAGCAAAGAAGTTGAATATGATTGCATAACATGGGCCGTCTATGATGTATTCATCTTATTTCTGCCAAAGACTCCGCAGGAATGAAATGAAAACATTATGGATGGTCCATGTGATGCATTCATATTCAACTTCTTTGCTACGATAGAATTTGGTTGTTATTAATCGATGAGATCTGTCGATGAAACATGGATGTAAGGTTTCGTAGCGATAGTATTCACTCTTATAATTGATTATTTTGTACCACTACACACGTTTTTTCTTTGTATAAGTAGAACATGTCACATTTTATATTATGAAAAGTCACTAATATCTTTGTTCCGCAGAAAGTATTTGGGAACTCGGTATTATGTGTGAAGCGACTCTTGAATTTGAACGATATGTTGTCACCAGCGTTAATCAGTGAAAGGTGGTCTTTTATGCATTAATATCAAATAAATAACTATAAAATTAAATTAGAACAGCATCTTTCAATTTTGCTACCCCGAGTATAATATTTCTAGAAGCAACATTGAATATTGTCTTTTCTTTACAGTCTCTGGAATATACGCAAAATAGAACAGCTATGACTTATGAAAATCGTAACGGGTAAGCACTTTTAAACATATAACATGTTTTAATAATTTGAAATTTAATTGAAATTTTTTTTAGCAGCTAATCTAGGAATTTTCTTTTATACTTACAGAGCCCGATCTTCGCCAGACGAACCGATGATGTGAGTAAAATTTATTTTCAAATATAGAAGAAATTGAGGTTTCTTCGTATATATTGATGTATACATTTTTTATGTATATGGTTTTTCTGTCTTTCCAGGGAAGACGACTTTATGTCCTTACCTCCGGGGCAACGGCTCCGGGAGAATGGCGGGGACGGTCGCCGTCAGAGGTAAGTTGCAACGAACCAATGTGTCCATTGTTTTTTTCAAGTAATTTCTCATTATTAATTTATAATTTTAATTTCAGTCGGAACAACAACCGACAATCGACTTCGGCAAGGTCCCACCGGAGTGACGGCCGCGACTCGAGCCATCGGCACTCGAGCCACTCCAGTGGGCGGAATCACGACCGTAACAACGGCAGTCGCAGCGATCAGCGGCGGTCGCAGGACCGCCGTGACCATCATCGGGACGTTCGGGAACGGGATGACGGACGGCGATCGTCCACCCTGGAATCCACCCGGGAGTCCACCCGGGAATCCACCCCGCGTTCAGAAGCATGTGGAGGTTGCTGTTGCCGGTACGAACGCGGCGACCGATCCCCGGATGGGCAATCACAGAATCAAGCCCGAAACAATCCGGAGAATCGGTCGCCCGCGGGCCGGTTCGTTCTTGCCCGGCAACGGGGGCGCGGCCAACCGCAGAACTGGCGCGTGGCCGGAGCAATGGCTACATTGATGCGGTTTATGGGGAACCGTGACTCTTCTTATTAATATTGTTTTTTTATCTCGATAAATAAACAAAAATTATACTTAATATCGGCAAATAATTTTTTTGAATGCCTTTTACCCTCAATAAACATTGCAATTAAAATAAATTAACATTTTTTCGAAAATTCCCGCTGCGAGAATTGTCGCGCACAATAGTAACTTATTTAAAATTTCAAAAAGGATAAAATAAAAAATTAATTTAAAAAATTTAAAAAAACTCCCGGCTGGAGTAAAAATCGAACACAAAAAAAATTAGACCGAAAAAAAAGTAATCTGATAGAAAGCATGAATAAAATTCATGATTCTAAAAAGAATACAACAAATTAATAACTTAAAAATGGACAAAATAAATTAGTAAATTTAAAAGAATAAGGTAAAATAAATTTTAAAAAATTTTAAAAACTGCTGGAATAGAAATCGACCAGAAAAAAAATTAGAACTTAAAAAACGTAATCTGATAAAGAGCATGAATACAATTTATGAATCTAAAAAGGATACAACAAATTAATAAATTTAAAATGGACAAAACAAATAAGTGAATGAAAAGAAAAAGTAAATAAATAAATAAATTTAAAAAGGATGAAATAATTCAAGAAGTCATCTTAGTTTATTCGTAGTTAGAATTATGGTCGTTCGTTTCTATGAGTTCAATTTTTTGAATCGTGGTAATTTCCTCACTGCCCTCAATTCAGTCGGGAGACGTCATCCATTAAACATAAGTCGGGGGACGTTTTCTTTTGTATCGAACATCTGAATCCAGATCGTCTTCATGTTTAATTAATGGCGGCTTCTTTGCACTGTCAAACATCTATATCCTATATCATCTTTATGTTTAATGAATGACGTCTCCCGACTGAATTGAGGGCAGTGAAGAAATCACCACGATTCAAAAAATTGAACTCATACAAACGAACGATCATAATTCAAACTACGAATAAACTAAGATGACTTCTTGAATTATTTCATCCTTTTTAAATTTATTTATTTATTTCATTTTTCTTTTCATTCACTTATTTGTTTTGTCCATTTTAAATTCATCAATTTGTTGTATCCTTTTTAGATTCAGTAATTTTATTCATGCTTTCTATCAGATTACTTTTTTTTCGGTCTAATTTTTTTTGTGTTCGATTTTTACTCCAGCCGGGAGCTTTTTTTAATTTTTTTAATTTATTGGAAAATATCTGTGCGCGATTTACACTCACATAAAATTTCTCTCCGCATGAAATTTTCCGCCTCGTGAATGATTTGGTTTTTCCGTCGTCCATGTATATTTGTTTTTATTATTTTTTTTATTTTTTTCGTCTTCTTTCCGTTCTTTTGCTTCCTTCTGTTTTCGATAATACTCCAACTGTTTTGCTTATTTCTGTTTCCGATACTCCTCAAGCTCTTTCGCTTTTTTCTGTTTCTGATACTCCTCTTATTCTTTCGCTTCTTCAAGTTTTCTTTCCAAAATTTCTCTTGTAATTCTGTTATGTTGTTTTGAATTATCTGACATCTTTTCACTATCTGTCGCGAAAAAAATGACAGATACGTTCGTCGATCTCTATGCAAATAAATAAAAGAATATCACTATCTTTTATTTTCCAACGGCAAACATATATGGCGTAACGGCTGCGTGTTCGTGTAATAGCCATTTCTGTGTACCTCTAGCATAGTATCCGTAATTTGAGGTTAGGCTGCGTTAGGCATGTAAGTAGGATACAACCAAAAGCATGAGTAAATTCTCTGCCTAGCCCATCATATGGCAAAAAAATGTAGTCGATCGAAAATATTCATTCTGATTGGTTACTTGATTATGTATGCCTAAATTTATAATCAGAAACACCACCAGGATTTTTCTTGATGAATGCATTTCATTTGGTCTAGCAAACATTTTTTTCCAGCTAGGCCGCATTCATTTTGTTCATAACCAATGCTGTCAAAAAAAGATATTCATTTGGCTTGGTTACCTGGTTATAAATTCATGAATTTATAGTCCAAAGCACCACCATGATTTTTCTTGATCGACTTTGAGGATAAAAATCTGATTAAAAAATATTTTCATCAAAACAAAGTTTTCTCTATGAGGAAGCAAAAATACATACAACAAAGTTTGCCATTGGTGTCGGTTTGGGATTGGAACCCGGGACCCACGGGTCGTGACCTGAACACGTTACGTATTCGGCCACGGCGTCTCTATCTGGGCAATCAGTAAAATCGTATAAATAAGATGATACTGAAGTTAAGTTTGTTTATTCAAGTACAAATTTTACGAGTAAAAATATTATTTGTTGGTTATTATATTATATATTATTATTAGTTATTATATTATACATATTATTTTAATAATATTTGTTTTCAAGGAGCACCACCGAAAGGTAAACCAACTTCACATCTCATGATTCTTGGTCTTTTTTTAATGTGAGTCCTCATGCCTCTCACAACCACTTATATAAATGAAAATTGTAACATACCTCGGACAACCACGAGACTTTTTTCTCGGCTAGCTCTGCACAGAGCGGGTCGGCTCGTGAAAGCCGGTGTTAACAAAGTTCAATTGTTTTATTTTGCAGGAAAAACACATGAATGGGAAAAAAACCGTAGCTGGTTATCTGTCCTACAGATGTAAGCCGCGCCATGCACGCCGGCTCGAAAAACCGTTTAACCAAATTTATCTCAAGAAAATTCCAAACTTACCTCGTAATCTGTTGTACCCTGATAAGTGCGCCGGATGAACTTTCACGGGACTAACAAATGCGCGGATAATTAATAAAAACGACTAAAATACTTTAATATAAAAAATCGCGCTTTGATACAACAGTACTCTAGTATCCTTGACTCGATACAATAAAGATTCCGTAATTGCGCCCTCCCCGGCGTCTTACTATGCTCTCAACAATCTAATCGTGCCGTCTCGCCACGGCAGTCGAAATACGTCCGTTTCACAAGGGTGTCGATCGCTCTCTTTACGCAACACGTCTATCCCAGACGAGGGTCGAATCCTTTCTAATACGTCTATCCCAGACGAATGCCGAATTCTCTCTGTCGCGTGTTCTCGCGCTCTCTCGCTCTTTTTCGGAAGTGAGGAGAGCGCCATAAGCGCTGAGAATGATGAGTCCGCGCCCTCTTTTCCCGAGTTCATTTCCTCGCGCGTACATAAAAAATATTAAAATCATGGATTAGACAGTGCACTATCGGCTACTGCCCAACCAAGATCAGATCCTCGAAACGCGCATGAAACAATCGCAAGCGGCGCGTTTTATAAAGTAGCAGAAACGTGAAAATAACGTTACAAAATCTATTCAAAGATTTCATATAGCTTTTTACAAATTAAGTATTGGTGAATTTGGGGTGCTTTTTGATGTGAGTCCCCTTGCCTCTCACAGTATTTTACAAAAAAACACATATTTAAAGATTTTTTATAACATTGATAGTTTAAATTTAGGTCCGCGATCTTCCAGCCCCTGAGGAATGGCCGCCATCTTGAATTCAACTGTAATTTGTTATGGTTACTTATTTTTAACTTTTTACTTGAAATGTATGCAACAAAAGTTGTAGGAAATTTGATTCGCTACAACTTTAGTAATTACAATTTTTTGTCTACAATTAATATTTTAAAATTAAGTCGAAAAATATAATTTTAATTTAAATATCGCATTATCTCGTTAACGTGTAGAGAATATAATTCTATACAATTCAAGCCATTACAATTTCTCATATAGAGTGCAAATTATCGTATTTAGGCTTACAGTAACAGCAAATAAGGATACGAAAATATTATTTTATAAACCATTCGATAACTGTATGTCTTTTTATAACTAAAAAATTGAGTTATCTTTACTCGAAATGAAACTCTTTTCCCCACCACCGCAGGGGTAGAGGTTCAGGCGCTTTTTTTTTGGCGTGGTATCCCCTGTAGGCCTAATCCACGCATTATTGATTGCAAGCTCGTTTCGTTTTTCTATCACGTTTTCTTTCTCATAGAGTATTTCAAATTGAAATTACTTTTAAAATACTGTAAAAAACAGATATGGCTAAAAATATGATTGCTATGATCGACGTTGCTGCAATGGCTGCAGACACCGATATTTTAATACCGCAAAAAACAGTTATTGTTCCGGATGTGATTACTCCACGTTGCTGCAATGAATGCCGATTCCGATATGTTTTCAATACTGCATAAAACGACTATTGCGGTGAATATGATTGCTCTACGTTGCTGCAATATTCTGCAGATGCCAATATCTTTTTAATACTGCGAAAACAGTTATTGAGATGAATATGATTGCTTGACCCAATAGTTGGAGCAAAAATAAAACAAGTGGCCCCCTGGAAAATCCGTCACTCGGGGATATGAAAGTAATGAACATATTCTGATACTTTTCAGAGATACAAGATTTTTCATTTTTCTAAAAGTCATTAACATTTGAATTTTTATGTATTAATTTCGACGACAATTTTTTTCTCTCAATCTATTTGATAAAATCAAATAATATTTTCAGGGAATATTTCTAACAAACTGTTCTATTCAATGACATTTTTTTTGAAAACGTGATGCAAAAATTTACCTAAAATATAAACAATTTTTTTAATCAAATAGAAAATGCAACGACTTCTCCATCGATTTTCATATTTTTTTCTCATAGACATTTATTCTGTTTTCAATTGAAAAGATTTTCCCGTTGGAAAAAGTTCGGACTTACATTTTTGAAAGAGTTATGAGGATTTTTTTGTTGAGTCACGTGTCAGGTGGCGAGGCATTCACAGCGCGCGACGCGCATTGTGCGTGCATATATAAGTAAGGTTCGTATTTCAAACAACTATTTAATAAAACCAAACGCATATCTTTATTTTTCAACGCTTACAAATATATTATTTTCTTTATTTTTGTTGATTCTTGTTTTTACTAATGCGCTAATGACAGACTCTTCAGAATCGGGACAAACTTTGCACGAAATAAGCATGAAGGATTATTAAAGACCCGGTACACAATGGCAAAAACATTGAAAAATATTCGACAGTACCATTGCTACGTTCCAGTCGATATAAAAATAATTTAGTGCAAAGTTTTTTCGGATTCTGAAGAGTTTGTCATTAGCACATTAGTAAAAACAAGGATCAACAAAAAAAGAAAATAATATGTTTGTAAGCATTGAAAAATAAAGATATGCATTTGTTTTAATTAAATTGTTGTTTGTACTGCAAACCTTACTTATATATGCACGCAATGAGCGTCGCGCGCTGTGAATTCCTCGTCACCTGACGCGCGACTCAACAGAAAAATCCTCACAACTTTTTCAAAAATGTAAGTTCCAAACTTTTTCCAACGGAAAAATTTTTTCAATTGAACACAGAATAAATGTCTATGAGAAAAAATATGAAAATCGATGGAGAAGTCGTTGAATTTTCTATTTGTTTAAAAAAAATTTTTATATTTTGGGTAAATTTTTGCGTCACGTTTTCAAAAAAAAACGTCATTGAATAGAACAGTTTGTTAGAAATATTCTCTGAAAATATTAGGTGTTGGAATTAATTCGTAGCGTTTTACTAAAGATGGCGTTAGCCAACTATTCATAGTCGCACATACAAAAGTAAATATTCTCCTGGAAGCTACTGACATAGCGCATCTTTACCAGTATATGACATTTCGTTATTGTGTTCGTAGCATTTGTTGTGCAGTATCAAACATGTTGATGTTTGTGCCTAAAAAATCGTTTTTGCGGGGAGTGTTACTTCATTACTTTAACATGAAGAAAAGTGCCGCAGAAAGTCATCGTATTTTAGTGGAGGTATACGGTGAACCTGCTCTCACTGAGAAAACATGCAGGAAGTGGTTTGCATCTCCCAGACAGAATATTCATGGCAAAAAGATCTTACTTTGCATTTGGTGGGATCAACTGGGCGTTATTTATTATGAGCTGCTCCAACCGGGCGAAACCATCACTGGTGACGTATACAGACGACAATTGATGCGTTTGGACAGAGCATTGCACGAAAAGTGGCCGCAATATAAAGATCGTCTCGACAAAGTAATTTTGCTTCATGACAATGCAAGACCCCATGTTTCCAAAGTCGTAAAAACTTATTTGGAAACGCTGAAATGGGAAGTTCTGCCGCACCCGCCATATTCACCGGACATTGCTCCATCCGATTACCATTTGTTCCGATACATGGCGCATAGCTTGTCCAGAGCAGCACTCGGAAAACTACGAAATGGCCAAAAATTGGATTGATTCATTCATCGAATCTAAAGAAAAAGAAATTTTTCAACGCGGTATCCGAGCTTTACCAGAAAGATGGCAGAAAGTAGTGGATAACGATGGACAATACTTTGAATAAAGGTACTGTTATGATACTCTCATAATAAATCACGAAACTGCGCAAAAAAACGCTACGAATTAATTCCAACACCTAGTATTATTTAATTTTATCAAATAGATTGAGGGAAAAAATTTTCTTCTAAATTAATACAGAAAAATTCAAATGTTAATAACTTTTAGAAAAATGGAAATTTCGAAAAAACGAAAAATACATATTCTTGTATCTCTAAAAAGTATCAGAATATGTTCATTACTTTCATATCCCCGAGTAACGGATTTTCAAGGGGGCCACTTGTTTTATTTTCGCTCTTGCAGATATGTAAAAGTGTATAGTCAACACTGCTGCAATAATTTCCTGACGGAAAAATCATTGCAGCTGCAATGAATTACAGTAGCAGATAACTTATATATTTTTTGTGCTACTGTATCGTACTGATGCTTAGACTTTACATTTCGTTGCTGCAACTTTTCGAGACATCAACGATTTGCTGTTTGCTGTAACAGTAACATTATTTTTTATGGTGTATATTTTATGTTTTATTATCTGTCAATACAAACAGTAGTTTTATTGTTCTGGAAATGAGCATTTTTTCTTTGACGATTCTCATAAAATGCCTTCGCATTTGTTCAACATTTTCTGAATATTTTATATTCGATGGATTTTGGCCTAAGGCAAGAGATACTGCAAATGCTGCTGCATACACACCACATGAATTTGAATCTGGCTGTTCGTGTTACTTTTTCAAAAATAATATTACTTTGATTTAGACTTGGATAACGCTTTTGAATATAATTTCTTTCAACTTGCATAAAATTGTTAGAAGAGTGCATGTCAAAATATAAACTATCGTATATAAGTAGCTTATGCATGTCGTAATAAAGACAGTGCCAGAGTGCACTTGGTCCTCCTGCTAAAATTTCTATATCTTCAGTATAAATAGGGTCCACCCATTGAAGATTCATCCCATACATGAGAAGTACATCTGGCCGTTGAAATCGACTATTAGTTTTTTATAATATTTAAAATGGTATTTGAAGTTCTGTCATCTAGCCATTAATCTGTTTCTAGAACGTTATTTTCTATTGTTTGTGGGTCGGTGTTTCCCTTCCCTTTTGTTGTAGATTTTTTTAAAATTGGTATTGAAATTTCATTATTCTTGGACTGATCTTCCAAAATCAAACAATTTTTTGATTCTTCAATAATAATTCCATCTTTTTTCATCAATAGTGTTTTATCGATAGTTGCTTCTGGTTTCCGTTCATTTTGTACTTCGTAGCTCGATTTACATTTTTGAATTTCAGAATTTTCTTTAGTAGATGTTTCGAGTTGTAATTTCAAACCAATGCATATAAGTTTATGGTCAGAAAAATATGTTTTTTAAACCCCAGCCGTGTAATTCGACATTTCTTTATCAACAAATACTACATCAATCTGAGTATTAAAATTCGTTGTAGAAATGCCGGTTTAAATTGCACGTTTCAAACTGAGCGTATTCAAATGTTTTTCGAGAAATTTATTTTCTCTATACACGTCATCATTGAAATCTACAATGAAAATTCTGTTTTTTGTTGTAACATTTATTAGAATATTATTCCATTGTGTTCTGAACATTAATCTATCGATTAATGGTGATTTGTATCCTGTGATAATTTCTGTTCCTATTACAGTAAGGTGTATTAAATCGATATGATGATGTTGGCCGTTATGTGTCATTATATCTTTTTGTATGTGCTTTTTCACAGTAAACGGTATTATTTCTTTAATAAAACACATAGTTTTTTTCCAAATGGCCCGTGCTCATTCTCCAAAATTGACATAATTTGATTGAATCTATCTTCAATATAGCGAATGCATGTAATCGGATCTTCTTTTATCAATTTAGTTTTCTCTTCCAAATCCATTTTCAATACTTCTGCGGAGCTGATGTTTTTATCATGTCCTATTTTATACAAGATCTTTAACAAATCTAAATTCTTGATTTCATACGCTGACAAAGTTATGAAGAAAGTCGGGATTCCATATTGTCTGATCATACTAAGTAATTTTTTTTTCATTTTCCCAAAATGCCGGTGATGATCATATTTGTGTTAAAAATCGATAACCATAATCATGACGTATCGAATTATCAATAAAATTCCAATCTTTAACGTTTTCATCTGTCAAATAAGTATTGTTCGTAACTTTTCGTAAAGCAACATTCATACTAGACATCACAGTTCTTTCTGATTTTTGTTTAGCCATGAATAAAATTCTGGTAGTTTCACATCTTCTATATTTGTGTCTAGCCTCGAATTCGACTCTTTTACAGTATGTCAGTCGTTTTTTCTTGTCGTGAATCTGGCCACCAAATATTTTTGGAAAACGCAATTCATCTATATTTTCCGTCAAATGCCATGGGATTGGAAACTTATTTTGCCCAGGTGCGATAACTTGAATATCTTTACACACTTCTTCGTTTCTATCTAGAATTAAAACTTCATCATTCGGTTCGCAATAATCTGATTCTCCTGAATCCGAATTACGGTCATTCAGTTCAGTCGCTTCACAATTTTTAAGGTTTCCACATTCATTCTCCAAATCTCGATCATCAACAATAAAGTTTAACTCAATATCTTCATCTTTCTCATACTTATTGAAAAATTGTAGATCAATATTCGCTTTATTAAGCACGTATAGTGGCTGTGTCCGAAGATATCCCAGAGCTTCACAAGCTTTAGATGGTCTTATAGTTTCATACATATAATCAGATTTATGATCGTCATGTCGTTTCAATTTTATTTGAATAGTTGACATAGAGTCAAATCGTCGTGGTAAAACATTGATCATGTCGTTAATTTCCGCAGGAATATTTATAATACTTCCTTTTCACGATAATTGGGAATTCATAGCATGAGGTAGTAATGCTTTTATTTGCATAAATGGCACATACGGTGACACATACGTTCTTCCACTGCAGTTAAGTTGCGTATTACCTATGGTAACACGGGAAATTTCAAATCTGAATTTGCTGTCAATTTTGGAAGTTTTCCAGAGTTTATATACTTCAGACAAGTTTTGCATATGAATCTCGAAGAGTTATTCACCACGTTATCCATGAACTTATTTACGTTTTCGATCGAGTCTCCCAATTTTCTTTCTATTTTAGACTGTTTAAATGTTTGCACTGATTTCGGAAAGAATAAATTATCACAACAAACACATACTATATCAGGCCCTACCTTCCTGTTTTCCAAATAATTTAGAATAAGTGCATTCTTCCGATAATTATCATCGTCGATTGCATTTTTTACATTTTCATTAATCTTGTTCATAAAACTTTCGCGATATTTGAAAAAATCGTTTAATCTCAATGATTTTTTGCGGGCAGCGTCTTGTTTTCTTTCCTGTACTAGAAAGTCGGTTTCGTTCCGAAGTTTCCTTTTTTTTTGTTATTAGCCGATTCTAAAATGTGATGCTCTTGATTTGGTCTAATCATTCTGAGCCTGTTTCTATTTTTGTTATACTCGTTACATTGGTAACCTGGGTTTCGTCTTGTTTTGTTCGTTCGCTCCACGTTTTTTTCCATCTCGAATTGTTTGCATTCAGGTTTTCGCCGAATTTCTTTCATTCGCTCCACGTTTTTTTCCATCTCGAAGTATTTGTATTCAGGTTTTTGCCGAATTTCTTTCATTCGCTCCACGTTTCTTTCCATCTCGAATTGTTTGTATTCGGTTCTTGCCGAATTTCTTTCATTCGTGCCATATTTTTCCCATCTCGAATTGTTTGTATTCCGGTTCTTGCTGAATTTCTTTCATTCGATCAACGTTTTTTTCCATCTCCAATTGTTTGTATTCAGGTTGCTGCCGAATTACTTTGATTCGCTCAACGTTCTTCCTCATCTCCAATTGTTTGTATTCAGGTTGTTGCCGAATCACTCTAATTCGCTCAACGTTCTTTTCCATCTTCAATTGTCTGTATTCTGAGTCTTGCCGAATTTTCTTCATTCTCTTCTCGTTTTTTGTCTCTTCTACCTCCCTGTACGTGGGGTTTTGTCGTATTTTTTTAATCCGCTGTACGTTCTTTGTTCTCTCCAATTCTTTATGTGTAGGGTTTTGACGTATTATTTTTATCCGGTCAGCATTTACTACTTTTTCTGATTCGATGTACGAAGTGGTAAGGCGTATTTTTTTTACGATTTTATTATTTTTATTTCTAAGTTTATTTTTATGTTTTTTTTTGGTTTTATCTTGTTGGTGGCTCTTCTGATTTTTTCTTTCTTATAATTTGTATCACTTTTAAGCGATTCTTTTTCTTTTATTTTGTACTCTAAAGTCAGTTCGTAATACATTCATCCTTGATTTGCGGTCATTTTTTTGTTGTGATACACTCTTACGTTTTAATTTTGGCATTTTCGTTATTTTTTATATCCTCAATTACGTTGTCAAATCTTCAATACGTTCAAACGGTATACGTTTAATACCGATGAACAATTTGCCCATTTTTTTCAGTTCGTATTTATTCACCACACTTTATATTATATTAGTATTTATATTTATATTTAGTAGCTCTAAACATAAAAAAAAAAAAATTATAAATTATTAAAAAATCAAAGATCGCATTTTACCTTGTAAATCGCAATCGATACATACACATGAGTTCGAATTTCTTCTTCGAATTGGTATGGTCCATCCCCAAATGCACCAAATGTTCTGAAGAGGATCTTCGAGTTTTTATTTTCCCGTTATTAACTAAAAGAAAAGTTCAGTTGACGGCGTACCTTCACTGAAGTTCATAAAATCATGACTGTAATTTATCAATTACGGTAATTCGACATTACCCAATCATGACCTTGATTCATTTCTTATAGTATCAACAACACCTAAGGTTTATTACGATTAAAAGTGTCTATGAAATAATCTTAGTTTATGTTATATATGTGCGAGTCTTCAAAAACTTGTGTTGCGTTCGAAAAACGCAATGGAAACCTAGCGAACTCTAAAAAAACTCTGGTAATCAGAAAAAACTCAAAACTGATTATGAAAAAATTCTCATTATCTTGTCAAAAACTAATAGTCATTCATGATTCATGTCTCATAATGATTGTTACTTGTAAACACGAATAATTTTGTACATACCTTTTCATACGATAAACGTAATTATTTCTATAAATGCTCCTCTTCAAATAAGCAAACAATTAATAGTGAACAAACTGAACATAAATAATAAAATTATCACAACGTATGCTATTTATTTATCGTTGTCACTTTCACTAATCACTTTCAAAAATTCGATGAGAGTATTCGGTTTAAAATGTAATCGTATACTGACAGATGTCAATGCACTCAAAACAATTGACGCTCCTTCCATGACTACCTAAATGTTGGCTCAGCATTCAGATGGCTGAGTTCTATTGATTTAGTTTGAATTTATTGACTAAATAATAATTTTATGAAAATTATCCATAAGTATATGATAATAATTTCATGATAAAATAAATTTAAAAAATTTTAAAAAACTCCCGGCTGGAGTAAAAATCGAAAACAAAAAAAATTAGAACGAAAAAAAAGTAATCTGATAGAAAGCATGGATAAAATTCATGAATCTAAAAAGAATACAACAAATTAATAAATTTAAAATGGAAAAAACAAATTAGTGAAATTAAAAGAATGAAATAAATAAATAAATTCAAAAAGGATGAAATAATTCAAGAAGTCATCTTAGTTTATTCGTAGTTTGAATTATGATCGTTCGTTTGTATGAGTTCAATTTTTTGAATCGTGGTAATTTTCTCACTGCCCTCAATTCAGTCGGGAGACGTTTTCTTTCGTATCGTCGAACATCTAAATCCAGATCATCTTCATGTTCAATTATCTAATGGCGTCTTCTTTGCACTGTCAAACATCTATATCCTATATCATATTTATGGTTAATGAATGACGTCTCCCGACTGAATTGAGGGCAGTGAGAAAATTACCACGATTCAAAAAATTGAACTCATACAAACGAACGATCATAATTCAAACTACGAATAAACTAAGATGACTTCTTGAATTATTTCATCCTTTTTGAATTTATTTATTCATTTCATTCTTTTAATTTCACTAATTTGTTTTTTCCATTTTAAATTTATTAATTTGTTGTATTCTTTTTAGATTCATGAATTTTATCCATGCTTTCTATCAGATTACTTTTTTTTCGTTCTAATTTTTTTTGTTTTCGATTTTTACTCCAGCCGGGAGTTTTTTTAAATTTTTTAAATTTATTTTATTTCATACTTTTTAAAGATAATTTGATATAATTTTCTCCACGTCCGCCAATGATTGGAATCATTTGGCTCGAACAAGACGTCCACGTCACAAAACAATTTTTCCTACTAGTGTCATAATGTACTATTGTTTATCGATTCAATATCGTAAAACGTGACCACTGTATAGAAATTTGATGAGACAAGACTTTGAAAGTATCGACGAGCTGCGGCACATGCTGGTTGTCCTTGGGCGCAGTTGAGTACAGTCTCAGCGAAATGTCAGCGCATCATGTGATTGTTCAGCGCGGCTCCATGTAGCCATGACAAATTGTCAGCCCATCGTGGAGTCTTGAGGGCGGCTTAATACAGCCTTGACCAAATCGCAGTGCATTATGGAGATTATAAGCGCGGCTCTATGTAGCCTAGACCAAATGTCTGCGCATTGCACAGTTTTCGAGCGCGGCTCGACGTAGCCTTGACCAGATGTCAGTGCATTCCGCTCGTCCTTCCCAGTCATTATAGGATTTGAATATGTCTTGAGCAGGTGAACATTGAATGAATGCAGCTTCGAAATGGACCTGACTCATATAGGAAAAATAATGAAAACAAATATACATATTGTGCATTCTGACAAATCGCTGTGTCTAAAGTTTTGTCGGTTGGAAGATAAAGTAAAAAAAATTGAATCCGACAACAATTTTTTTCTTTCGAATTGCCAATTCCACCGAGGTAAACAATATCACTGGGCATAACCACATCGTCCAGCTGAACATCAATATTCACGTTTTTCACAATCCTGATAACATTATCATACGTTGAATAAAAAAGAATGAACTCATTAAACAATATCGTTCGTACGTGAAATCAGTTGATGGCCATAAATAAAACAATATCACCGGGCATAACCACGTCATCCGACCTAACCTCCACATTCACATACATCTCAATTTCACGCCCGAATACAAGTATCCAGAATTATTAATTCGACGTGCTTGTTAAAATCGTCAGTAGATCAATCCTGCTAACTAGCTAATTATTGAACGTTAAATGGAAAATGCACTCTTTAAAAAAATATCGTTTATATTTTTTCAATTCTCTGAATCACTCGAGAAAAAAAAAAAATTTCCGTTGAAAGTTCTGTTTCGAGGTTAAAACGATCGACCAATCGCGCTGTCTCTCTCGCACTCAGCGATATCGTCCAGAGCCTCGATGCAAAATACACGGATACGTTCCACTGCACTTACACACGCGCTGTCATAGCTGACGATGCCGTGAAGTCTGCAATGCATGCAGTCGAACCGATCAAAATTGCGATTTGAAGAAAACGTTCGAAAGCGTTCAAATTTCTACATTTAATATCTCCGCGAGTTGAGATCTGATCATAAATATTATGGAAGCAAAACCCTCTCTGTGACTTCCGACACCGATGTACATCAATTTGTAAGAAGAAAATCAGCCGTTTGGCCAAAAACGCGTTACCGACAAAACGCCAATTCACGTTGCTCACGACGAAACACATAACTCCCGTTTTCAGCCGGGAGTTAAAAATGAGATCATAACTGTTTAAAAGAGGCTCAAGAGAGGCACAAACAAGCTTACGATAATTTCACGTTATCATCGGTTTTCAATAATTTCGATGGACAACGCGGTCTAAAAATAGAGCCTCTTTTGAAATGTTCTGATGGGTAGCTTATAAAGTTTAAAAGGTTAAAGTTTCAACGTTACTGACCGTAATCTTCTATTAAAATGTATCGCTTGATGAAGGTAAAATGTGCGTGCGTGTGTGTGTGTGTGTGTGTGTGTGTGTGTGTGTGTGTGTGTGTGTGTGTGTGTGTGTGTGTGTGTGTGTGTGTGTGTGTGTGTGTGTGTGTGTGTGTGTGTGTGTGTGTGTGTGTGTGTGTGTGTGTGTGTGTGTGTGTGTGTGTGTGTGTGTGTGTGTGTGTGTGTGTGTGTGTGTGTGTGTGTGTGTGTGTGTGTGTGTGTGTGTGTGTGTGTGTGTGTGTGTGTGTGTGTGTGTGTGTGTGTGTGTGTGTGTGTGTGTGTGTGTGTGTGTGTGTGTGTGTGTGATGAGGGTTAAATGTGCTAAAGTGCAGTGCTGATTAATGAGACGAACCCTTCAATATAGCCGTACTTTTATTTGTCATAGAAGATATGTTCAGTTATAACTTGTCAAATTTTTGGTTGTGTAACAACGAACGAGAAAAGAGCTCACGAGACATTACACGAAATGGGGAAATTTGATCATCGTAAGTAACGGACCATGAAAGCTTTATACATTATTTATATTGTAACACCGGTTTTTACCCGGGTACCTTCGCCGCTCCTGCGCTGCGCGGTTGGGCGCCAGCCGCCACAAGACGGCCCTGAAATTATTCCCCGGGGTGAACCGGGGCCGACTAGAGTTTTGCGACAGCGCGGAGCGATGCGGAACTCAACGGTAGTTCAGCCCTACACGGGTAGAGGGGTGTAGGCCTATACAGTCCAATGATAACGACAGCAGCAAACTGATGGAAATCAATTTATTTCGCGGTCGGATAATCGTCCAACCGCGTGTACCACAATTTGTCGAGCGACCGAATTAGAATAAATTTTAACGGGCACGGGCTTCGCCCGGCCAAAGATCAAAGACAGCAAATGTTCGTGAAACTTCGGTCGTTCGTAGTATAATTCGCAATTAATGCCGACAGTATGACAAATCTTTACAATATCTCGAGAAGACAATATGACATACACGAAACATAGAGCCAACAATTTACTGATTCGATTTTCTTGACAGAATAACTGATCGACAAAATTACAACACTCTTTAATACCCTAGCCTATTCACACTCCGTTCATTCACTCTAACCAACAAAAATCACAGAATAAATTTCATACCACACGCTGCTTCAATAACTGATTATTTTTCTCATCAAGTCTTCATTACAGCCCTATCTATAACTCACTATTAATCAATCTAACCATTCTCTCTACTCATCGCACACGCAACAGCTAACCTAACTTTCGCTCTGGAGTGGGCCCTTCTCGTCCGCAAACTCACCTTCGACAGCACGCAAAAGGCGTATGATAACTGAATTTACGTAAGCTGAATGATAGCCGACGGAGTATTTACTCCGAGAATTTTGATAATTTGGCACGAATGATAGCTAACTACAACTCAGAATCGATTTGCTTGGCGTAAGCACTGGCTACTTTACTCACGACACACCGGAGCTGGTCTCGCTGATGTCCGCTTCCTTTTCGGGAGGTATGATGTAGTAGTTCGCTGTGGTGGTCCACCACGGACGAAAGCTGGACGAGAAGAGAGCGACTCGAGGCTCGCCGTGCGGGGCCTCGTCCGAGTGATCCCCACCCCAAGTCGCTGGCTGGGCCGAGACGTGCTCGCTCTCTCGGCGACGCTGAACGTTGGCTCGCTCCACAAATCCGCTACCGCTTCATAAGGTAAACGTCTACAACACTGGTTTACTCGGGATCCCGGTCTCGTCCTTATCGACGGACGACTATGGATCCCGCAGTTGGGCGACAGGGTGGTAAATGCCCCTCAGGTGCTTGTAGACAACAATTAGATCTCGGCTCCGCCTGCGGTGCTAGACACCCGGCCCATGCTGCGTCTCCGCGATACAGCAGCGGAGAGTCGACAGCATCCTGTCCTCGAGACTCCACCCGATGGTCGGTGGAGCGGAGGGTAGCATGGGCGGCTCCGAGATGTTTCATCCTCCCATCTGAATCGGGTAACGGGCCTTACAGCAAACCCCGATACCCGGGCGGCACGAGGCGGATGCGTGGACCCTCAATTTTGGCCCACCGCAGCTCCTGGCTTAAAGTCCGGATCTTCAGGGCGGGGGAATGCTCCGTCCTTAGATCCGACCGCTGATGGCATTCCCTCCATCAGACGGTAAGGCATTCTGCACACTGATCCCGGTCGCCTCACTTCCAGGGGGCTATGTCATTCCTTGACGGGAGAAAGGAACGACGTATGACAGCGGCTGTGGAACGAAACCTCTCGAATCTCCGATGCAGGAGATGACTCAGATCAGGTGTGCGTGAAATACAAAAATTAACGCCGAAATATAACAACAATTCTAACTGATAATCGGTTCTGAATAAATTTCTTTAATATTTCTAAGGCTGCCGAAGGGAGGGTCGGCGGTGGACAGCTGACAGCGTGGGTTTGAGAACGCTAAGGCGCAGTAACGGGGTGCCTCGAAAAGCACCACGTCACAATATATGACGAATACGAAACAGAGATTAAAATAGGATGAATCAATAATAGTTTTGATTTTATTTTAATGTGATGGGATGTGGCACCTGGTATGTTGAGGATTTTTCTCTTCGTGGTACATCCTGGATAGCGCTAAAGTAGTCAAAAATTGTGTTCTCACCTAAAACTTATGAACTTTATTGAAAAAAATTTCGTCCAAAAGTTGTGAGTTTTTGCATGACAACATTTTTTGGTGCAAAGGAAGAAGTATGGTTCCATTTAAAAAATTGTAAGCAATGTGCAAGGTTCTACTTTGCACCCTTGTTTTTATATAAAATCCGTCCGTACATCGATCTAGCCCATAATAAATATACGCTGAATTCCATGTCGAATTTAAAAAATTTGAAGTCGCATCAAAATTAAACGCCTAGATGGATTTTGCCCAAGTTTGATACGAAACATCTTCCTATAATAGTGCGACTTTCCTCTAAATTTTAGCCAAGTATCTCGAAAATTGTGGAAGCTAGAGCACTTACGTTGATTTATGAAAAATTTCAAAATGACATAAAATATGAATGACTCGATGGATTTTGCACAAATTCAATCCGAAACATCTTTTTATGATAGTGCAAGTTCGTTCCAATTTTTAGTCCGATATCTAGGAAATTGCGCCAGCTAGAGTGCGCACACCGTTTTTTTACACCTTTTAAAATTTCTTGAAACTAAAGCACTGCATGGATTTTTTGCAAATTTAGTAACGAGCAATACCTGTAATCGTTCAACATTCTACTGAATTTCAGCTCGATATGTCTAAAGATGTGGGAGCTAGAGACCAAAAAAAAATTTTTCAATTTTTTAAAAATCGCGTAAAAACGAAAAAACTGCAGGGATTTTTCTAAAAATTGAATCATGCTATGCGCCGGGAACCCTTCACCTACGTGACAATTTCAGCTTGACATCTTAAGCCGTTCTCAAGTTATGAACGCTCAACCAATGTTACACACATACATACATACTAGGGCGGCTAGAAAAAAAAACTTTTTTTTTCTTTCAATCAAAAAACATTTACGCCAACGTATCTTCCATCAAGAGAATCGGGTCCAACAATGAGCCCCATCGGACCATTTTCAAGGGTCGCGCAAGATTTTTCTAGTTTTCCCATTTGATTAACATGGGAAGAACGAAAAGTTTCCATTCAAAAAATCGTAGGTCCGCCAATTTTGTAGGTATATTAATCCGATTAGACCCATTTGACAGCTCTTGAAAAACCGCTCAAAATGACGTGCGGACCTTTGGAATCCGATTGCAACTTCCGTCGATAATTTCTTACGAAAGAACAAAATTGTTGATGGAAGTTGCAATGGGATCCCAAAGGTCCGCACGCCATTTTAAGCGGTTTTTCAAGAGCTTTCAAATGAAACTAACCGGATCAATGCACCTATAAAATTGGCGGAGCTACGATTTTTTGAATGGAAACTTTTTGTTCTTCCCATGGTCATCAAATGGGAAAACTAGAAAAATCTCGCGCGACCCAAAAAAGTGGTCTGATCGGGCTCATCTTTGGGCACGATTTTCTTGATGGAAGATACTTTGGCGTGAATGTATTTTGATTGAAAGAAAGAAAAAGTTTTTTTTTCAAGCCGGCTTAATACATACACACACACACACACATACATCCGGACATTTTTTTCTAAATGTAATTTTTGGATGTTCTGAGCCATTCCGAAGCAAAATGATGAATAATTAATAGATTGGACTTCATTTTGATGTGATGGATTTAAATATTTTATTCAAGTACTCATCGATAGAAATGATGACAACATTTTGAAAGCAGTAGAAAATTTCGAGCGGAGACAGAGAGAAGAAATTATTGAAAAAAAATATAAAAATAAAGAAGAAGAAAGAATACAACAAATACTGGAAAAAGAGCAAACCGGTAATAAATTGAAAGCGAAGAGGCAAAATAATGACGAAGATAAAGAAGAAAAAAACGCAAAAAAAAATTAAATTAAATTAAATTATTCAATTACTGTGATTGAATAAAGTGTTTGCCATTGAATAAACCACAATTACTTTTATTGGATAAACTTTTTTCTTATAGAAGCTGTAAATATTCCTTTAAGAAAAATAAATTACGATTTATCAGTGTATTGATAAGCTGTTATAAGTTGAAACGTTACAAGCAAGAAATTTACAACACAAAAAAATGAATCATGCAGCGAACAAATAAAATGAACTGCAAAAAAACACGACACTTTTAATTCGAGACTAGAGATTTACACCGCGCAAGAGCACCATTTTGATAAAAATTACAATGAATACAAAAAACGCGACCAGTACAAAACATTTCGGCCATATCGTTACAATCATTATAATACAAATTTTTATAAAACTGAAAAAGCAAACCGAAATTGTTATAATCATTCTTTTAACGAGGATTCCAATTATAACTATAACCAGGACTATTAATCGTTAAGAATTAGAGGATAATACTTTAATAAAACGGGTGAACTAAAATAATTGCAACCGACTGTTTTTAAATTGATTTATCTTCTTTACCTTCATCAACATTTTTTATGATGATCTTTCATTGAATATCGATGATTTTTTTTAACCTTGTTCTTGATGCAAAAAAACGAATTGAAAAAACATGTCCGGATGTGTGTGCGTGCGTGCGTGCGTGCGTGTGCGTGTGCATGCGTGCGTGTGCATGCGTGCGCGTGCGCGTGTGCGTGTGCGTGTGCGTGTGCGTGTGTGTCTGTGTGCGCGTGCGCGTGTGCGTGTGCGTGTGCGTGTGCGTGTGCGTGTGCGTGTGCGTGTGCGTGTGCGTGTGCGTGTGCGTGTGCGTGTGCGTGTGCGTGTGCGTGTGCGTGTGCGTGTGCGTGTGCGTGTGCGTGTGCGTGTGCGTGTGCGTGTGCGTGTGCGTGTGCGTGTGCGTGTGCGTGTGCGTGTGCCTCTTATCGTCTAGGACCGCCGACGCTTCATGGCCTTCTTAGCTTATTTTAAGGCTCCGCAAGCAAATCTTTCTATTCCGATTTTTTTTCGGCTTTGAGACATCGCTGAAAAGAAATTAATCATTTCGAACATTAATCCAAAAAAATGGGTTTTTAACCGTTCGATTGAACGTGGCCAATGATTATTTATTCATTAGGCATCAATACAAATATCAATTTAAGCAGTTCTTGCCTTGCGGAGCCGCCGGTCCTTTTGCCGTCGACGGTGCATCGAGCAGTGTAAATGTGTCTTCGGCGGGCGTGAAATGTTTTTTCTCGGCTTTCTTTGTTTCTACATCCACGATTTCGGCCGGCTCGGATCTGACAATGACCGGGGACCTTATGCCGTCGATGTTCCCGGCAGTCCCCCGGATTCCTCCTCCGGATTTCGTGGCTCGGGATCTGCGAGATAGCGGATAAAACGATTATTTAAAGCATGGGTCTTCGAATAATGGGCCGGTGTCGAATGCTAATTATTCTAAACCAAGTTCATTCACTTACCGATAGTCTCGATTTCCGTCGGCCGAGGGACCTCGGACTCGATGGCGCTGACACCTGCAAGTGTCGAAATAATGTTAGACAATGCATCGCATGAAATGCTCAGGAGGTCTTTGAAATTATATTTTACGATAATTGTTTTCTGAATTTACTTACCGACGGTCGTTTCCCTCAAGTTGGCCCTGCCCATCGAGTCCTCAGAGGCATTGCGCGGCTCCCCGTTCTGCGGTGTGTTCCTTAGAGGGCTCTTGCGAGGCTCTTGGTCCCCAGCATCGGATGGGCCGTCGTCGCCTACAACAACAGAGAAATTAACGGTAAGGTATAATCTCTACGCAAATCAATTTTATACATTGTGATCTGCAACTTTCGGGGCAAGGGAAGGTACACGGGGAAAATTAACAACAAAAAAGAGAAATAAAGAATGGGTTTGAAATAATAAAATAGGCGTAATTTATTAATAATTTATTGCGCGTAACGCAAATAAAAATAACAAAAGGGTATGCAGACGAGATAGCTGCCTCGATACAAGGTTCAACTACAATGCAACAAAAAAGAAAAAGTTGGAATGGGCGCTAGTCGTTTAGACGGAAACGACACCGTAATTCAACTTACAAAAACAGTTAAAAATAAAAATTAAATCATAGCTCAGCGGCTCATCAGGGAACAGGAGACAGGTTCAGGGGCGGGGAGGAGAATCCTGCCTAACGGCTCTTACACCGAAGTACCTCGACACAGCGGGAAAGCATGGAACACGGGACGGACGGGAATTCCGGTGAAAGGAGGAAAGACTGAACGGAGAAAAATTGTGAACGGGGAAAAAATAATAAACAGGGAGAAATTGCGAACTTTATGATGGAGGGACCGGGTATAAAAATCAGCTACTCACGCAGTACAAAAAATTTCCCACACACGTGGTCTCGAACTGGGATTCGCTCGCTCGCTCCTTAATCTACGACAATCAGACCCGAAGTGAAGAAACTGCCGGCTTCTGCCGGGTCCTTTGGTCTTCGCTGGGGCGGGAAGGGGGCCTCGCGTGATCGCGAGCCGCGCGCATCGCCGTACGTCGGCGTCCCAGCGCCACCGTGCTCCGTTTTCGCGACGGTGGCGTAAATTCGTTCGCCCCACCGTGATGGGATGGTGGGGGCCTCGTGCGACGGCTAACGAGCCTTGCCGTCGGGACTTATTCTCGCTGTCTTCTTCGGTCCGGGGGAGGGGGTACAGGAGGGGAAAGAGGGGGAGGGGGGGGGGGGGGGGGTAGAGCTCACATGAGTCGGATCGCGTACTTGTTTTGACATCGCCACCGTATTTTGCGGTTTCGGTGGCGATGGACTTCGGGTCCATAAAACACAATGAAAAATGGGGAAATTGAACGAATGTTTTGTTACAACATATGTAAATTACATACCAGATGCCGAGTCCAGCCGTTCCTCCTCGATCTCTGCCTCCAAGCGTTGCCGCACATGCCCTTTCAACGCTGCGGCAAGGCTTTGAAATTCGGTGACCATTAGAGCTCCTGCGTCGAGTTGACTCCATGTTTACTAGTAAATTATTAAATAAAACCACGGCTTCAAAAACTCTGCATTGTTCATGTCATAAATGAAATCCAATAAACCTTTTGTGAACTCCGCATTTTTGCGGGCTGTCGAAAACCTTGGCGGCCGCTCCACCCGAGTAGAAATTTGCCCTTTGGCCAGCGTTGCGCTACCGTGTGGCTGAGAGGCATGGCAGATGTCTGGGTGGTCGCTGGGCCCAGCTTGGCTTTTGTATATGGCAATTGATGCGCTCAGCGAACGATCCCGAACGGCAGCCAAATAGTTGGCTCGTAGTTGCGAACTGCATGGATCAAGCTTGGCCGATATGTGGCTCTTGTGTGGCTCGTACGCAGCCAAATACTTGGCCCGTGGTCGGGAACCGCATGGCCCAAGCTTGGCCGCTATGTGGCTCTTGTGTGGCCCTAACGTGGGCAAGGTATGGCGGTTAGTCATATGCGGATTGGGTTATGCATGGCGTAGGTTTGGCGGAACCATATGAATACAGAATTTGGCAGCTATATGGCTTGCCCAGGCGCTGTCAAATACTGCTTCCAGCTTGGCAAACGTGTGGCTCTGCCATACAAACACGTAATAAAAATAATATTGAAAAAATAATGAAATCGTAATAAAAATGCACACTCTAATTTCGTGGAATAAGAGGAGTAATAGGTTTATTAAATTTAAACGAGCGAGTCCTGAATCAGGACGGTGAACATGGAGCCGAAGTCAATAATTCGTTTAAAATCAATTTCGTCTTCTTGATCCTCCGAACTATTATCCTCTGCTTCCATGGTTTCTCCGACTTCTTCTTCGACTTTATTGGGTTTATTTTTCGGGTTCCGTAATGTGGCGCACAGATTGCGGAGGCAGTTAGTATAAGCCTTGCGGTCCCATGTGGGCGAAGCTTCCGTTGAACTTTCCGTCCTGCGGTTTTTCGGCTTTCGACGCGATGTCATATAGTGCGAGGCGCTAAATTCTTAAGCACGAAATCTGAAAAGAATTTAAAGTAACACATATTTTAGAATCAAACATATGAATAGGGAGGCTAATGCGCGCAATGTGCATACATTATAATTATGACAATAATTATTGATCACCAAAATAGGAATATATTATTACTGTAATAATTATAATTATAATCAAAATAATAATAATAATTTGTAAAAATTGTAAAAAAATGTGGTAATAATAATAATAATAATAATAATAATAATAATAATAATAATAATAATAATAATATCATAATAAATAATAAGTCCGTTGGTAGTGACTACTAAACTCTCCAAAAACTCAAGATTTTCTAAAATTGGATAAAATTTACGATTATTGGTATTCGTATTATATTATAACCGTTACATCGGTGGTCTAAGGGCGTACGTAGTTCAATACATTAATAATGACAGCTTATGGACTTACCGCTTCGTTTTAGGATTTTCACTCTATGATTTTTTTTTGCCCATTTCACATAACCCTCGTCGGGACCGTCCGTATCTTCTTTCGTTATTCTGTCGCAACGCCCAACAAACGATGTCGGCGGATCATCGTCGACAAACAAAACTAACGCGAAGCGGATAATTTCACCTCCTCCGTCTTCCATTTTCTATTTTTCCGATTAATAGTTATGTAAACGACGTAACTGAAGATAAAATATCGGTTCAGGGTCGATCGTCGTCGATACGCAAATCACTACTGTCATAATCCTTTCGTCCCCATGACGACGAGCCAAGCCCCCAGCATTTATATATATGTATATTAGGGCGGTTCTTATTTCGGTCATTATTATCCCAATAAATTGCAGAACGATCGTCAGGGACCGGTGCGAAGGTGCGTGTAAATGTGGCATGAAATTACCCATGTGTCATATTTTTTTCCTGAAAGTAGGGTTTTATTACCCAAAATAAGTCAAGACAAAAGGAGAACGAATTTATGGGTAAGCCAGGCAGCCGCCAAATATCAACCATGAGACGGCAATCCCAGACATATTGCCCACGTATGAGCCAAGTGGTCGGCTCTGGCTCTGCCGTACAGTCGCCAAATACTCTACGTGCCCACAGGTGACCCAAGCAGAGGCTCTGGCCCTGCCATATACCCGCCAAATATGTTATGCGCACGAGAGTGAGCAGAGCAGTATTCTCTGGCTCCGCCATATACACGCCAAAGACCAAAGCCATGCTCTCTGGCTCCGCCAGACAATTGCCCAACACTCGAAAGCAACAAGGGTCTGGCTCACGAGCGTTGCCCCATAAGACACCATGTAGCCAAACGTGACCCAAATGCCGCCGAAATACTGCAGGAGCGTGCAACGAGCTGCCAGACTCTGGCCAGGCAAATTTTTTGTACTCGGGCACTTTCTTGCTTAATTTCAGGCTTTTTGTTACGTCCAGTCCCGAATATTATAAGTATTCGGTGAACGAAGTACACAAAAGGGTGGTCTCTCTTTTGCGTCAAGGCGTTAGCCTTCTACTGCGGGGACGGAGACCTCGCCTTATCATGTACGAACTAATGACTTTACCTGATGTTGGTGGAAGAGCAGTGTTTAATCACAACCGATCTCCACTTGTAGACTGCGATTTGTTGGATCCCGTTGAGATTCGATCGAACGACTAGATGTTGAGGGTCAGGTGGTTGAGTGAGGCACGAGCGGTTTTACGTCACACAACGATTTTTAATGTTCGATTCAAGAGTCACAGTACAACTTCAATTATAAAATGTTCGCACAGTTGATTTCACGATGTCGATAGACAAAACGTAATACAATTTGCTTAAAAGTCGCGGTACAATTCCACTTGACGAATGTCCACGCTTATAATGTCAATATATGAATCGGGCGTTTCGCCAGCGCGCGAAAGAAGACACTTGCGCCTTAAGGTACCGAAGATCAGAAGGTTCTTGCGGTATTTTCGCGATAAACAGACTCTTTGGTCTTTTGCAATAAACAACCGACACCGTTGACGTATGAGGTCTTTCAGTGCTGCCTGAGAGGGACTTTTGGCCCTTCAAATATTTATTCAATTCAATTAACTGGACTCTTTGGTCCCTTCGTAAATAATTAGTAATATTTATTTAATCCAATTATCCGGACTCTTTGGTCCCTTTGTAATTGGTTGATAATATTTATTCGATTCAAATATCTGGACTCTTCGGTCACTTTGTATTTATTTAACTTTCATTGAAGTTTTATGTAAATTCAATAATGGGTGCGAGGGTCAATACCCACTTGGCCAAAGGATACAGCTGGACTGCGTAGATTGTGCTGGTCCGATGATACAAAAAAAATTCTGTGTCCAAACCGTAAAATAGACGGTGGACACAAAAATATTTCAAGACTGTTTGCGTAAACGATTGTAAGTCCAAACCGTGAATTGAAACGGTGGACGCCAAGAGTCGAAGTTTGATGAACGCGAAACGATTCCAAGTCCAACCCGAAATAATAATCGTTGGATGCAGACGAGATCCCGTTCTCCCAGAGTAACGGTGCTGTTGAGTGTTGTTGAATAACTGATTAATTTGCTAAAAATCCGGGCTTTTATACTCTGGAATAGTGTCCCTGTTTCTCTTTAGTCAGTAAAAGGGCTCATCGTTTTGTTTCGTTCTATCTTAACCTCGTCGCATAAAAATATCGAATGAGGTACGTGATTTTCTGCACGTTTAAGAATGCGCATCCATTCAGTAGCAGACCTTGGCCCTCGCGAATTCTCTTAGATGATTGACGAAAAAAACAAGGGATATCGCTCGGTTCCCGTGTCGCAGGCATTGTATCTTCGCGATGCGATGAAACCTGACACTTTATTCGGAGAAGACCGGTCGTGAAGAAGGCAATGTTTATATTATTCGTTATGTATCTGGGAGCGAGCGGTCCGTCGGAGCATGTTTCACCTTGTTGTGTAACAATATGCGGGAATGGGCTAATGGGGTGAATAATAGTTGCGCAATGTCGGTAGTTTAAATACAGCAGTTTATTTATTCGAGTAGATGATACCGTTGGAAAAGAATTGGGAACAAAAAATTATATAGTCAGACCACGTAAGTCTACAGACGTGGCCACTTGGTCGGAGGACCCTCTATGATAGGGCGGCTTCCTCGGGGAGAGCCGTCAGGTCCCCAAAACAAAAGAAAACCTGATAAAACCGGGGTGATAAAAAATAAGCAAGAAAGTGGAGAGGAACTAAACCAAAAAAAAAGGAAAAACAGGTCCGCTCTCTGGCGGTGCGAAAATAAGAAACGGATTACGAGCGTTTGCGCTGAACACTTTAGACAGCGTATGCGTCGAGCCACTTTAGTCAGCGGCTTAGCACTTCAGTCAGCGCTGGCAGAATGCGACTCTGGTTCCAGTTTGGAAGTTCCAGTTTAACAATATCTTTATTAATCGTTTAACAAGCGTATACATCGATTGCTGTTTGTCCTTAACAACTATTCCTGTTCACATAGAACTTCACTAGCCATTCTTGATATAAAAAATACATATGAGGGATTCCACGTGAAACCGGCCACTTCTAACCCGACCGGTGTTCGATTTGGATGAAATTTTTTTTCCTTAAAGGACATGATGACGACAACATTTGACAATTTTTTTAGATTTTTGCCGGTATTATTTATTTAGTTATGAATTTTTTAAAATGTCGTCAACCGATTTTTCGAATGCAAATATCTCCAAGGCAAAATATCCGAATTCAATCGCTCGCCCGTCAAAATATGCGGAATGAGGTCATCTTCTAGAAAAAAATATTAAAAATTTTTTTCACTGTTATATATATTACTTTTTTTAAATCTAAATTACTAAAATCGACTTTCTGAAAAAACACCATCGTTTTTTTTTTCGAAATTTTTTGTCTAGATTCCTTGTCCCATTGTCGAAATTTTGAGCCCTGAGTGAGAGTGGCAAATTCATATTTACTATTTTTTCACGAATTTCAAAGTTTGTTGAAATTAGAAAGCTACAAACTTCAATGAATATTCCACGAGTGTAGATAAAAACTAAAGTCAAAATCATTCATTTTCGAGTCAAGCAATTCGATTAATCAATTTATTCAGGTTTAAATGATCGTAAAAGATTTCGATTCGGCAGAAGATGAATAATTTTTTACGTGAACTCTTTTGTTCGGTTCTGGAATTATGTGATGTATTCTCTGTGTTTCTGATATCCGTTTGGCCGCTTTAAAATGTGATTTGAGTTGTTTGCCAGCTGCTTCATAATCCGCTTGAGGTGAAAATTTTACCTCTATATTTGGCAATGTGATTGATCTTGAAGCCCATTCGAAAAACTCGTGCGGGGTAGTTATTTGTTGATTCGATGGTAATTGCAGACTTGCTCGGGCTGCCAATCTTTTTACCCTTCCTCCCACACCTCCACACGGCCCTTTACCTTGAGTGGTAGTGAAAAAATGCCACTCCCCTTGAATCCTGAAATCTTCTTCATGGTGATATAAGTTGACGAAGTTAGTATAATTTTATAATTGCTGCGGTGCACCATCCGAAAAATAATAACCTCTAGTCGGCGTCGATAGTGTCTTAGCAAAGTTTCTAATAATTTTACAGTATACGTGGACAGCTATTGCATTATGATGGCTGCAGTCCGATAATATTACCAAGCTCCGGGGATTGAGCATTCCGTCTCGAGTAAATCACGACCGGAAATATCGTTGCTTAGTTATTATTCCAGTGAAATCCTGGTGCGGTATCCTGGACGACAAACGCGTCATTTTCCGCGAAATCGCAAATAACTAAATATCCATATACATTTAAGGATTAAAGAGTTCCCGTAAAAAATTATTCATCTTCTGCCGAATCGAAATCTTTTACGATCATTTAAACCTGAATAAATTGATTAATCGAATTGCTTGACCCGCAAATGAATGATTTCGACTTTAATTGTTATCTACACTCGTGGAATATTCATTGAAGTTTGTAGTTTTCCAATTTCAATAAACTTTGAAATTCGTGAAAAAATAGTAAATATGAATTTGCCACTTTCACTCAGGGCTCAAAATTTCGACAATCGGACAAGGAATCTGTATAAAAAATTTCGAAAAAAAAAACGATGGTGTTTTTTCAGAAAGTCGATTTTAGTAATTTAGATATAAAAAAAGTAATATATATAACAGTGAAAAAAATTTTTAATATTTTTTTCTAGAAGATGACCTTATTCCGCATATTTTGACGTGCGAGCCATTAAATTTGGATATCTTGCCTTGGAGATATTTGCAGTTGAAAAATCGACTGACGACATTTTCAAGAATTCATTACTGAATAAATAATGCCGGCAAAAATCTAAAAAAATTGTCAAATGTTGTCGTCAACATGTACTTTGAGGAAAAAAAATTTCATCCAAATCGAACACCGGTCGGGTCAGAAGTGGCCGGTTTCACGTGGAATCTCTCATATACTCTTTTATTTTATTAGGAACATTGTTCATAATTGTAGATATAATTTGTTTTTGGTAAAAATTTGAAAAAACACCACGAAACTTTGCTTATGTCTTATATCTAACACTTACTTCTAGTTATACTTAAGTAGGAAAAATATGATACATTTTTATTTACACTTTATACACTATATACATTATATACATTATAAACAGTATTTAATTTTATTATGATTATGATCATTTTATTTCATTCCAGCAGCAGCTGATGCGGTAGTTTGTGTTTTATTTTGAACGGAGCGTTCTCCCGGTTTATTTTCCCTACGTTTTCCAGTATGTTTAAGTGTTGTATTTGTTTCGTGTAAAATTGTTTATTTATTTTGTATAGTTCCTTCCTCAGTTCACTCATTCGTGTTTGTTTCCATAGATTTATGTTGCTTATGCGCGGTTCTGCTTTTATAATCATTCTGAGTGTTTTGTTTTGTATTATTTGTAATTTGTTAATGTTTCTTTTACTTGTGCTGCTCCAAATTGGTGCCGCATACATTAGGATTGGTTTGATTATTGCCTTGTAGAGTAGAAGTTTGTTCTTTTCCGTCATTGTGCTTTTTCTGCATAACAGATGATACAGCATGCCTTTGACTTTTTGCATTTTACTTTCTATTGAATTGATATGTGTGTTGAAGTTTAATTTTTTGTCTAGTATTACCCCAAGATATTTTGCTTCATTTTTAGGTTCGATTATTATATTATTCATGTGAAATTGTGGGATTTTCTGTTCTTTTTTAATTTTCTTCGTGAAGATTACGAGTTCAGTTTTTGCTTCGTTGATTTTTATTTTCCATTTATTAAAGTGTTCATTTATTAGATTAATGTGTTCTTGTACTTTGTTAATAGCTACTCTTTTTTGCCAGGACGCAGAGTATATCGCTGTATCATCTGCGTACAGTGCAATTTCTGTGTTGTTGGTTATGGGTATGTCGTTAATGTAGTATAGAAAGAGTACGGGGCCCAGAATAGATCCTTGGGGAACTCCGGCTGAGATCATTTTTAAATTTGAGGATTCTCCGTTCACTAGGACGTTAAAAGTTCTGTTCCTTAAGTATTGTAGAATTATTTTAATCAGGTACTTTGGTATGTTGTATGTTGATAATTTATATATAAGTCCTTTTTGCCAAACTGTGTCGAAGGCTTTCTCAATATCAAGTAAGACTAGTGCCGTTGATTTATTTAAGTTGAAGTTAGTGGATATATGATTTGTGAGTCTGACTAGTTGGTGTACTGTGTTGTGTTTTGGCCTGAAGCCGAATTGTTGTGGTAGTAGTTGTCTGTTGCTGTGTTCATGTGTTTTAAGTCGGTTGAGGATAATCTTTTCAAAAATTTTACTAAGTGTAGGTAAAAGGCTGATTGGTCTGTAGTTTTGGGGAAAAAGTTTGTCCTTTCCAGGTTTTTCAAACGCTAGGACGTTGGCGTGTTTCCACATCTTTGGATAATATGATTTTCTAAAGCAACTATTGAATATGTTTGTTATTTGCATGATTGTCTTGTGTGGTAGGTGTTTCAAGATTATGTTTTGGATTGAGTCCGGTCCCGGTGCTTTTTTGGGTTTCGTGTGTTTTATTGCGGTCTTAATTTCATTTGGCGTAGTGTGTTTTATGTTGTTAGCTTCAATTAATTCGTTTTTTATTTCTGAGTATTTTGCATTTACTAGTCTGTGTGTTTCGTTATTCCCCATGTTTTCTGTGAGGTGATGAATGTTCTCGAAATTGTCTGCCAGGATGTTCGCTTTATCTTTGTCACTAAATACAAGTCCATTGGGGCCATGTAGTGTGGAGATTGTGTTTGTTGTCTGTTTTGTGAATGTTTTCGCCATTTTCCAAATCGAGTTGTCTTTAGTGTTCAGGCTTTTTAGTTTATCTTCCCAATTTTTATTAGACATAGTGGCTATTAGTGTTTTGACGTTGTTGGCTAATTTGTTTCTAATTATTTTGTATGCTTGTATGCCTGTCGTTTGATATAGACGCCTGGCTCTGTTTCTAAGCTTGATTTGTGTTTGTATGTTTGGAGGTAGCGTGATTGGTCTTGTTGTGTGCTTGTTCTTAGGTATTGCATGTTCAATAGCTTCTGTTATAGTTCTCGTTACGTCGTCTACGCTTGCTTCGATGGCATCTATTGTATTCAATGGTGTATGGATTCGTACGTTTGTATTTAGGTATTGAGAAAATTTTGCCCAGTCGGCTTTTTTGTAGTTCAATACTTGTTTGTCTTGTGTTGGTATTCGTGTGTTTTGGATTTTTATTATTAGTGGGTGGTGGTCTGAGTCTAAGTCATTTATTGCTTCTATGGAACCGAAATTTGTGATGTTTTTGACTATTGCTATATCGACAGTGCTGGGGGCTGCTTGGTAGTTATATGGGAATAAAGTGTGATTATTAGGTGCCTTGAAGGTCAGTTGATTGTCGTTGATGTATTTCTGTACGATTTTGCCATTTCTATTGTTAATTCTGCAATTCCAGCTAACGTGTTTTGAATTTAGGTCGCCAATCATAAGGACAGAGTTGTTCTTTTCGAAAATAGTTTTTAGGTCTCTTGTGTCAATTTTACTTTGTGGTGGTACATACGCTGTGACTATTAAAAATTGATTTTGTATTTTGAAGCCATGTGATTCGAATGAATTTGTGTTGAGCGAAATTTCCGTTCCTTTTAAGTTATTTTTAGTGAAAATTGCAACGCCCCCCCCCTGCTGTGTTGTTAGGCCTATCTTTTCTATAGCTGGTATATCCGGGGATTTTGAATTTGATTTTGTCCTTGAGTTTTGTTTCATTAATTAATAAAATATCTATCTTGTTGTTTTCGAGAAAATCCCTCACCTCTGCAATGTGTTGTTTTAACCCGTTAGCGTTCCAGTGCGCGATGGTTAATATAGTTTTCTGTGTTTTATTATTTTGGGCCATATTGAAGGACAACTTGGAAGAATGCCTCGCATTGGCTGATTTTGTCGTGACAGTTTGATAATTTGTGATTTAATTCTTTAACCATTTGTAATAGTTCTGATAAGTTACAGCGGGTGTTAAGTATTTTAAATTCCTCGACGATGTCATTAAAAATGTGTATGTCTGTTGCAATTGTACTTTCGTTGTAGTGTGTGCGTGTGTTTGTTGAGTTTGTGTTTTGTTGCGTACTCACAATATTGTTGTTCTGGTTTCGTACTATTTCCGTTTGTTTGTGTGTGTCGTGTGCGTTGGGGCTGAGTGGGTCGTTTGTTGATCCATTCTGGTGTTGTTGCCGTTGCACGATGTCGCTGTACCGCTCTCGGCTATTTGGAGTTGATCGGAGCTGCGGGAAAGTCCGGTTGCTGATAATTTCCGGGAATTGTCTCTGCGGTGGCTGCGGCGGCGACGACCTGACGCCTCGGTTCCTCATTCGGTTCGCGTGGATCTTCTCCAGATGTCTCAGGTATACCTCGCATGATGGTGAGTTCGCTGTGTGGGCCTTTTGGCAGTTGCAGCATTTAGGTGGCTCGTCTCTCGTTTTGTCGCAGTCCGAAGTTAGGTGATCCTTTGCACATTTGACGCACCTTGGCGCGTATGTGCAGTTGCTTGTCCCGTGTCCATGGGTTTGGCATCGGTAGCACTGGGTTGTGCCTCGTGGATTTCGGTAACGTTGCCAGCGGATCCTCACTGAGCATATGAATTCGATGCTTCGAATTGTTCTGACGTCGGTTGATGCCGGTACTGATAGGTAGAAGACCGGATGTAGTTTTGAGCTTTTCGGGCCCATAGACAACGGGACAAGTTTGTTGACTTGTATGCCGAGCTCGATGAGTTCCGACTTGATTTCTTCTGGCTCAATCGGTGGTAGTACTTTGATGACAAATTTCTTGTCCTTTTCGTGTTGGCTGGTGTATGTGTGCCACGGGACCTTTTCCTACGTCAAGTCGCGTTTGATTTCGATGCTGTCGGCGTTGTTGCTTGGGCGAATCGTAAGCGCCGTTGTCGTCCATTGCATTCGGACTCCCTGATATATCTTCTTGATGTGACTGAAGATTTTTATCTTTGTTTCCGCCGATGTATTGCCCGCCAGGACTATTGGTGGGCATCTTGCTGGTTTCACCGTCTGTTGTGAATTTTGTTCTTGGTGTTCCATTCCGTCTTCATTTTCGCTGTCCGTGTACTCGTTGTCGGACAAGGGCCCAAACTTGTTGTTCAACGGGACTTGATATTCTCCGATATTTTGCTTCTTTTGGATGATTTCTTCGTTGTTCTTCCTCTTTCCTTTGGCCATGGCTGTGTTGATGGTGTTGCTGGCCACTTTGCTTCTTGTTCTCTTTTTTCCGATCACAAATGGATCATTGTTTTGGGTCTCCTCTTCCCCGCTAGACTCCGTGATTTGTACTGCGTTTTTTATTCTTTTTACTGTATAGATCGAGATCCTCTCTGTTCGAAAGTTCAGGCTCGTCTCCCCCGAATTCCGAATCATAATCTATGCGACTCTGGTGGCTTTTGCTTCGCCTTTTATACCCGCGAGAGCCCTGCGGCGGCTCGAAGAGCGGCGAAGCAGCCAGGTTCGGGCCAGTGGAGTTAAACTCAATGCTAAACGCGATGGCGTTATTCCGTCGTCTTGGCCGTCGCTCTGATTGGCTGATGCGCTGTTCTACCATTTAGTACTGCCAACATCGCGAAACAAAAAAAGACTACCGAACTGTTGCTAACTTCATGGGATGAATAGAAATTTCGCCTCGTTTGGTTGGTGCTATTGGTTGGTTTGGTTGTTTGGTATTGGTGGATATGGAATAATAAATAATTGAAGTCAGAAATATTTCAACCATTGCTATTTATTCTAAATTGTTAATTATCCTAAATATTCGAAATTTATTATTGGACAATTTTTTTTATTCGGCTTAAGATTCGTAGATTCGTTTTTATTATATTTATTATATATGAAAAGTTCCTCAATTTTTTTGAGATGTAGTCCTTGATGCTTGATGCTTGATGTCCTTGATATGTGCTGGAATTTTTTTTAATTTTCCAATTTAATTTCATAGTATTGTATCGCAGAATTAAAATTACACTTAGAATGCATTTCTATGTGAAATTTTCCCAAATTTCTGAAAAAAATATTGATTCTTGGTTAGGACTAACACAAAGTTCTCAAAATCGAACTTTAATAATAAAAAACTATTTTTCGGCCATTGCGCATGTTTGAAATTTTTTTTCAATATTTTTTTCAGAAAGCTGAGAAAATTTCACATGTAACACGTCAAATTCACGTTGGGATCTCTGTAGAAACTTCTAGATTCGATGACAGTTCAAAAATTCAATGATAAACCAAATTTTATTTTTTCCATTCAAAATGTATACATTCTTCTTAAATCCTCATGAGCTATCGATCACTTTAAATTTTTATCTTTGACATAGAAATTCAATGTCCTGACTACTCCCAATATCTTGCAGAGAACGAAAGTTATACGATTATCTATACAATGAAATTGAAAATAGGTCTTAACATTTCTTGAAAATATTCCTTTAATTGCAAAATAGTTTTTATTTGTCTTTAAAAACTTGAACAATAGAAAAATTCGAAGAATTCGACACAGGCCTTACAATAGCGGAACTTAAATTATTACTAATTGGCGTAATGTTGTGAATTGATCGGGTCCATTTGATCGATTTCGAGTGAGATGCTCGTTCATCTAACGTTGGCTTTAATTCAAAATATTTCGTCCTCTTAACGAACACAACGTCGATATTCGGCAGACTTTGATTTATCCTCTCAAACCAATGCGCCAATTACTAATAACTTAGGTTCCGCTATTGTAAGGCCTGTGTCGAATTCTTCGAATTTTTCTATTGTTCAAGTTTTTAAAGACAAATAAAAACTATTTTGCAATTAAAGGAATATTTTCAAGAAATGTGAAGACCTATTTTTAATTTCATTGTATAAATAATCGTATAACTTTCTTTCTCTGCAGAATATTGGGAGTAGTCAAGAAATGCAATGCATTTCTATGTAAAAGATAAAAATTAAAAATGATCGATAGCTAATGAAGATTCAAGAAGAATGTATACATTTTGAATTGAGAAAATAAAATTTGGTTAATCATCGATCTTTTGAACTTTCATCGATTCTAGCAAGTTTTTGCAGAGATCCCAACGTGGATTTGACGTATTATATGTGGAATTTTTTCAGCTTTTTGAAAACAATATTGAAAAAAAAAATTCAGACGTGCGCAATGGCCAAAAAATAGCTTTTTATTATTAAAGCCCGATTTTGAGAGTTTTGTGTTTGTCCAAACTGAGAATCAATATTTTTTTCAGAAAGTTGAGAAAATTTCACATAGAAATGCATTCTAAGTGTAATTTCAATTCTGCGATACAATACTATGAAATTGAATTGGAAAAAAAAATTCCGGCACATATAGGTCATCAAGGACTACATCCCAAAAAAAAATTTGGAAAGAATTCGAGGGAGGGGGTCCCGAACCGATCCTAGAGTTTATGGAACTCTTCGTATATTGCAATTTTTATGGAAACAAGTTGCAAGTTGCAATTTGGGTCAACATTTTTTCCGTTTCTTTTCTTCCAACTTTCTTCCAATTTCGCAAAGGATCCCCGCACATGGAAATGGAAAAATCCTAGGTGGCTGTTGACAGGTTTCTGGTACTGGAGCCTTCCTGAAAATGTCAAGAATAATTTTGAGTTATTGATTAATTATCTGGTTAGTTCGATTAAGTGTAGAAGCATAAGCCGAGTCTCGAGGAACATTAACGTCGAACATAACAATTAGTAATAGTTCGTTTAATTTGCAACTATAACTTCAAATTTTGTTCCCGTTCTTTTGCCAAATCTACCGGATTAACCTCCCAATATCTGCGTATAATCAATAAAAACTATTATGTATTGAACTCTATTATAGTGCTTCGAAACGATCGTCAAAGCTTAAGAGAGTTTTGAATGATGGTGAATGGTAAGTACTATTACGATCTTATAAGATAACATTTCCACCTCTAGTGCGTTGTCCAAAGCGAAAAGAAGATTTTTATTTGTTTTAATTTTCATTTAACGCTTTTCGGTCTTCAAAATATAAAATAGAAGAATTTCACAGCTCGTTCCCTAAACTGAAGCCCCACATATTATGTTGGTGAGACGTAATAATTGCTGAACCGGAAAAAGCTTCAAAACATAATTGAAACGACGTAATCGAAAAATCCAATGTTTCTGAGTAGGAAATTTCAAAGGCTATGGGGTGCGTTCAGCGATGGAGTAGAGGTGTGCAATTAAATCCACATTTTTGTCAAATTCAGTAACAAGTATCTCCCTGTAGTTGTACAACATTCTACTGAATTTGAGCTCCATATCTTTAAAATTTTGGGAGCAAGACTGAAGATAAATTTTTGTGTTTTTAAAAAATGACATAAAAACAAAAGAACTACATGGATCTTTCTAAAAATTTAATCCTGCTCTGCGCCTCAAACCTTGTACATGTCTGCCAAATTGCAGTTCAATATTTCAAGCCGTTCTCAAGTTGTAAACGTTGCAACATTGTTGCACACACACACACACACACACACACACATATATATACATCCGTACATTTTTCCTCAATGTGATTTATCGGCGGTTTGGGATATGCTTAACACGTTTACATAAAAATCTGGAAAAAACACTTTTGACGAAAACAAAGCTTCCTCTATGAGGAAGCAATAAATAAATAATTTACATTAATGTTAAAGAAAAAGTTACTCACCTTCACTCAGTGGGATGCAACGATCGACGACGACCAAACTCGATAAGGAAATCGATCATGGAAAATTGTCGTGGAAAGAACGAACAGAGACGGTAAAGAGATTAATATTAAATATTGGTATAATATAGATATATAACATGGATATGAATATCTGCTCTAATGTTGCTTCAGGTCGCCTGTCACTGTTTATTTAATTCAAATATGTCGTCTCTAGCAATTATTAACATGGCGGAATACCCATCGACATATAGATATGGACCGATAATACTGCGAGAAAAAGTGAAATCGTTATAGAAAGAGAGAAGATTAGGTGGGTTTATCGCTCTCTCACTCTCCCTTTCACGGAAAAGAGAGAGAGAGAGGGATAAACCACCTAATCTCCTCTCTTTCTATTACGATTTTATTTTTCCTCGCAGCATTATCGGTTCACATCTATATGTCGATGTGATTACCATCGCTGATCGGGCACATTGTGACCAATTGTGACATCGGTGTCTGGCCAACCTTACTGAGGTTGTCTGGTCTGAACGTCGCTAGGTAGCAGATACTTTTTTTTTTCTCAGGTTGGCCCTACCGAATGGTAGGATAGGCCTGCTGCAAAATAAGAAGTCACGTGGAGTTTTACCCCACTGGTTCGGGCCTAGGAGCCTGCGGGCCCTCGGGCAAAGAAGAAAGATTTACATGGAAGCACAGGTCTTATGGGCGCCGTTTGCACGATTTTTCGCTTCCACGGAGGGTTGCGCTTCCAGCCACCGACGGATTTTGGCGCTGTTTCACCTATCTATGTGCACGCATACACAGCTATCTGGCTTCGCTCCGCCCATTTTCGTCTTGCTTCCACTCGCCTTGGAAGCTATTTACGGGTCTCGCTCTTACCGGACCGAAATCTATCGGCGGACCCTCTCTTTTTCGTGCACCTCTCATATGTTTACTCTTTCCCTTCTCTATATCTGGCTTTGCTCCGCCTAATCGCCGTTCTGCTCCCACTTACGTTGGAAGCTATTTACGGGTCTCTCTCTAGCCGGCGTGGAAGCAAAGCGGCGGATCGACTCTGTCTTGCACAATCCTCCTATGCTCGCACTCTCTCTCATCGGTCCCGCTCCAACTCGCTTTGGAAGCTATTTACTGGTCTCTCTCTTAACCGGCGTGGAAGCTAAACGGCGGACGGACTCTGTCGCGTGCAATCCTCGCTTGCTTCCACTCCCGTTTTTCGGTCTCGCTCCCACTCACGTTGGAAGCTATTTACGGGTCTCTCTCTAGCCGGCGTGGAAGCAAAGCGGCGGATCGACTCTGTCTTGCACAATCCTCATATGCTCGCACTCTCTCTCTCTCTCATCGGTCCCACTCCAACTCGCGTTGGAAGCTATTTACCCGTCTCTCTCTTAGCCGGCGTGGAAGCTAAGCGGCGGACCGAGTCTGTCTCGTGTGATCCTCCTCTGCTCGCCCTCTCTCATCGGTCCTGATCCAACTCGCGTTGGAACGTTGGAAGCTCATTGCTGGAGTGGAAGCTATCGGCGGACTCACACGCTTTTCTGCCCTTTTATTTTGTTTTTCTATATAACCTTTATAATGGTTTTTCAAATCGTGCTCGTTGGGTCCTGAACATGCATCTTCCAAAGATTACAAGTAGTCAGCTGATAGTTTCCACCGCTCTGGGGCGAGCAAGAAGAGCGACAGACGGTCAGCCGAGTGTAGCCGACAGGAGCCGATACAATTCTTCGTGCGGGAATGAGGTTGTTGGGCGGTCCAACAAGAGCATCGCCGCATGAGTGCGAGAAAGCAATCGTTATACCGCAATATCGCGAGCGCAAGAGAGATGACGGGGGAGGCGGGGCCTAGAGGTCTTTCTGTGTGTTGGTCTCACCGATGGACCAGCGCGCTGACTACAGGCGAAACGCGACACTACATTTTCGTGCCAAAATCTAACATGGGACCTGTTCTTCCATGTAAATCTTTCTTCTTTGCCTCGGGCGATAGAAGTGAATAGTTTTCGGGCAACGCCGCCTATCGGTTTACTCCTGCGGCTATTTATTACTTCGGGATCTCCTTACCGCCGGGCGATACGCGCACGTACGGTAAGTAGTATGCAAGTGTCGGTACCCCTTAATCCTTAAGGGAAACTTTACCGGTAAGCTAGATATTAGATACTTTATAGTCCTTACGGGATTAATTCTAGGTACGCTAAACATTAGATAATTAATATTATTGCAGGGTTTATTTCCAGGTAAGACATACACTACCGCCAGAAAGTATCAGACCACTTACCGCGCGCTCTATGAAAAACTAGTCGCGACTTTGAAAAACGGTAGCTCCGTAAAAAATGAAGCGACGGATTTTTTACGAAAACCGTTGGAAAGCTTATTGAATTATGCGTTAGATGAGTCCTGGTTGCGTGAATTTTAATTGCTGAATTTCGAATTATCACGGGAGGGAGACAAAAAAATAATTCCGATTTTTACAGAAATTCAAACGTCCACTTTGACCCTCGGCAGGAGCTAAGAAATTTTTTTTTAAAAATCGCCACTTCCCAAAAAGAACCTTTGAGATATTTGCTGTCGATTCCTCCAAAAAAAATTAAAAAATCTTAAGGGGTTCTCAAGATATAAATTTATTTCTATGAGCGTGCAGAATCCACATGAGGGCAGTTCGTCGGACGATTCATGGCGATTCAAGAGCCTCAGCTCGCGCTTCGCGTTTGTCACCAGGGCCGAATGGCAAATAGAGGGTTGCGTGGGATCCTGTTACTCTACTCAAAGTTTTTATTTTTTATTTTTTTTCCGTATACCCACTGAATTATCTCGCAAATATTATGAGAAACTTTTCAGGAGGCAATGGGAATTTTTCGAATTATTATTTATTGATTCCTCATCAAATAGAATTCGAGTATCGGAAAAAAATCAGAAGTATTGAATCCAACCAATAAGCAAATGACAATAGTCAATTGAACAATTGATTAATTATTTTTACACCATACAATTTTATATTCGTCGATAAAGGATTTCCCACCTATTGCTTTACTTCGTGTTTAAACTGCTGGAATTCAATTCAAACACCAACGAAAATATTTTCCCACTTATACAATATATTAAATAAATAAAAATAAAAAATTCCCAATTTAAAAATCCGTTGCCCCAAATTTATAAGTATTTTAATATTTTTTTCGGAAAGCTGAGAAAATTTTATCGGAGATATGTATTTTCCGAGTTGAGATCTCTATAACTTTTCTTTGAATCAAATTTAATTATTTTTCATTGCTTCTTTTTGATCAACTCAAAGAAAACCTACGGAGATCCTAACTTGAACATTACATAGTTTCTATGGAATTGTCTCAGCTTTACGAAAAAAATTTGTTTAAAAGTTTTTATTGTACACACACAAAAAAATTTTACAACATTTCAATTAATTTCATACCACATTAAATTATGTTGATTAATTTTTTTTCTAATTGCTTTTTTTTGAATGAGAAAGAGAATGGCTAAAATAACGTATTGCAAAAATAATATGAGAGGTGAAAAGAGCCAGAGGAGGATACTTTGAAGAAGCAAAAATTAAGACGATATTTATTTTAAATGTAAAATGTATTAGTTCGGAAAAATTGAAAATTCTTATAATAAATACAGTATGGATCAAATACATGCGCTTGTTTTTTTCTTGAATTAAATCATTCTGATTTTTTCCCGACAATCGAATTTTATTTGATGAGGGATGAATAAATAATAATTCGAAAAATTCCCGTTGCCTCTTGAAAAGTTTCTCATTCAATCAACAATTCATTATTCAACACTTATATTGGTAATGATATGTGTAGTCTAGCGCTCATAATATTTGCGAGATAATTCAGTGGGTATGCGGAAAATAAATAAAAAATAACAACTTTGAGTAGAGTAACAGGATCCCACGCAACTCCCTATTTGCCATTCGGCCCTGTTGACAAACGCGACGCGCGAGCCGAGGCTCTTGAATCGCCATGAACCGTCCGACGAACTGTCGTCATGTGGATTCAGCACGCTCATAGAAATAAATTCATATCTTGGGAACCCCTCAAGATTTTTCAATTTTTTCTGGAGGAATCGACAGCAAATATCTCAAAGGTTCTTTTTGGGAAGTGACGATTTTTAAAAAAAAATTTCCTAGCTCCTGCCGAGGGTCAAAGTGGACGTTTGAATTTCTGTAAAAATCGGAATTATTTTTTTGTCTCCCTCCCGTGATAATTCGAAATTCAGCAATTAAAATTCACGCGACCAGGACTCATCTAACGCAGAATTTAATAAGCTTTCCAACGGTTTTCGTAAAAAATTAGTCGCTTCATTTTTTACGGAGCTACCGTCTTTCAAAGTCGCGACTGGTTTTTCATAGAGCGCGCGGTAAGTGGTCTGATACTTTCTGGCGGTAGTGTAACTATTAGATACTTATCACTATTTATAGGTAGGAGTTATTTACGGGCTTATTCTTCATGGGATAATTAATAGGGTTTAAGGGATTATTCACAGGTTAGATACATATTTGATAACTAACATTTGTTCTTTTGCGTTTTGTTTCAGGTGATAATTCGTTCGGGAAAAAGAAAGATCTTGGAGTGTGCTGGTTGCACAACAAATTGCGCCCCCCCCCTTTTTGCCGGCGAATTATGTGATTGAAATAAAAGTGAACTGCGAATTTTATCTTTGCTTTCCTTCGTTTTTCCTATACTGTTTAACTAACTCAACTTCTCGGGATGAATCTTTTTCGTTACTTTAATGATACTGGATTCAATTTGTACGTGGTCGGAGATTGTAGGACGTCGTTGTGTCGTTCGCGTGATTTTCAGCGATCAGCTGTTCGGTTCGTGGTTGCGGCGAGGCCGTACCGGTGGTAGTGGGGGTAAACGGGAACATGTTTACTGGTTCTCCAATGGGCCGAGAGATGGCGCTGGCTCCTTCCAGACGCGGCGCCTCGGCTGGTTGAGTTTTTTCACCGGCTACTGGTACCTCCGTAGCTTGATTTGGACGACGGCATGGTTTGAGCATGCGTCCGTGGATTTTGACGAGTTTCTTATTTCGATTTACTAAATAAATCTCGTTTCCCAGGATTTTTTCGATGGGCAAAGGGCCTTCCCAAGGTGGGATAAACCCGGCGTGATAGCCGTTGATGGCTTCTGATAACGGGTGGGTTTTCGAATATACGAGGTCCCCGGGTTGAAACCGCGGAGATACCTCGTCGGTAGATGCGTATCCACGTTGATACGTGTTTTGGCTTTCCCTAACCTTTTTTACCCGCTCCTCCCGGTCCTCGTTTATATACGCGGTTTCGACTGAAAACTTCCAGTCTCCGGGGCGTTGTAAATTTTTCCCCAATAACGCTTCGCTCGGAGTTAGCTCTGTCGCGGCGTTTTGTCGGGTACGTAAATGGAAAAGAATCTGTGGTAGATGCGCGTCCCAATTTTTATGCTCTTGGTTCGTCAGATGTAACCGGAGCCCTTTCTTTCTCTCCTGGTTTCTTCTTTCGGTTGGATTCGCTTGGGGGTGATATATGGCCGTCGTCCAAGGCTGTGCTTGCCAGCTGTCACAGGCTTGTAACCACTTCCGACTTGAGAACTGCGGTCCGTTGTCCGTCAGGACGGCTTTGGGGTATCCCCACCGATCAAAAACCCCATTTTCGAGGATTCGTAAGATGTGTGAAGTCTCAGATGATCGTAAGGGAAAAGCCTCGACCCATCGTGAGAATAAATCGGTCACGACGAGGATAAAACGTTTTCCTCTTTTGGAACGGGGATAGGGTCCCATGAGATCCACGGCTACGTTTTCCCACGGTTCTCGTGGTTTGTGTGATTTGATAGCGGCGGGATGAGGCGGATTAGAAGTTTTGACGCGGGAGCAGAGGTGGCATTGTTGCACATACTCCTTTACGTCGCGGCTAAGTCGGTACCAAGTGTAATGCTGCTGTATGGCTCGCGAGGTCTCGCGGTAGCCTGGGTGTCCAGCAAGATCCGAGTCGTGGTATTCCCATAGAACTCCGGCTGTAGCACTCTCGGGAACGATGAGTCGCCATTGGTTCTGTACGTTTTTCCACACGCTGCCGTTGATTATCCGAATGCCGGCTGAAGAATTGGAATTCTCTTTTAGCTTGCAGAGATTTGGATCCATCTGCTGTTCCCGGATAACGGTTTCCGTCAGGTTTTCCAGGGTGACCCCACAAATTACGGGGTTCGAATTGTGTCCTAAGGCTTCGTCCTTCTCGGGTGGAAGTGTCCTTTCTTGGTCTTCAAGATCGGTGACGATGTTGTCCTCGCGGGATCGAGAGAGGGCGTCCGGGAGCTCGTTCGCTCGACCTGGGACGTGTTCGATTTGATATGGGAGCTCTTCAAAAAGAATAGCCCACCTACTCAATTTCGTTTTTTCATTTTTCATATTTCTTAGCCAAGTGAGCGCCCGGTTATCGGTGCGCAAAGTGAACGGGCGGTCTTCCAGGTAGCATCGATAACGTTTTACCGCCCAGATGATGGCCAAACACTCTTGTTCATTGCTGTGATATCGTCCTTGTGTAGGACTAAATTTGGCGCTAGCGTAACTGATGACGCGTTTTTCGCCTTCCGGAGTTAATTGGTAGAGGACCGCTCCCATTCCTACTTTACTTGCGTCTGTCTGTAGGACAAACGGCAATTTGGGATCAGGACGGCTAAGTCTTAACGGTTGGCCCATCGCGGTTTTCACCTTCAGGAATGCTTCCTGTGCCTCGTTGGTCCATTGAAAATTCTTGTTCTTCGGCGACGCCAAGAGGTCCGTGATGGGTAGGGTCAGCGTTGCGAAGTGAGGTACGTATTCCCGGAGCCAATTGCAGGTTCCCAAGAATTTCTGTACCTCCCTTTTTGTTTTAGGTGGCGTGAAATCGAGCACTACTCCTACGTATTCGTGCTGCGCTTCGTTTCCGGTTATCTTTACCGTATGACCCAGGTATGATAATTCCGATTTCCCGAAATGTCACTTGTCGGTGGAGCTTCTGGAAGGTGTTCGGGGCATTTTTTAACCCGAAAGGCATGACCCTGAATTAATATGTTCCACCGTCGGGGGTGGTGAACGCCGTTAATTTTTTCGCTGTACGGTCCATCGGAATTTGCCAGTAACCGCTCTTCAGGTCTATCGTTGAGAAAATTTCGGCCGTTCCCAGCACTTTCAGGGAGTCCTGAATCCGGGGTATAATTGGATGACGTCCTCGGTGATCGCATTGAGACGTCGATAGTCCACGCAAAAACGCGGGCTCCCATCCTTCTTCGTGACGATCACGATGGGTGAACTGTATGGTGACGTGCAAGGTTCGATGATCCCGTTGGCCAACATGGCTTCTACTTCCTCTTTGATTATTTTTTGCTTTGTATCTGAGTATCTATATGGGGGAACCCGGAACGGTTTATCAGAGGTTAATTTAATTTCGTGCTTCGCACTTTGGGTCTGGGCCAGGTGGCCATTCGGCTGGAAGATAGCTGCGTGGCTGAGCACGCATGCATGGAAAATGGGCAGCCATTCTGGAGGGAATGATTGTTGCAATGATTTGAGCTCTACCGAGGGAGAAGCTCTCGTAGGTACTGGTGCGTTAATTAACCGCGTGGAAAAACGCTCCGTTTTTCCGAGGTACAGTATTCCTGTCCCCCAGTCAGTGACTGCGCCCTGCTGTACGAGCCATGGATACCCTAGGATGAGGGGTTCCCGGGCCTCTGGAGCAACCCAGGCTTTTATGTGTATCGCATGTCCCTGTATCTTAATTGGGAATTCGGTTTCGCCGGTTAGAGGCATCCGGGTACCGTAACTTGCGAGTTCCGCGTTCACTTTTTCCTGTGTTATATGAAGTTGGGGCGGTAGCATCTCCGGCCGGACGAAGCTGTGGCTGGCAAAACAGTCGATGGCTGCGCCGATTTCCTTGCCCGCCAGACTGATCCATATGTGCGGTAGCTGACTATTGTTCTTCCCGATCTGAGTCACTCCTATTTGCGGTTGGCGGCAGGTGTCGGGGTGGCTGCCGCCCTCTGGGAGTTTCCCGACGTCTCTGGTTGTTCGGCTCTCTTCCGTGCTAGAACGGGGCAATCTCGGTTGAAGTGTCTCTCCGGGCAGTGCCAGCAGGCTGGGAGGGATCTATCCTCCTTAGGTTTTTCTGGTCTCACATTCGTCTCCTCGCGTCTCGGCTTGACGAAATTGGGAACGTCCGCAAGGTCGTATTCCGCCTCTATTGCCTTCGATAGCAGAGAGGAGAGCGTCGCGGGATTTGACGACCTTACTGCCATTCGTATGCTCGGTTTCAGCAGCTCGAGTAAGGTGGCCACCTTAATGTCTTCGGGCTCAGCTGGTCGGATTCGTTGGTATAGCAAAGATTTTCGCCGTAGGAAAAGGCCTGCACCCTCCTTCTCCCCTTGCTTTCGAGAGAAGAGTTGCCCATTCAATCGTGAGATGATTGCGGGGCTGTCGTACCGGTTTCGTAGAAGCTCATGGAATTTCTCCCAATCGAAATCCAAGGGTTGGTAGAGACTCCACTATTTCTCCGCGTCCCCTCTCAATCCTCCAGCGGCGGTGTGTGCCCGGGATCCAAACGGGACGCGATTTGTTTGGAAGTACTCTTCGCATTTCTGGAGAAACCGTTTGGGATCTTCGTGATCTAATCCGCTGTACGTCGGCATAGGAGGCCGAGGGATTGCCTGAAGGGCCTGCAAGAAATTTTCCCAACCCAATGGGACTACGGGATTGGGCGGGATTTCTTCTTGTCGATGTAATGGGGGAGGTGGGTCCCGTCCCTAAGGAAGACCGTCGTTTACTATGTTATGTAATGGATCATCCATCTTAGTGATACTACTGAGGGATGAGTTTCGCGAATGAACAGATTTTGCGGGTGATAAATCGTTATTGGGCGCCACCGGGTGTTTCTGCACTCCCGGAAGTGGGGTTCTAGCGTTAGCTAATCTTTGAGAAACCCGGACAAGGGTTCGTTGAGTTAAAGGTTTACGCGGCCGGCCTTTAAGTTTACTTGGCGTATGTTTGAGAAGCATTTAGCTCATGCGGTGGGGAAGAAGTGAGTTCGTGAGAAAATGGTTGACTCGAAAGCCCCACGTTGGGCGCCAAATATTGTTGTGTAACAATATGCGGGAATGGGGTAATGGGGTAAATAATAGTTGCGCAATGTCGGTAGTTTAAATACAGCAGTTTATTTATTCGAGTTGATGATACCGTTGGAAAGGAATTAGTAACAAAAAATTATATAGTGAGACCACGTAAGTCTACAGACGTGGCCACTTGGTCGGGGAGGGGCGTGAGGTCCCCAAAACAAAAGAAAACCTGATAAAACCGGGGTGATAAAAAATAAGGAAGAAAGTGGAGAGGAACTAAACCAAAAAAAAAGGAAAAACAGGTCCGCTCTCTGGCGGTGCGAAAATAAGAAACGGATTACGAGCGTTTGCGCTGAGCACTTTATACAGTGCTTCCGGTGAACACTTAAGACAGCGTATGCGTTGAACACTTTATACAGCGTATGCGTCGAGACCACTCTGGTGGCTTTTGCTTCGCCTTTTATACCCGCGAGAGCCCTGCGGCGGCTCGAAGAGCGGCGAAGCAGCCAGGTTCGGGCCTAGGAGCCTCCGGGCCCCCGGGCGATAGAAGTGAATAGTTTTCGGGCAACGCCGCCTATCGGTTTACTCCTGCGGCTATTTATTACTTTGAGCAAAAATAAAACAAGTGGCCCCCTAGAAAATCCGTCACTCGGGGATATGATAGTAATAAACATATTCTGATACTTTTCAGAGATACAAGAATACGTATTTTTCGTTTTTTCGAAATTTCCATTTTTCTAAAAGTTATTAACATTTGAATTTTTATGTATTAATTTAGAAGAAAATTTTTTTCTCTCGATCTATTTGATAAAATTAAATAATATTTTCAGGGGATAATTCTAACAAACTGTTCTATTCAATGACATTTTTTTTTAAAACGGGATGCAAAAATTTACCTAAAATATAAACAATTTTTTTAAACAAATAGAAAATTCAACGACTTCTCCATCGATTTTCATATTTCTTCCCATAGACATTTATTCTGTGTTCAATCGAGAAGATTTTTCCGTTGGAAAAAGTTGGGAACTTACATTTTTGAAAAAGTTATGAGGATTTTTCTGTTGAGTCGCGCGTCAGGTAGCGAGCCATTCACAGCGCGCGACGCGCATTGTGCGTGCATATATAAGTAAGGTTCGCATTACAAACAACAATTGAATAAAATCAAACGCATATCTTAGTTTTTCGACGCTCACAAATATATTATTTTCTTTATTTTTGTTGATTCTTGTTTTTACTAATGCGCTAACGACAGACTCTTCAGAATCGGGAAAAACTTTGCACGAAATAAACATGAAGAATTATTAAAGACCCGGTACACAATGGCAAAAACATTGAAAAATACTCGACAGTACCATTGCTACGTTCTAGTCGATATAAACAAAATTTTGTGTACAAATATGTATACATGTATGTATTAATTTAGAAGAAAATTTTTTTCTCTCGATCTATTTGATGAAATTAAATAATATTTCGAGGGAATATTTCTAACAAACTGTTCTATTCAATGACGTTTTTTTTTGAAAACGTGATGCAAAAATGTATCTAAAATATAAACAATTTTTTTAAACAAACAGAAAATTCAACGGCTTCTCCATCGATTTTCATATTTTTTCTCATAGACATTTATTCTGTGTTTAATTGAGAAGATTTTCCCGTTGGAAAAAGTTCGGAATTTACATTTTTGAAAAAGTTATGAGGATTTTTCTGTTGAGTCGTGCGTCAGGTGGCGAGGAGTTCACAGCGCGCGACACGCATTGTGCGTACATATATAAGTAAGGTTTGCATTACAAACAACAATTTAATGAAAGAAAATGCATATCTTTATTTATCAATGCTTACAAAAATATTATTTTCGTTTTTTTGTTGATCCTTGTTTTTACTAATGTGCTAATGACAAACTCTTCAAAATCTGAAAAAACTTTGCACAACATTTTGTTTATATCGACTGCAACGTAGCAATGATACTGTCGAGTATTTTTCAATGTTTTTGCCGGGTGTACCGGGTCTTTAATAATTCTTCATGCTTATTTCGTGCAAAGTTTTTCCCGATTCTGAAGAGTCTGTCGTTAGCGCATTAGTAAAAACAAGAATCAACAAAAATAAAGAAAATAATATATTTGTGAGCGTCGAAAAACTAAGATATGCGTTTGATTTTATTCAATTGTTGTTTGTAATGCGAACCTTACTTATATATGCACGCACAATGCGCGTCGCGCGCTGTGAATGGCTCGCCACCTGACGCGCGACTCAACAGAAAAATCCTCATAACTTTTTCAAAAATGTAAGTTCCCAACTTTTTCCAACGGAAAAATCTTCTCAATTGAACACAGAATAAATGTCTATGGGAAGAAATATGAAAATCGATGGAGAAGTCGTTGAATTTTCTATTTGTTTAAAAAAATTGTTTATATTTTAGGTAAATTTTTGCATCCCGTTTTAAAAAAAAATGTCATTGAATAGAACAGTTTGTTAGAATTATCCCCTGAAAATATTATTTAATTTTATCAAATAGATCGAGAGAAAAAAATTTTCTTCTAAATTAATACATAAAAATTCAAATGTTAATAACTTTTAGAAAAATGGAAATTTCGAAAAAACGAAAAATACGTATTCTTGTATCTCTAAAAAGTATCAGAATATGTTTATTACTTTCATATCCCCGAGTGACGGATTTTCTAGGGGGCCACTTGTTTTATTTTTGCTCTTTGGGATCTACCTTACCGCCGGGCGATACGCGCACGTACGGTAAGTAGTATGCAAGTGTCGGTACCCCTTAATCCTTAAGGGAAACTTTACCGGTAAGCTAGATATTAGATACTTTATAGTCCTTACGGGATTAATTCTAGGTACGCTAAACATTAGATAATTAATATTATTACAGGGATTATTTCCAGGTAAGACATAACTTTTAGATACTTATCACTATTTATAGGTAGGAGTTATTTACGGGCTTATTCTTCATGGGATAATTAATAGGGCTTAAGGGATTATTTACAGGTTAGATACATATTTGATAACTAACATTTGTTCTTTTGCGTTTTGTTTCAGGTGATAATTCGTTCGGGAAAAAGAAAGATCTTGGAGTGTGCTGGTTGCACAACAACCTACATGCATTCCCACGCGCGTGAAAAGAATATAATTTTTCTTCTCTTGTTTTCCCAAAGCGAGTATGATTTACCAGTCTCTTTGTCGCTCTTAGGCGTTAGATAGGATTGAGGACGTAACATTTTTACATCCTGACGAGCGTTCTTCGTGATGGCCAGAAGTTTAACTATTAGAGAAAACAGATTATAATTAGTCGTCTATTTCCTAATCATGGCCATGAATTTTCTGTCCATGGCTATTAATTGCGATCACTCGATAAAAAGTATAAACCTAAAAATGTCCGGGCACTTGGATGCCGCCTCATTCTGTCGAACCACCCGCAGTTGAACGATTCGCACACGTTATTGGTTCGATGAAGCTGATGGTGGACACTGAAACCGGACGGCTTCACACCCCTCAGCCACTGACGTTGAAAATATGCCCAGTACGGCGCGAGCTCGGCTTCCGGCTCCGGCGGCACGTCTCCCTTCAGCTTATCGTAGGCATCGATGATGTTTGCTTCCGGGAGATAAGCCAGAGCCAGAACCTTTTTAATGGCCGTTCTGGCATCGTCATTCCTTTCTATCAGGGATGAGAGTCTCAGCTTCTTTAATTTCTTCCGCACGGTCTGTTGATTTTAACGAATAAACAATTAACAATAAAGGTGAAGCGCTCGTATATTATATTTATTTACAAAAATAAAATCGTACTCGGTCAAAGTGAGCATTACGGCCCAAAACGTGTGCCGTCTCAAAATCGGCCATCACGAATCTCACGGTTCCGTACAGAAAAACCTTGATCTCTTGGAAGACGGCCGCGTAGGACGCTTCGCTTCTGTTTTGCATTATGGCAAAGGGGAATGGCAGGGCCTAAAAAAAATCGCTGAAAATCAGCCAGTGTCTTTTTAAGCCGAAATTAAATGATTTGGACACTTTAATTCTTCTTTACGTGGTCGTAGATGATTCCGAGACAACATACGAGCTGGTACGCATCGTGGAGTCTCGGCGGTGTCTGGAAAGTTCCATGAATAAATATTCTTTCTACGTTCCGAAAATTTCGTATAAGTTCCGAATCGTAGAAAAGAATATGAACGTCATCGGATCTTCTAGACACCCGTCGAGCGACGAGGCGCCCAGCTTCGTATTCTCGCAGCCGGCTCGCCGCCGGCTCTTCTAGTTCTTCGGCCATTCCGTGGAGTGTCGTAGGATTTGGCGGAAACATTCCACGCCGCCATCGCTTCATGGCCATTGCCACCGATGCAAATGGCACAAGCGCCCTAATTTCTGGTGGATGCTTGCATACATTTTGTTGTTCATTAATTGCTGCCAAATGACGGTGGGAACAACATCTCATCGGAACGGATGTATACTCACAATGCTGCGACCGTCTCGTAAGCACTCTCGAGGCTCCAAAAATAGCTGTCAAGGGTGGATTTGAGATCGTCGCGGAATCGAGCCGTCGCTTTCAGATTCCGGTCCGCGAAGCAATTTAGCGAGTACGATTTCATCAGTTCAATGTCGCCGTTGTCGATTTTTTTTGCGGTACCGGAGCAAAACTTTGTACCGCACCGCAGGTAACGACGGAAACATTACTGTCAGATGATTTTTTTTATTTCAAATTATCAAGAGATGCGGTAGCGTCTCGAGATAAGTACATTTACTACCTTACCAGCCGCCTCTCGAGATGCGACTGCAGTATCATTTACTCCAAACCGGTTAAATGTTAACTCAACTGAGTACTTTTTTTCTGAATTCAGAGCCTTATTCATAAAAGTTTAGTTGAACTTAGAAGCGTTCGTTTTATATTCCGATTGGATGAGTTCTGCTTATGGATTTAACTTCCACATTTGTGAAAAGTAATGTGAAAAAAAAAGATTTTCAGTAACTGTCAATTTTTCAAGGATATTTTTTTTTCTAATAATTAATTTTTTGAATATCAAATGATTTCCGTGAAGAAAAATTCTGAAAAAACCGCGTTTTTATTGGTATTTGTGTTGTTCAAAGGAATTTTCCATGATTATACATTATTGAAAGTCACATAAATTGAATCGTAAACCGTCGATTTCTCAAAGATGAAATTTGTTGGACCAAAATTCATTTTTTCATTCAAAGGAATAAGAAGAAAATTAGATGATGTTTTTAAGAATATAAAATTAATATATCAATGAAAAATATAATAATATTGCATTTGATATAGCAATGATACATCTGTGAAAAAATTGATCAATATTCAAGATACCCTAAAAAATATATATATTTGTAAAAAATTGAATAATATCTAAAATAATCAAAAATTATACGTCAATAAAAAAATTGAATAGTATTTCATGATTATCGATCACTCTGCATTTCGAGAGTTTCTCAAAAGCCGATAATTCCTGTGAAAGAGAAATCTACAGTTATGGACTTTTACTTTTAAGGCTAGTACGTATGATGAGGGGGTGTTTTTCCGAGTGGAAGAAGTGGACTAAAAAAATATAAGCCCGGGCATTTCGAGAGCCCCTTAGAAGCCCCTAATTCCTGTGAAAGAAAAATCTACAATTATAGACTTTTACGTTTAAGGCTTGTACGTATGACGAGGGGGTGTTTTTTCGGATGGAAGGGGTGGAATAAAAAAAACTATGCTCAGATATTTCGAGGGCCCCTTAAAAACCCCTTATACCTGTGGAAGAAAATCCTACATTTATTGACTTTTACTTTTAAGGCTTGTACGTATGATGAAGGGGTGTTTTTCCGAGTGAAAGGGGTGGGCTAGAAAACATAGTGTTTGCGCATTTCGAGAGCCCCTCAAAAGCCCTTAATTCGCGTGAAAGAAAAATCTACAATTATAGATTTCCACGTTTAAGGCTTGTACGTATGATAAGGGGGTATTTTTTTAAGTGGGAGGGGTGGACCAAAAAAAATTATGTTTGTGCATTTTGAGAGCCCCTTAAAAGCCCCTAATTCCTGTAAAAGAGAAATCTCCAATATCCCATATCTTCACAGTACTCTGCTTGCTTGACGTTAAGCTAGCAGAAGGATTTTGAAAATGCTCCTCCGCCCAAATTTAACCCTTCGAAACCACACTCGCTTCATGGGACACCAATACCACACGGGTGCGTTTCTGGTTTTCCCGTTTTCAAAAGCGTATAACTCTGTGGTTTCTTAACGGATATTAGAGCACCCGATTTTTATGGGAAATTCACCTGGGAATCTAAATATGCCATCGGCGTAACGCGGAAATTTCATTAAGCTAGTAGAAAATGAACTTTTAAAAAAAAAAATTTTTTTAAAATTTTGTTTTACGTTTTTATTCGTCATTTTTTTTTTAGTAAACATACGGCAATAATTTTTTTTGCGTTTCGAAGCTAAATAGTTGTTCTTCAAGAAAATCCCGGGCCCAGAGAGCGAAAATACATTTGAGTATTTTTTAAGGGTGGCCAAAAATAGGGTATTTTTTTTAAGGCAAAAAATGACAAAGTCTACTCTATACATCAAACACTTGTTTATTCACGCAATTTTTCGCATAAAAAGTGAACAAAATCCTAAACTGTAATCGTGATTTGCATCCTCACTCATTTGATACGCAATCTGGACACGATCCAGCCCTGTGTACTTCGGAAATGCGGCGACGGCATTTAGCGCATTTCATTCCTGTCCTTGCAGCATCTCGATCATTACAAAATGCACATCGAACTCGGGTCCCGTCTTTAATCACTTGAAATTAAGTGACAGAAGGTATTCCTTCGATCCCGAGTATTTTTTGTATTGCCGTTCTCAAATCGGCATGAATACCACGCGCTGTCAAGCGACGGTGTAATTGCTGTTCAACGAGGGAAGCAGCGAGCGATTTCAGAAGATCACGACGATTCAAGGCTTCGCTGACCTTTCAGGAGCTATTTTTGTGGCCATGATGAAGTGTAGACACCACACGGAACAAGAAAAAAAATTCTGAGAAAACTATCGGATGCTCTAGGATTATGTCAAAAATACACCTTTTACGCAAAAATTATTGTACTGGCTATTAATTTTCAATAAACATTTATTGTACTTACGTTTTATACACTGTAGAACACTATAGTGCCACCACAAACTCGATTTTAAAGAATTTTTGCCTCCTCATAGAGGAAGCTATGTGACGGTGAAAAATTTTTTTTTCGAGATATTCATGTCACCATGTTCAGAATGTTCTAAAACGTCCAGAAAACACATTTTTAGAAAATGTCCGGATGTATGTGTGTACGCGTGTGTGTGTGTGTGCGTGCGTGCGTGCGTGCGTGCGTGCGTGCGTGCGTGCGTGCGTGCGTGCGTGCGTGCGTGCGTGCGTGCGTGCGTGCGTGCGTGCGTGCGTGCGTGCGTGCGTGTGTGTGTGTGTGTGTGTGTGTGTGTGTGTGTGTGTGTGTGTGTGTGTGTGTGTAATGGACTCCCAAAATTCAAACGCGTATAACTCGAGACCGGTTTCGGCTACAGCTCCCAAATTTTGCAGGCATGCGCAGCTCTATAACCTCTTCTTCAACTATAATTTTGGTCATGATTCAAGGCGTCGCTGGGATTTTGTGTCCTTTTCAAATTTCCAAAAAAAGAACGTACGCACTATAACTGTCGCAAATTTTAAGATATTCGTCTAAATAGTTTTTGACAAAGAGATTTGTATCTCAGGTTTGTTGGTATTGCATTTGGGCCGAATCCATCGATAATTTTCGATTTTATGATATTTTGAAATTTTCTAAAAATTGAATTTGTCGCTATAACTTTCGTTAAGTTTGACCAATTGAGCTCGAAATTTACACAAATGCAAGTATAAAACATCATTCAGTGATGACCTATATCAAACTTGGCGGAGATCGGTTGAATAGTTCGGATTTGCAAGAATTCAAGTTTTTCGATTTTGAACTTCTGCCGATTCAAAAATATTTGACTCGCCATGCTTAATCTCATGACTTTACATAAATTAACGATCAGGGCTGTTTAGTATTAAATTCGGTGAAACTCCACTTACACGTTAAAATTTGAGGAGAAATTAAAATTCTATACACCCACTGATGAAGATTTGAATATCGAAACAAGCGGCAAGTTAAAACTTGCAATTTACTTTCTCTGAATCGTAGGTAATGGACGGAGGTAGTGTACAAGGTTGGTTTGTATTGCATTTGGGCTGAACCGATATAGAAGCTTCGGCTTTGTGATATTTAATTTTTGTGACAAATCATATTTATTACTATAACCCTCATTAACTTTGACCGATTAAAGAAAACTTCTAAAAAGTAAAGGATATCAGTCAGCTATGATACGTACCAAATTTGGCGTTGATCGGCAAAGCGGATCGGAATTTAGAGCAATTCAAGTTTCCCCATGTAGAACCTCTGCTGCTTCAAAAATATTTGACTTTCCATGGTCGATCTTATGCATCTACATAAATTAACAGTTATGGTTATTTATAATAACATTCAGGAGATATCCACTGACGCATTTTACTTCTATTGGAGGACAATGAGAAATATCAGTAGAAGATCTTTCAGACATTACTAGATAGAAGTCGAGTTTCTGATATGTTTATATTTATTCGTTTAATACTGATTTGGTTTCTCGTCCGTAATCGATTAAGTTTCGGCGCGTCCCTTTTTCCAGCAACAGGTCGATATTATGTTTGCCGGTTCGAGTTCAAGTGACGTTCACATGTTTAATTTATAGTCAATGGAATTGTGGTTGGCAGGCATTCAATTATTATCAATACGACATTGACAGTTTTGGTTCTTGACATAACAGCAGCTTGATGTTGAACTCTTGAAAGTGATAATCTGTCTATGAATTGTATTGACTCATTATAATAGTATTCAGTGGCGATAATCGAATTTTTAGAAATTGAAGAAATAGAATTAAAGGAATTTATAAAAAAAGGTATTGTGTACATCTGGTTCACGTGTTATAAACATTTATATTTTACACAGCTTATCATTTGACAGCACAATTGCTGTTCAATTAAAGTATACATTTAATTTATCGTAGACAAAATCGTATTTGCTAGATATCCAATTGTATTCGAAATTTAATTAACAATTTTACGGTTCGACATTCGCAGCACTTTACAATTTATCTACCGTGAACATAAAAGACGGATTCCTCCGTGACGTTTGGAATTTCACTAATGTGAACACCAAAAACCGGAAAATTGAAGATTGTGTTGAAGAATTAGGAACAAAAAACCCGTGAGCTGAAAGTACTAAGAATTACTCTGGAAAATATCGATGATGGAATCTTCCGTGACGTTCGATATTGAGCTAATGTGAACGCGGAAAACCCGAAAATTGAAGATTGTGTTGAACAACTGGTAACATAAACACGTGAGACGAAAATACTTTAAATTTACTCGGGAAAATATCAATTCGGATTAATATTTATTAAAAAAATAGGTTCCGTCACATTACAACCACTTACAAAATAACCGTGACATTACAACTGCGGCAAAAATACCCGAAAGATGAAATAAACCCGACAAAATATTCAAAACATTGATCGATAGAAAAAGATATGAAAATTCATTTATTTTCGAAAAATGCGAAAATGACATTTTGCATAACGAATTAATAATAATACAGTACAACAATATTCACTAAGTCAGAAAAATTAAATGAGTAATAAATTCAATAAAAAGTAATAATAAATTAATAACCAATAACAACAACAACAAAATGAATAAGTTTGGAAAAATAAACAATACATGTAAATGAATAAATAAATATAACTAATTAATAAATATCAATAGATAATAAATATTAATAATGCAATAATAATCATTAATGAATAACGAATAATAATAACTTGTTAGTAATCCGTTCATCAATATTATGGTACACTTGTCGGTATTGCTTAGCAAAAAATAAGCCGGTATTTATTTGAATGATAACCAGCTCGATTAATCGTTGCTCAAAAATAATTGGTCCCAAAAATTTCAACACATAAGCATGATGAACCCAAACTTTGCCATTAAATAAATGGTACCACCCTTCAACGGCTTTATTCGTACCCAGATACTTTGAACCCGAACTTAACCAAACTTATCCAAAAACTAACCAAAAGTAACCCAACCCCACCCTAACTGCGGATTTCAAGCGAAAAATAAAAAATATTCACGGTTATTCGTTCCCGGTTATTTCATCTGCAGGTTATTTTGTCCGCGGATATTTTAGCACGGTTATTTTATCTTTCGGTTATTTAGTCCTTTCATTATTTTGTCCGTGGTTGTACCGTTGTAAAGCCGTGTCGCCGAAACATAAGTATTCTGATTAAGGTTGATACTGATTAATACTATGCCGAAATAAAAAATGAATAGTACGTTAAAAAGGCTTCAATTGACGATAAATAGAATTTGTTAGTTGCGATCTGATGCATCATATAATGAAAGATCCATGCGTGATAGAATTATGATAAGAAAACGCAAACGAGACGGTTCTACGTTAGAAAGTAATGAAAATGAAATGAAGAAGGAAATTAACATCGATGATAGTGTTACGTCCGGAGTATTGCACCGACTATTAAAATATATTTAATTACACAAATATAATCTTTTCTATATTTTTCCGAATCAACGTGCGAGTGGGCAACCGTCGGAGATCCCACGGTAGGACGTCTACGAATTTCGCTGACGTATGGGATCTCACGGTAGCCGGAGGAGACGGTGCACATCTCGGTGACGTGCCGTGCCCTGGCGGATTGTTATCTCATTCGCGCATTGATTCATAATATGTGCAGGGCACTACTTTAATTCCAATTTTCAAGCAGTTGGTTGTAATCCGCGGCTCGACCATGTTGGTTGTGTCCGCTCTAAATTAAAGTGTAAATGAGCGGCTTGACCATGTTGGTCATGTCCGCTCAAACATAAAAGTCAACTCCGCGGCTCGACCATGTTGGTCAACCGCGTAAAATATCAAAAGTATTCAAAAGTTTAGAACAAATAAATACATTGTTATAGTTTCTCAACGAGGCCACGACACGCTTACTTCATTCTTTTAAATATCCATAAATAAAGTTATACACAATCCATCCTAAACCCGGACACTAGCTCCTATCCCTAGTGGGCACACTCCCACTTAAAACGGAGCAAATAACAACGTTTAATATGTTGCGTCTGACGTCACTCCCGCGCATCGCGCAAACCCAGGACGTAACAATAGTAACGAAACAAAATTAAAAGATGTTGATGATATCAAACGAAAAGAATCTGCAAAATCGGTTGCGAAATTACGACAGAACAAAGTTTATGCAGAAAACGAGAAAATAAAAAATATGAATAGGATGAAAAAAAAACGACTAGATGATCTGTACAGTCAGCAAGAAAATGAAAAAAATGTAAAACGAATGACACAAGCACGGCAAGATATTTCATAAAAAGAACTGGAAAGAAATAAAAATCTACAGATAATGAGAAACAAACGAAAAGATATTTCATACAAAGAAGTAGAAAGAAATAAAAATCTACAGATAATGAGAAACAAACGAAAAGATATTTCATACAAAGAAGTAGAAAGAAATAGAAATGTACAGATAATGAAAAACGAACGAAAAGATATTTCATACAAAGAAATAGAAAGAAATAAAAATCTACAGATAATGAGAAACAAACGGAAAGATATTTCATACAAAGAAGTGGAAAGAAATAAAAATGTACAGATAATGAAAAACAAACGAAAAGATATTTCATACAAAGAAGTAGAAAGAAATAGAAACGTACATATAATGAAAAACAAACGCAAAGATATTTCGTATAAAGAGGCAGAAACAGACATGAATGTAACAAGGGTAAGAGTTCTACGCCAAGAATCTCCATACAGAGAATTAGAAAATGAGATGAATGCAAAAAAATGAGACATGGAAGACATGGTACTGATTATCGGATAACCGAACAAATAAAAAACAGAATTAGGTGTTGTGTAAGACCCAAGGATCATAAGCACAGATCAATGGATTATAATCGAAATAGAATTATTAAAACGGTGTTACGTAAAAATTACAAGTTCGTCAATGAAGAAAAGTCGAAAAACATCAGACGAAAGAGATTATTACGGCTCGATGATTTTTTCAGATTTCGAGAAAATTATACTAATTTGGTCAATGGAAAAGTCAATGGTGAAAAAAAATGTGCAGAATATTATGAAAATGTATTGATATCAAATTTTTTCAAAAATCGCAAGGAAGGACCTAATACAGTATGTGTATGTTGTGAAAACTTATTTTTCAAAAAATCGGTGGATCGTTTGAACAAAGATGTAGTACGGAATAAGTTGGCCGATACAGAGATCGATATTGATATATTTATTGGTAAAATATTCAATAATTCATCGGAGTACGCCTGCAAAACGTGTAAAAAATATATAATGTTAGGGCAAGTTCCAAAAACTGCAGATTTGAGATTTCCGTCGGTGAAAAAAATTGTAGCAGACTTGTCAGACGTTGAGGAACGAATGGTAGCTCCGTATATTCCGTTCATGCAGATAAAAGCATTGCAGCCATACGCTATAAATCCACAGTTATCATTGAAAGGTAGCGTAGTTAATATCCCGGTCGAAGTTAATGAGATGATTAGCGTTTTGCCACGATCTTTCGACAAAATGTCAACCGTTCAAGTTAAACTCAAGAGGCACATGGAACACAAATCTCATTATATGTTTGAAACAATAAAGCCATCAAAAATTTGTGAAGCATTGAAATATCTACGGCAAACAACATTATACACTAAACACAATGTGAACGTTGATCATAATTTTTTTGAACGCTACGAAAACGATGCGAATGTAGAATTAGACTTCATCGTAGATAGTGATGACAAGCTTGGTATCTATACTCAATCTGAAGGTACCACGGAAATCAAAACGCGCGACAACAAATCTGATTCTGAAGACTCAGATTATATTGAAGAGAATGACGAAATTTTAATAATTGACAGGAACAAAGAGGCGTCTCTGAATAGTTTTATAGTAGCTCCAGGACAGGATAAGAACCCAATAGGAGAACTAGGGGCAAGATGGTGAAGCTAAGGTAAAACAATAATTAAAACATGGTATTTACGCTCGCAACGTTATCATTTATTTTTTTACACATATGCTACTCATTTGGGTACAGTTTCATACAATTTTTGTAATTATCATAAACCTCATATAAAAGTTATGCATTTTTTTATGTAAAGATGGTGTACGATAAAGGGGACGCGATCGGGCCCATTAAATGGCACAAAAATGGCATACGAGTACTTTTTCGACGTCATCATCGTTTATACCAGCGCAAGCTGTGTGTGACCAACGTCCACACAGCTGGCATCCTACCCAATTTTCAGCTGATTGTAAATATGTATTATTCACGTCGTTGCAGTAGAGACAGATAGCGTCCTCCTGATTTTGATCCGTTCGTTTGGTACTTTTTTTTGGTTTTCCAGCTTTCTTTTTATCAACAACAGCGGTTTTACTGTTACTTTTGTTTGGTTTTTTCGCCTCATTTTTCTCATCGCCACTTTTTTTCGCTGACCGTTTCAAATCTTCTAGCTCCTTTTTGTAAGGACTGGAAGTAGTTACTGCTGTTTTACCTCTGCGATACTGTTTTCTCTTTTCCTTTGTCCGAACTGAAGGAATGGCCATCATTTCCCGAGGGGAGATTTTTTCGAAACTAGACGTAAGATCACGGCACACTGCTCGAAGGGAAGAACGAGCTTCCGTAGTATCTGAAGACGACGGATTATGTTCTGGTTCTTCAGGCTCAAGGACATGGGAACTTCCGGGCTGAGATTCTGACGAAATAAGATGACGAGGTGATCCAGGTGATCTGGTAGGCGTATGGTGATCCGGCAGCGATGTCATGACAGCAAGCGCAGGATGAGCTCTCACAGAAATCGATTGAGGTTCCCTCTCAGGTGCGCATTGAGGCTCCCTTTCATCCGAGGACCACGGTTGTCTCTCAATAACAGGTTGTGGCTCGGTTTGTATCGCTTCGGATCGTAGATTGACGGGATTTGGTGACGATGGACGGTCTTCAATAAGTGGAATATTGGTTGTTTCGGCCGGGGCAAAATCTGCATCAGTAAAATTATCCTGATTGTATGGCCAAATACCACATTTCCTGAATGCATTTATTGCTGTGGTCATTGTGGCTGCCTGATGGTATGCTTGTCCGAATATTTCGCTTAATTGATATACAGATAACACACGACCCGGGTGCGATCGCAACCAACCTGTAGCAGCATGATCGTAATACGTACTCAAGGGTTTCATAAGTCCAACATCTGCAGGCCGCAATCGTTGGGTACAGTGAGGAGGAAAGCAAAGTATTATCACCCCATTTTGACGGGCTTGATCGATAACTTCTATATTCTGGGTATGACTAAGATGACCGTCGAGAAGCAGCAACACCTTATTGTCACGAGAAGCACCGGAAAATTGAAGCAACTTTTTGAACCAGATCGTAAAGATTTCAGTTGTCATCGAGCCACGTGGATTGCATACTGCTGTCGTTCCTGCCGGGGCATGATCTAGCAGTTCATCTTTCATGCGCTGTCTGGGAAATATCATGAGTGGTGGCATGTAGGTTTCAGCCGCGTTGAAGCAAATTTCTGCAGTGACAGTCTGACCTCTTTCTGCTGATGGTAAGGAGCCTACTTGTTTTTTTCCTTTCAAAGCTATTATTTTGCTCGTCGTTTTCGAAACAATAGATACCCCTGTTTCATCGCAGTTGTATATTCTATCCGGGGTCAACTTATGTTGATCGTATATTTCTCCGAGTAGTTGGTAGAACTTTCCCATTGCAACTTTGTTGAATCCCATTGCACGAGTTGCTGAAGTAGCTTCCGGTTTACGAATTGATAAGCTTGGATGACGTTTCAGGAACCCCTTAAGCCAGTCCACACCGGCCATTTTCGTCTCAGCATTGAACTTTTGATTTTTATTGTTTTTTACAGCCAACTCGTATGCCAACCGTCTTAGATCGAGGGTTGTTAACCCAAAAAGTCGTTCTTCCATATGCTTCAAGTATGCTGCCAACTCGTTTTCTTCTCCTTCATTGAATACAGGTTTTAATGGACCCAATGGCACACCGATCGTGACTTCTCCTTCCTGTTTCATTTTTCTAACATATCGTTCTAAAGTTGTCTGTCGTACACCATACTTTTCAGCAGCCTTTTTGGCACCTACTTCTTTAGATAATACCTTTTTTTACAGTCTTTTTCATGGCTTCTTCTGACCATTCCCCTCTTTTCGTTTTTTTCTTATATTTTCGAACCATTACGGTCACCTGAAAGGATAAATTAATCATTATCTTAGCTATGATTAAATAGCACCAACTTGTCCAAGGTTTTGAGGGGCAATATGGGGCACGACCCCATCATGCCCCGTATGAATGATCCCGTCTTGCCCCAACCTCCATTTTCGGACAAAACTATTTAAAAAAAAAAACATTTCAACCTTAAATAATTTCAGGTGCACCATACCTTAGTCAATGTAATAAAACATGGATACATAAATTAGCAACAATTAGACTCTTTTACTTACCGTTTTACAGCGATTTTTTAGAGAACGAAATGATATATTGACTCGTCGCTTCTCGTCGCGTAAACAGTTTTTCGTTTGTTGAAAAAAAACGCTTACACTTTCGTTTGTTTTTGCCAGCGCACTTAAAGGCGCTCGGAATTGTCTTCTTACTGGCTAATCCGTTTCGTTGCTATAAGGTGTAGTTTCTCATATGTGTACGATACCCCGTCTTACCTCGCCACCCCATCATGCCCCTAGTTCCCCTACCGTGGCATTTAACTGAGAATATAGATGAGTTATGCTTTCCAAAAGTCTTCGGTGGAGAAGTTCTAGATAAGAAAAGTAGGTTGACGTATTCGGAACGTATTAAATTCGAATCTAGAAACAAGGATAGAAGATCGTGTGCGCCTACACGAATTTTATTCATGGCAAAGCAGAAATTAGAGAAGTCGGTGATATCAAATATAAATATTTGTTTGAGGCGAGTGAAGAAAAACGATGATTTGACAGCTGAAAAAATCAAAGATTGTAATTTTCTAAACGATTCTATCCGCCACGATGATGGATTTAGGTTTTTGAAACAAGTTAGATCGTCACCATCATACTGGGAAGACAAAAAAAAGCATTTACTAGGTATGATCAGCGGATCATACGACAATACATTAAATGCGGGGTTCCAACTTTATTTATTACTCTATCGGCATGCGAGCGAAAAAATCCGGATCTATTGCAAATTCTGTACAACCTACGACACAATAAGAAAATTAGCACCGCCGAAGCAATAAATTTAGACGTCGCGGAGAAAACTAAATTAATCATAGACGATCCTATGGCGTGTGTGAGAGATACAGAAGAAAGGTTTAGGCAGATCAAGTCTATATTGGAAAATGAGCATGGTCCATTTGGAAAAAATTACGTTATTGATTACTTTGAAAGGAGGGAATTTCAAGCTCGAGGTTCGGTTCATACTCCCAATCTCGTATACTGCAAAGATCCGCCAATATATGAAGAAAACAGCAGAGACGCGAATGAAAAATTGGTAGAATGGATAGATAAAAACATTTCTTGTGCGTATAACCATAAAAATCCATTGATCCGCTTGCAAATACATAGACACAAACCGACGTGTTATAAGGGACGGAAAAATAAATCAGTATGTCGTTTCAACATTCCAATGTATGCGATGAGACAAACAATGATACTTAAACCATTGGATGAAAATGAGCGGACTCGAGATGACAAATCGTATCGTAAAAAGATAAAAGACATGATGCAGGAATTATTTGATAAAAATGTCCTCATATCGTTCGAAGATATGTTGCAACGGTTAGGTATGAGGGAAAAAGATTATATCCGCACAATTAGAAGCACGCTATCACGAACGAAAATATTTTTTAAACGGAAAACTAACGAAGTTGCCATCAATGCGTACAACAAAATTATTTTAATTCTTCTTAAATCAAACATGGATATTCAATTTGTCTTGGACCCATATAGTTGTGCATCATATATGATAAATTATGTCACAAAAGTAGATGCTGGATTATCGCGATTACTGAGAGAAACAGCAAAAGATTTACAGAACGGCAATTCGAGGATAAGAGAGAAATTCCGAAAAATCGCTAATGTATTCATAAACGGCAATACATTATCCGCCCAAGAAGCCGTGTATCATGTTCTCGGGCTGCCACTTTCATCATGTAGTAGAAGGGTTGTATATATTAACACGGCTCCTCAAAAAGAACGGGTACGCATGTTAAAAAATCGAGATGATTTAGAAAAACTTAGTAATGATTCGACTGATATATATTCCAGAAATATAATTGAAAAATATGAAAATCGAAATGATAAATTAGCGGGCGTTTGTCTTGCTGATTTTGCCGCAAATTACGAACAGCAATGTCCGACACGTAGTAATGAAATTGATGATGAATGTGATGAAAACCGTGAGTTAAGGCACAGGACAAAAACTAAAATTATCAGATTTCGACGATACAAATTACAAGAAGATCGCTATAATTACTTCAGGGAACAGGTTTTGCTTTTCTACCCTTTCAATAACGAAACTAATGACGTCGAAACTAACGATTGTGAATCACTTTATGCAGAGAATATTAACACAATCGAAGTAAATCGTGGTAAATTCTCCGTGATCGGTGACGTAGAACTTGATAATGCACTTGCTCAAGCTCAAAATGATCAGAAAGATGTAGAGGATGAAGAGATAGAATCATTTGTCAAAACGAAAATACCAAAATATCAAGAAGTTGACATATTTGGTCAAACGGGTGCGGAAGATTCCTCGAAGAATACCAAAAGAAAAATTACCAGTCCACCAAAAGTAACGAACGACGAAATGATGTGTAAACTCCGCAGATTAAATGATAAACAAAGAGAAATTGTAATGCACATTTTAAACTGCTGCAAAATTGGGAAATTACCTATTAAATTATACATAAGTGGATCAGCGGGTGTGGGAAAAAGTACAGTTATCAACGCAATTTACCAGCTATTACTGAATCACTTCGACAACACACCTGGCTTATAAAATGATTCAACGAAAATATTATTATGTGCACCCTCGGGAAAGGCGGCTTTTTTAATGGGAGGGGTCACATTGCACACTGCGTTTGCGTTGCCAGTAACGCAGTACGGCGGTCAAATGCCACAACTATCATCTGACGTGGCCAATACCATCAGAGAACATTTATTTGAACTTAAACTGTTAATTAGTGATGAAATATCAATGGTAGGGAGTACGATGTTTAGCCGTGTGGATACGCAATTGAGGCAACTGATGGGGCGTGATGAAAGCTTTGGTGGAGTTTCAGTTATAGTGGTCGGTGATCTATATCAATTACCGCCAGTTATGGATACCTCGATATATCTCACATCAAAATCTTGCATGTTAAGTATTTTTTCGGAAAACGTATTATGGAATGAACTTAAATTTTTCGAGTTGACGGAAATCATGCGTCAAAAAGAAGACAAACAATTTATAAATGCGCTTAATAACCTTGCTAGAGGAGTAATAACTCAAGATGATATTACTCTTATCCGATCACGGGAAACGACCGAAGAACACGTGCCCATAGATGCAATCAGATTATATTCGGAAAATAGTTCGGTTGATAGCTATAACTCATTAAGATTTAAATTAAAAGATGGTACCGCATATGAATCAAAAGCAAAAGATTCTGTTTTAGGCAAAGTCAATAGTAAAACTAGAAACAAACTGTTAACATCGTTGGAAAATAGGAAAAGAACAGAATGTGGTGGTTTGGCTCTTAAAGTTACTTTGAAAATTCGCATAAATTATATGGTTACGTCAAACATAGATGTACAAGATGGCCTCGTTAACGGTGCTTGTGGTAATTTAAAGCAAATAACGTGCAGGCCAGGAACAGAAGAACCAGAAAAATTATGGATATATTTTCACCACGATACCGTTGGTATCAAACAACGGCGACCATTCCTGAATTACATGAAAGAAAATTCGATCGATATCAATTTAGTCCCGATATCCCCGGTTTCTATCGTGATACATACCAATGACAGATTAGGATATCAAACCGTAAGGCAACAATTTCCCGTTACACCCGCTGGAGCATTAACGATACACAAGAGTCAAGGGCAAACATATGGAAAAATGTGCATTGACTTAAGGAAAAATTTAAGAACGACCAGGTCAATGCTGTATGTAGCTCTCAGTAGGGTCACGAAAATGTCAGAATTGTATATTCTCGGTTGTTTTAAGCCCGCAAGCAAACCATCTCAAGGTAATTCACTTGAGTTAGAAGTCAAACGTCTCCGTGAAAAAAGTTCGCTCGAATTATCGTACTCAAAATCAATAGAAGGAAGTAGAGTAAAAATTATTTATCAAAATATTCGATCATTACACAAAAATATTATCAACATAAATTGCGACAAATGGTATCAGCGAGCAGATTTAATTATTTTTGCGCAATCAAATTCAATATCGACTGATAAATTCATGATTGATAATTTTGATATCATTTTCCGGTCTGATCAGTACGACAAACGTTTACCGAAAGGATTAATATGTTTCGTCAGGAAACAAATGCGTGGCTCCATCAAGAAACATATAAGAAATGACGAAAAAATTTATGGACAGCACCATCATATTGACTTGCTACACATTATCGTTGATGGTATCGAAATTATAACCGAGTATAAATCTCCATTGGTCAGCAGGACTATGTTTGCTCATCAATTAGATAATATTCTAGTCGGAGCATTGGGGGTTGAAAAAATTATCATAGGTGATTTCAATTTCGATTCATATAATACAGGGCAATTCTTAGAGAAATATTTAAACGGGTTACACTTCAAACGTGCTATCCCGCCACGAATTTCAACTACAAATTTCAATACTCAAATAGACGTAATATTTGTGTTAGAGAAAATGTTGAATTATACCGCCGGAGTGTATGAAACATATTTTTCGGATCATAAGCCGATATTTATTGGATTGAACTTGGGATGCAGCACACTTACATCGAATGAAATAAGTTGTGAAACTGAGTTCGAAGACAATAATCATGAACCGGAATATCAGCATGACGGGAAACAAAATTCAAGTCAATACATTGATACAGACATGATTGAATCGATCAATGACGTAGAAGAAGACTGTTCCATAATTCCAGGAACAACAGAAATGGATAATGGCAGACTATATCCACCACACGACAAAAATATAATAACGAAAATAGATTTCGGAACCGAACATCCGCAAACATTAACAGGGAACGTTTTGGAAAGAGATTCGTGGCTTGACGATAGACCGTTAAATAAAATTTTGGAAATCATAAGGAATAACACCGCTTTTACCCCAATAGATGTACTATTCATACAAGGATTACATTGGGTTGACCCGATTTTTACTGAAGATGTTCAGATTATAGGAGGAAATAACACAGCACACTGGCACTGTATTTATTACGATAGTAAAATTTTGCATATTTATGATAGTTTATACTTTGACAGACATTCATACAAAGATCTTGGAACGGATGAACGAAAATATATTGAAAGGCGATATCCAAAACTTACACCAAATGATGTATTTGAAAAGGTTACTAAACAACCAGACTCCAACTCGTGTGGATTGTTTGCCGCTGCATTCGCCATCTCTGTAGCTTTAGGACAAAATCCAACTAGCATAAGATATTCAACTGACACAGAACTCATGCGAAGCCATTTTATGAGAATCATTAATGAAAATGCGTTACTAACTTTCCCAGAGCAAGGTACCGACTAGGAGACAGTGAAACGATGGAGAAAGAGAATATTAGAATATAGATGAGTACAAGTCGTGAGAGGCAAGGGGACTCACGTTAAATGAAGCCCCCCAAGTTTGAGAGGCAAGAGGACTCACGTTAAAAGAAGCACCCCAAGTTGTGAGAGGCAAGGGGACTCAGGTTAAATGAAGCACCCCAAGATGTGAGAGGCAAGAGGACTCACGTTAAAAAACACCTCAAGTCGTGATAGGCAAGACGACATGTTAAATGAAGCTCACTACAGTCCAGACTCACCACAGTCTGGGCTCACCTGGCCACCGAAATGATGTCACTCAGCTGCACCCATTTCCGAAGGAGGCCGACAGCGCGTCGGATCGGCGGGTCATAGTCTTCGTCTCTCCATCTAAGTTTAACATAATAAATCAACAGCACGTATTTGATGTGGTTTTAAAGACGAAAATTGAGACCCACTGATGCGATGCGCCATCAGCCTCGCTCGGAATTTGGTGGGCTAGAGTGACGTCATCTTGACGCCCCGTCAAGCCCTGACAGTGGTGAGTCTGGACTGTCCTGAGCTTAGACTCTAGTGCGATTACGCCATTCTAAATGAAGCACCCCACGTTTTGAGAGGCGAAGGGACCCACGTCGAAAAAGCACCTCAACGGTTGAAGAACGACGAACCGTGAGAAAGATGTTTAATGGGCAAGTATAAAATCTGACATATCGAACACTAAGGATTTAAAGGGCATAGCCGGATAAGCATACCAAAACTGCCTTAAGCGAGTTTTTAAATGATACTGAGCCTGTTGGATCCTCACTAAAAAAAACAATTTCCCTGAAAAATTCAGCTCTCTAACCCAATTAATTCCCGAGTAATCGGAAAAAATGTGATTTTCAGTTTTTATTTTTTTTTAACTTCGATATTCGCTATGGATTTTTGTCAATTTTTTCCCAAATACTTATTGACAAGAGCCATCGAACGAATAGCTTTACAAATATTCCGGTCCAAAACTTGATTTTTAACAAAGAAAATAAAAATGAAAATGGCCATTTCACTGGGTTCCTTCCGGAGTACAATTATAAAACTCTTACACAATATCGATTTCCTATGTCCCTTTACTCCCGATTTTTTTCAATTTTATTGATTTGGTGCAACATCGTGAAAAAAAATTAAATCGGTTTTTTTTCGAATTTGCTATGTAATACTAGAGTGATCCTTACATAGGGCTCGGACGAATTTTGACCCACTTCCCTCCCAGATTGGCTCTAAATAATTTCAAAAAAAGTTCCCTAAATTAACAGCCCGCCATCTTTAAAACCGGCCATTACCAGCAGGGGTCATTTTTCCCCTTTAAAATACACAGGATTCATCGACTCATTAGTAATATTCCCATTCGGGTCTCTTGAAATCATCTTTAAAATCCAAGAAGTATCTTAATGAGTCCTCGGCACCTTTGTGCATGAAAAAAAAATCTTACGGTTTGACTCTGAAATAGTTATGGGCCGTTCCACGCCGATATATAAACATGTTTCTCGGTTTTTTCTTATTCCCGGATAATTTTTTGAGATAATTTTTTAGATTTGAAATACCAATCCTAAAATTCAAAATACTGATCTTGAAAGTAATGTTGGTCATTCCGACTCAATTTGTTTTTTTTTCTTGTTTCGTTTTTCCTCTAGTAGCCAGATAATTCTATCAAAAGGAAGTTCAAAATATCCGATCTTATTCTGAAGATTAAAAATACTGATCTTGGAATTTATATGGGCTATTCTAACTCGTAACACTATTTATTTTCGAAAATTTGAAGAAATGGCTGATAAAAATTTCAAAAATGAAATATAAAGAATGTTTCTAATTGGAATGGCCCATATTAATTTCAAGACCAGTATTTTCAATCTTCAGAATGAGATCGGATATTTTGAACTTCCTTTTGATAAAATTATCTGGCTACTAGAGGAAAAACGAAACAAGAAAAAAAACAAATTGAGTCGGAATGATCAATATTACTTTCAAGATCAGTATTTTGAATTTTAGGATTGATATTTCAAATCTAAAAAATTATCTCACAAAATTATCCGGGAATAAGAAAAAACCGAGAAACATGTTTATATATCGGCGTGGAACGGCCCATAACTATTTCAAAGTCAAACCGTAAGATTTTTTTTTTCATGCACAAAGGTGCCGAGGACTTATTGAGATACTTCTTGGATTTTAAAGATGATTTCAAGAGACCCGAATGGGAATATTACTAGAGAGTCGATAAATCGGGTAGGTCTCGAAATCCAGAATCTCATTCTGCCGAAAACGTATACCCATATAGATATAGTGGCGTAGCTCGCTTCACGCGTTGTACCGCGTGAAGATGGTTTTCGGCCGAATGAGATTCGGGATTTCGAGACCTACCCGATAAATCCTGTGTATTTTGAAGGGGAAAATGACCCCTGTTGGTAATGGCCGGTTTTAAAGATGGCGGGCTGCCAATCAAGGGAACTTTTTTTGAAATTATTTAGAGCCAATCTGGGAGGGAAGTGGGTCAAAATTCGTCCGAGCCCTATATAAGGATCACTCTAGTATTACATAGCAAATTCGAAAAAAAACCGATTTAATTTTTTTTCACGATGTTGCACCAAATCAATAAAATTGAAAAAAATCGGGAGTAAAGGGACATAGGAAATTGATATTGTGTAAGAGTTTTATAATTGTACTCCGAAAGGAACCCAGTGAAATGGCCATTTTCATTTTTATTTTCTTTGTTAAAAACCATGTTTTGGACCGGAATATTTGTAAAGCTATTCGTTCGATGGCTCTTGTCAATAAGTATTTGGGAAAAAATTGACAAAAATCCATAGCGAATATCGAAGTTAAAAAAAAATAAAAACTGAAAATCACATTTTTTCCGATTACTCGGGAAATAATTGAGTTAGAGAGCTGAATTTTTCAGGGAAATTGTTTTTTTTAGTGAGGATACAATAGGCTCAGTGTCATTTAAAAACTCGCTTAAGGCAGTTTTGGTATGCTTATCCGGCTATGCCCTTTATTCGTAATAGAATTAAGCTTTATTTTGTTTTAAGGGTGCATGTTGGTTGAAATAGCTGTTTTATGTCGCAGTGTAAGATGTGACCGATGGAACACGAAGAATGAAAATGTATGTATAATGGAATTAACGTTAATTTATTTATAATGGAATTAACATGAATTTATTTATAGTGGAATTAACCTTGATTTACTTATAATGGAAGTAACCTTTATTTTTTTTTTTTTTTTGGGGTGCATGTTGGTTTACCTTCCCGTGGTGCATCTCGACAACAAATATGTTTTGTTTAATGGGTAACTTGTTGAATGGTTTTAATGATATTTTTGAGTGATATCGTTTATGACTCGTCAAAATGAAATAATCATTAGTTCTTGCGAATTGAACGAAATTAATATAAACATATTTGGCTAAAAACCAACAAAGATAGGATGAAAATCAAGTATGAACATAATGGTGAATAAGTCGCTTTACGTGTACGCGATAATGTCAAAAACTTTGCACACTGTTCATAATTAATATACCAAAACAAGCTGCAAGTTGGAACTTGCAATTTGCTTCCTCGGAATTCAAGAAAGCTACATGTTTAAATTTGCAAGCTGCTCCCCCAGAATTGAAGATATTGTAAGAATTTTCCTCTATGAGGAAGCCAAAGTTAATATAGATAATTTCCTCATAGAGGAAGATTCCCACAATATCTTCAATTCTGGGGGTGCAGCTTGCAAATTAAAACATCTAGCTTTCTTGAATTCCGAGGAAGCAAATTGCAAGTTCCAACTTGCAGCTTGTTTTATATTATCTTGGACGCCCTAGACCACACGGGTGCGTATTCGGCACCCAACGCACTTTGGTGTCCTTCCTGTTTGAAGGCAAAAGGGCGACGGCGCCGACTTACTGGGCGTTCGATACCTATGGGGGAAGGCTTTAATGCCGTACAGGAGAGGGGGCCGAAAAGCGCGGGTCCTAAGAATGCAGGGAACATGTCGTTTTTCGCTGCCAGAAAACGCACCTCTGTGGTATCTGAGGGTTAAAGAGCACCAAAATTATAAACCTAGTCCTAAATTGGCCCTTAAATAGCCCCTAATTGAGGCGCAAAGTTAATAATTTTTCAAACTTTCTGTTGCTGGCGTAACAGGGTTAATTTATCAGCTGAAAATGCATCATTTCATTGAATATCAATACATCAATCAGTTGAATAATGCACAATGGCGCACAAACACGCATTGGAAGCACTCAATCGAACAATGAAAGATCTGCGTAATGACTCAAGATGTTTTGGACGCGCAATGATTCTACTGCCTGGCGATTTCCGTCAAACACTACCAATCATTTCAAAATCGACCGCTGCCGATGAAATAAACACTTGCCTAAAATCATCGACTCTGTGGCGCTATACACTACCGTCGGATAGTATCAGGACACTAGCGAGGCGTGCGCGCAGAAATAACTTCTGTCTTTGGAGGTCGATCAACTTTGCGACAAATGGAGCTAGAGACTTTTTTAAAGCACCGTTAGGAAGATCATGAATATTTGAATCCATTGATATTTTTTAAATAATATTTCAATCGCTAAGCACTGAGATAGCGTGTGGAAAAGATTGAAAAAAAATTTGGATTTTTCCGAAATTTTCTATCTCGACTTCAACTCATAGCCAAAATCAGGAAAATCTTTTTGAAAATTTGAAACTTCCCACGCATGATCTCTGAAACATTACCTGTAATTCGAGCTCAGAAAGTATACAAAATCTTCAGGGGTTCTTGAGTTATTAGGAAAATTTTGCAGGCGTGCGTAAGTCGAGCGTGGGCCATCGATTGCACGAGTCGACGGTCTCGCTCGCTTGTTTTCTCGAGGGAGCAGGACCGAAACGGATGATCCGTGCAACGGGGGCTTGTATTGAGCACCCTTGCGAAAGCATTTTTTATACACCCAGGATAATTATTTCAATATTGCAAAAGAAAACTAAACTGTTATAAATAATAACAGTTTAAAAAAATCCGTTTGTTAATCGATCTAGTCCAGAATAAATATATGGTGAATTCGATGTCAAATCTAAAAAATTAAAAGTCGCATCAAATTAAAACGCCTAGATGGATTTTGCCCAAATTCAATACGAAACATTGTTTGATAAGATCGCGACTTAGTACCAAATTTGAGTCCGGTATCTCGAAAATTGTGGGAGCTAGAACGCGCACGTTTATTTTTTGAAAACTTCAAAGCGACATGAAATCTGAACGGCTGGATGGATTTTGCCCAAATTCAATACAAAACATCTTTTGACAATAGTGCAACTTTGTGCTAAATCTTAGTCAGATATCTTAAAAATAGCACAAGCTAGAATGCGCACAGCGATTTTTTATACCTTTCGAAATTCTTTAAAACAAAAGCGCTGCATGGATTTTTTTCAAATTCGGTAATAAGCATCTCTCCGTAGTTGTACAACATTCTACTGAATTTGAGCTCGATATCTCTAAAATTGTGGGAGCTAGAGACCGAATTCTTTTTTTTGAATTTTTCAATAATCGCGTAAAAAAAGAACTACATCGATTTTTCTAAGAATTCAATCATGCTATGCGCCTTGACATCTTTACATGTGTGACAAATTTCAGCTTGATATCTGAAGCTGTTCTTAATTTGTGAGCGTTAAACCAATGTATCACACACACACACACACACACACACACACACACACACACACACACACACACACACACACACGCACGCACGCACGCACGCACGCACGCACGCACGCACGCACGCACGCACGCACGCACGCACGCACGCACGCACGCACGCACGCACGCACGCACGCACGCACGCACGCACGCACGCACGCACGCACGCACGCACGCACGCACGCACGCACGCACGCACGCACGCACGCACGCACGCACACACACACACACACATACACACACACACACACACACACACGCACACGCATACGCATACGCACACGCACATACATCCGGACATTTTTTCCAAATGGGATTTCTCGGCGTTTTGAGACATTCTGAACACGTCTACACGAAAATCTGGAAAAAAAAGTTCACGAAAACAAAGCTTCTTCCATGGGGGAGCAAAAATATGGACGGATAAAACCTAATTTCCCACGAAAATAAATCCAAAAAAATTAAGATATAAAATACTTTTTTTATTTGAACAAGAACAAATTTTTGAAGTCAAACTTCTTTAGCGGCGAGTGAAATTTCAAGGACGTCAACATCGTTGATAGCGAAACGTCACTGTCAGTTGATAATAGGGCGAATGACATTCACACCGTTAATTGGTGTGTCTCTTATAGTGAATACCGTCGTCATGATAAAGCTCACCGTGAATTAAAAATGAAAATTTTTACGCAAATTTATTATCGTTGTATTTCTTTTTAGATACTCTTTTTCTCTCTCTCTCTAAATCTCACACTCAATCTCTCTTATTCCCTATTTTCTAAGAAGATTAACTTTAATCACGTGAACGGAGCTGCACACGCATTTTTATCATCAGCGGTGTAATATGTGTAATTCTACGTGGGTTGTTATATTTCATCCCTGATGGTAGAAAAATTCAGACCGTAGAAGATACTTAACAAGGTCGTGGAATGAGATGGAGTTACAGTTTTTTGTAGGCGGTAATTTCACCGTTTAGCCTAAAAAATTATCCCCATTTCCAAGTATTTATGGATTCTTGTCAATAATAATAATTCCATTTTTTCGCAGGAGGAGGACGGAATAAACGTAAATATGTGTACCCTTCAGCTTCTTAGAGACTCAGTATTTCTAGTGCCTTAGCTGTTAAAGTTCCGTATAGGGAACGAGTCCGAGTATGACATAAATATTTCTCTATTTTTATTAAGCTTTCGACTTCTTTTCTTCACGAGAAAAATATCATCAAACTTCGCATAGATCGGTAGACGATGAGTATATTATTGAGAAAGAGAAAACCTTCGTTTAAATAATTGTTGGCCCTGAAAAGGGCCGATGGGTTTGTCGGAGAAAGAAATTGGGCTTTCTTCTCAGTCTTCTTGGGGAGACTTCAAATTTTCGACTCATCGAAGTAACCGCCCTTCGCTTGAATCACTGCCTTGCAGACAGCCGGCATTCTGTCTGTTAATTTGTTTAACGTTTCCGGACTGATATTGTTCCAAACGTCTTGAAGCCCCGTCCAGAGTTGCTGGGCATTGGTCGGTGTCAGCACCCGCAGCCCTCTATCCAACTCGTCCCACAGTAGCTCGATCGGATTACAATCCGGTGACTGCGGAGGCCATGCCATGTTTTCTAAAACTCCTTCCTTCTCTTTTTTTTCGATGTAGCTAACGCACAGCTTCGATTTATGTTTGGGGTCGTTGTCCTGCTGGAGAACGAACTTCCCGCTAAATAGCTGCTTCGCCGATGGCAATGCGTGATTGCAGAGGATTTGGTGATAACCTTCCTTATTTGAAATCCCTTCGATTTTTTTTTAATTCCCGGTTTTGCCGTTCCCAAAACACTCCCAAACCATCACGGAACCTCCTTCATGCTTCACTGTAGGGACGATACACTGAACATGCATACGTTCGCCCGGTTGTCGACGAACGAACACTCGTCTCTTCCCGCCGAACAACTCGAACTTTGACTCATCAGTAAAGAGAACTGATCTCCATTTTTCTGCCGTCTACGAAATATGTTTCCTTGCCCACTGCAATCGCTTCCGCTTATTTATGGCTCTCAAAAGAGGTTTTCTCGCAGCCACGCACCCTTTCAAACCAGCTTTTAGCAGTCTATCTTTAATCACTGTGACCGATATGCTGGAATTATTCGGTCGAGAAGCGTTGAATTCTTCGCAAATTCGAGGGGCAGTCTTCCTTCTGTCCCTTTTACTAATAAGCACGATTAACTTATCTTCCTGCTCGCTCGTACACCGTTTCTCCCTCCGACATCCTCTATTATCAATTTTCCCAGACTCTTTATATTTATTTACCGTCCACTCCACGCCTGATTTTGATTTTTTCGTTTTTTTAGCGATTTCTCGATAACTAAGCCCTTCTTCGTGTAATGTCACAATTTGAGCTCGTGTAAACGGACTAATTTCGCGTCTCGGTGCCATTTCTATCGGGTTTTTCAACGACTGCTTGTATTATCCGTACAAGCTGTTAATAGCGGAGGAAAAACAAAAGAAATGACTCCCCTGACGACCGGTATTATCATTTATTTGTTTTCGTTTCTCTTTCAACTGTGTAAAAGGTTTTCAAACTTGTATTCAATGAACCTGATATTGTCCTAAATAAGGAAAGCAGTCCTTGTTAAATGTTATAATGTTAATTTTAACATTATGTGGAAAAATGTAGAGCTTTTTGACCGAATATCCCTGGCGTAACACTCTGGTTGTAACACTTATTAAAAAGACTTAAGAAATTTTGTTTGGGGGCATAGGCGAGTTGATGCTGACGAAAGTACTAAAGTGCTAGAATTGACAAATCTGCGAAGATTCCATGTTAGTTGAACGAAATTGAGGATTGGTAGAACCAGCGATGTCAGAAAAGTAAAGCGGGTTCAGAAAAGAATCCGATCACTAAATTCTCCTTCCGATAATTTATTTTACAAAAGGATGTCGATTCGGAACATAAATTCAGAGTTTGGAAATAATGAAAATTAATGGATTATCATGATTTTTTTCAGCCATGTTAACATAATTTTACTAGGACACACTATACAGTACCAATGGCAACATATATTGAGGTACTTGGATGAATTGTTTCATGAAAAAATTTCCAATTTGGGGGAATTATGGCCTCTCTGTCCCAAAACACCTTTCTCGGAGATCACTTGCGGTGAGCATGATATCTCTGGAACAACGGCTCATTTGAAATAAAAAAACCGAAAATATTTAGTTGGTATAATATTAAACGCAGTTTGTGAACGAAGGGCTTAGCGAATTTGATTTTTTAAATAACGTTAATTGTTCCGATAAGTTCGATTTTTGAGATTTAAAAAATTGGGAAAAATCGACGTCATTATTTCAAAGATCAACAATTTTTCTGACGCTTCATCCACGACCTGTGTTTAATATTACACTAACAAAATCTTTCTGGATTTTGATTTGAGATGAGCTGATCCAGACATACCATGCTCACCGCAAGTGGTCTCAAAAAAGGTGTTTTAGAACCGCGGCTTCCAAAATTTAAAATTTACTCACGAAAAGATCCATATAACTACCTCAATATATGGTGTTAATTGATACTAGATAGTGGATTTCAATGAAATTATATTAACATGGCCGAAGAATCATGAAAATCATTGAGTTTTCGCGCAAACAACTAGGATTTGCGGAGAATTCGACTAAAACAATTCGACTAAAAACAATTCGACTAAAACAATTCGACTAAAAACAATTCGACTAAAACAATTCGACTAAAACAATTCGACTAAAACAATTCGACTAAAAACAATTCGACTAAAACAATTCGACTAAAATACAATTCGACTAAAATACAATTCGACTAAAATACAATTCGACTAAAATACAATTCGACTAAAAACAATTCGACTAAAACCATTCGACTAAAATACAATTCGATTAAAAACAATTCGACTAAAAACAATTCGACTAAAACAATTCGACTAAAACAATTCGACTAAAAACAATTCGACAGATTTTTGGGTACTCGGGAGTTTAGGGTGATTAGTTAGTTTTTTTATTTATTTTTGGGTACTCGGAGGTTTAGGGTGATTAGCAAGTTTTTTAATTTATTTTTGGGTACTAGGGGGTTTAAGGCGATGAGTTAGTTTTTTAATTTTATTTTTGAGTACTCAGGGGCTTAGGGTGATCAGTTAGTTTTTTAATTTATTTTTGGGTACTCGGGGGTTTAGGGTGATTAGTTAGTTTATTTATTTATTTTTGGGTACTCTGGGGCTTGAAGTGATTAGTTAGTTTTTTATTTTTATTTTTGGGTACTCGGGGGCTTAGGGTGATTAGTTAGTTTTTTTTTTTTTTTTGGTACTCGGAGGTTTAGGGTGATAAGTTGGTTTTTTTTATTTTTTTTTGGTGGGGGCGGGGGTGATTCGGGGGGGGGGGGTGTCCACAACCGATCCCCATTGAAATTTCGCGGCGGTCACCCCATAAAAAAAAGTTACAGCCCCATAAAGTTCACGATTTTTAGGGAAAAAAGGCAATGGATCTGAGCTCATTTTCACATAGTGGCTCTAAATTACATCGTAGTTCTGCCTTTTTCACAAAAGTTTTTTCACAAAAAACTAGCGAATCACCCTAAACCCCCGAGTTTCCAAAAATAAATAAATCAACTAACTCATCACCCTAAACCCCCGAGTACCCAAAAATAAATAAAAAAACTAACTAATCACCCTAAACCTCCGAGTACCCAAAAATAAATAAAAAAACTAACTAATCACCCCAAACCTCGAGTACCCAAAAATCTGTCGAATTGTTTTTAGTCGAATTGTTTTAGTCGAATCGTTTTTAGTCGAATTGTTTTTAGTTGAATTGTTTTCAGTCGAATTGTATTTTAGTCGAATTGTATTTTAGTCGAATTGTATTTTAGTCGAATTGTTTTTAGTCGAATTGTTTCAGTCGAATTGTTTTTAGTCGAATTGTTTTTAGTCGAATTGTTTTTAGTCGAATTGTTTTTTAGTCGAATTGTTTTAGTCAAATTGTTTTAGTCGAATTGTTTTAGTCGAATTCTCCGCAGACGCTATTTAGTTGGTACAAAAATATATAAAGTCATCAGCTGAATCAAAAGGGGTCAGGGAAAAACCTTGTCGATTTGGTATGGACTACCGCATATATATTTCCATGGCGTACAACAAAAACCTGGAGACTCCGAAGCTATCAATAAGAGAATGGAAGTCATACCCAAATTCTGTCCACCATCTTGTTTCCGCCCTCACTTTTACACGGTTTTTGCCTCGAATAAAAAATTATGATTACCCTTCACTATAGCAGAGCTGGATCACGCTATTTCGCTTTTAAAACCTAAAGCAGCTCCCGGACCTGATAACATTAACAACGTTATCCGCGGCCTTCCGCAATCTATCCGTACGATTTTATTAAATACATATAATAGCATTTTCAAATCTGGTTTGTTTCCAGAAGGTTGGCATAACTTCACTCTATTCTTTATTCCTAAATCCACCTCAGGTAAATTCAGACCGATTCTCGTCTCATTCAATGGCTAGAAAAAGGCCTTTATCTGTCGCCTTCACACTTCGGCTTCCGTAAAGGCAGGTCCTTCGCTGATAGTCCCTCTATTCTTACTTTAGGAATCTACACCGGCTTTGCGAAAAAACAATTCACGTCCTGCGCTGTTCTTGACATTTCAGGGGCATTTTACAATGTAGACCCGGGCATTCTCGTCCACAATCTGAGAGACATGGGTCTTCCCGGGTCTAATTGCAAATCTCTCTTTAACCTTACCAGCTCTAGAGATATGTACTTTAAAATCGATGACCAAACTCACGGACCTTTTATCTCCTTTCACCCTTACGCGGTAACGTCGAGTCACTCGTGCCTCGGCAAAAGTGACTCTCATTGGTAGCTTGGGAAGGGGGAAGGGAGCCCGGCCGAACTGTGCTGGGAAAAATTGTATAGTAATAGGCTACTAGACCCCCAAATGCCGACTCCGCAGTACCTCACCAGCATCCGTGAGAGCTAGACGTATTATGGAAAAGACGGGAGTGACCCGACGTTACCCACAACGAGTGCAAATAGTGCAAGGTAAGAAATATAGTTTTTTCGATGTTTTGCTATTTTTTTTACTACAAAAGTGTGTTTTTACAAAAGGATACATAAATCTGAACGAATATTTAGTATTCCAATGCTACTCTTAAACGTAAACACGTGTTTACGAAAATTGAGTGTTCGAATGTATTTCTAATGTGTAATTGTAATATTTTATATTTTCATACTTAATAACATAAAATTACAAATAAATGTTATTTTCATTCATAAATTAATTAAAAAATAAGGAAATGTCTATTTTATTGTGGACTTTATACATTTACGCATTTTCAAAAAACCGATTTTTCATGCTCAAAACTTAAGCATTTTATCAACTTGTTAGGCAATTTCAGTTGTTCTCCTTTAAAGTACAACTCTTAAGCTTCCATTTCCCATTGGAATCATTACAAATATTAATTTTATCAAAAGTTTCGAAGCTATTCAAAAAAAAAAAATTTTCAACGTTTTCATTTGTTTATTAATCATACAAAAAATAATAATAAAATAAATCGGCAAAATGGTCCATTTCCTTTATTGAAGGATAGTTAATGAGTCACCATGATTTTTCTCAGATTTTTAAAAATATTTTTGAGCATGTGTTTAATCTTCGGACACGAGTGACCCGACGTTACCGTGTAAAGGTAGTAAAAATGACATTACCTATGAAGGGTTAAGGGAGTACCCTGGATAAGTCAATTAACAAACAGAAAATTATAAAAATTTGCAGAGATGTCAGAACACCTACAAAAATGACTCAGTTAAAATTTCGTAATCCTTGGTTGACTCTAAAAGAAGATATTAATAATTTCATTTCGAAGCACTCAACATGGAGTCTCATGGGAATCTGTAATTTTGACGCACTTTATCATTTATTACTTTGGAACTGACTAACAGATTTTGATAAAATTTGGAGGAGGTATGAACGAATATCTTTTCAACATTTTACTTTTTCCAAAACATGTAAAGCTTACTTCTGTTAGGAGAAATAGTTCAAAAAGAGACAAGATTTTTTAGCAATTCACAAACATGGCAACACCGTAGTATTATAGGTTATGGCGCTTTATTCAAAAGTGAGTTACGGCACTGCAGCAGTTTCGAAAACGTAACATGTCTAAATTGAGTCAATGATAAAAGCATAGTATTTTGAAGGAAAGGTTCTATATCTATAACGAATTTTCCATAAGTATAATGCATCAATTATCTCTGAAATAATAGGAAAACAGGAAAGAAAATATGAAAAATAAAGGGAAGAAAATTAAGAATTTAACTCTATCGCCAATTTCAATATATCACATTACATTATAACATGCATTATTTTTCTCAAAATTTATTTTATAACTTTAAAACAACATTTGATAAAGTATTTCTAATATATGGAACAGATAATAAATGAAAATTCAGTATGCACATAGAATCCACGTCCTGACAGATTCAATGTCTCATACATAAGCATTATACTTGTACGTCAGCGCGTATACTAAAGCAAGGAAAGCGGTGTTGCCAAATTAAATACTATGTTACTCATGTAGAAGACTAAAACTCTCTGACTCACCGCGTACCGAGGGTACGTCCTTAAAGGCGTTCCCCAAGGATGTATTTTAAGCCCCTTACTCTATATTCTTTATACCAACAAATTGGACTCTATGCTTGATCCCAACAGTCACTGTCTGCAATTTGCTGATGACATCGTCATTTTCTCACGATCCTCGAACATTCAATCATCCCTACTCTCTTTAGAAAATAGTAGAAGTAACATGACTCCATTTTTATTGAATAAAGGCTTGTATATCGAACCCTCGAAGTCAAACCTTGTTCTTTCGCGCAAATCTTGCAACCCCCTTCAACTTTCAATTCTTATCGACAACTCCAGAATTCAAGCTAGCCTGCTAACGAATTTCCTTGGGCTTACCCTTGATTATCGTCTCACATAAAAATCTCACGTTCCTAACATTGTCGCTAAGTGCAAAAAACGTTAAAATATTATCGAATGCCTCCGTTCCACCTGGTGGGGGGCTAATCCATTTTCTCTTGTCACCATGTCACACGTAAGTTTCTTCTTCGGGTTCGGTGTGCAATTGCGAGTCGAGTTGGTTCACGACGGATGAGATCGACGCGAATGTTTCGAGTTGCCGGTGTGAAACCGGGCGACGAGGTGGAGACGATAGGGTGGCTCTGAAAAGAGCCGGAGTTGGGCATAGGGTATGGACTACCGGGAGTCGCGTCCAAGGGGAGCTGGGGCCAGCTAATCGCAGCGGCCAAGCGATGCCTGGGCCAGCGATTGGCAGCGACCAAGATTCCCTGGGGCGAGCTAGAGCAGCGTCCAAACCGAAGTTGGGGCCAACAACTAGCCGCGGCCAAGGTCTCCTGGGGCCAGCCGTTCGCAGCGACCAAGCACGCCTGGGGCGAGCTAGAGCAGCGTCCAAACCGAAGTTGGGGCCAACAACTAGCCGCGGCCAAGGTCTCCTGGGGCCAGCCGTTCGCAGCGACCAAGCACGCCTGGGCCCAGCGAGAAGCGGCGTCGAGACCCCTCGGGGCTAACGTCCTCGGTAGAGGAGAGGATACCCGGGTTCGGATTTCAGCGGCCGAGATAACTCGGGGCAGTCAATCCCTGCCGGGGAGGACAGGTACGGTACGATGGGGCGAACGTCCAGGCTGGAGTCGCGGCCAAACGTAAAATAAATTCCCAAAGGGAAGATTCGTTTCCAGGAGACTTTTATTCACAGATAATTAGTCAGGAGCGGAATGGAAACTCGTCGATGAGCTCCCTGTTAAAGAGGCGTGCGGGTGGCCGGTCGCTTGGGAGAAAGCAGAGGCGCCACGCGACATCTATCGGCTGGGCTAGAACTATCGAGCGGTAGGCGGCAGCGCTTCGGCGCTGCCGCGTGCGGCCGCTCGCCGTGCCGGCGACCCGCACGGTAGCGTATTGGTGTGTATGTTTGTGTGCGTGAACTCGTGTGTATGCGTGCGTGTTTAAAAACTCAAATATTTGATATAACATAATTATCGCTGTTTTCAGCGTACAATAACCATCTGTAGAGCTCTGATACGCAGTCTAATCGAGTATGGAGCAGTAGTTTTACCTATCAGAGATCACTTACTTTGCGCTAAAATCGAAGTTATCCAAAGACGAGCTCTACGTCTGGCTTCAGAATTCAGAAATTCTACCCCCAATAATGTGGTATTGGCGAAAGCTAAGCAATCGCATTTACACTTTCGCATCCAACTCCTGGCTGATAAATTTATCTTAAAAACATTCTCTTTTTCAGGGCGCCCTCAAATACTTAAATACTTTCTCTTCCGATCTCATATCTTCGTTACATAGATACGATACCTATTGGAATCCTTTCGATCTTCTCTTACACTCAAAGAAATAATTGGTCGGTTGGACCCGTGAATTGGTTTTGGTATCCAACTTTGTTGGACTCTGGGGAGCCGTCCCATTAGTTGGTGGAGATTAGTATTTTTAATGGACGAGGTGATATTGGTCAAGTCATCCATCTTAATATGGGAGATGGAATAATAACTTGGCAGCCTTATCCAACTCAAGCAGAGAATGCGACTATGCTATTGGTCAGAGCAGCGAACTAAAAATGGAAACACAGCTATGATTTGGTTATGTCAGCTATTTTAAGATGGCCGATGGAACTATAACTTGGCAGCCTTATCCAACTCAAGCAGAGAATGCGACTATGTTATTGGTCAGAGCAGCGAACTAAAAATGGAAACAGCTGTATTTTGGTTATGTCAGCTATTTCAAGATAACCTTAAAATCGTTACTCAGCTCTATTATCTTTATCATATTCGATATATTTCTGATCGCCAGGGCGAGGTAAAAAGGAATTTGAGATTGAAAAGTGTAGAATGTCTTCCATTGTGCAGCTTGCCCCATGCGCAACCATACCAGCCGCGTCGTATGCCGAAATCGTTGATAGTAACGGACATAAGAAAAAAATACACTTACCTCTGAATTTATCTATCATGCATGATAAACCGTACTTCTCCAAGAAATGGACACTTTGTTCGTCCATTGCCGAACGCCGTTGAAGAACACTTGAAAACTGCAGCCCCTTGAAACACTATTACACTTTTGATACGGAAAACGTTTATACGACACGCGGGTTTGAACGAAAGTGACGCTACGCCATACTATCTATGGAATACGCGCGAAGGGTTCATCCAATGAGATTGCTGTTCCAGCGCACGCGTTGTTTACGCGACCTACTGGCTAGATGGAGGAACTAATGCATTGCTGTCGTGACTAGCCAGTGCGCCACAATTAAAAATGGTTCGAGCCACAATGCGCCGTAGCTGACGTATCATTCTGAATAGCTGCTCTGACCAACCATTCCCTGACCACGAATAAATTACTATCTCAGCCAACCCTTTCTTTCAGTGTAGTTGAAGCTTTCCAAGAATTGAGCGAATTCAGAGTCGATATTGCTATTTTTATTTACCCACCCATGTTTAATCTTAGACCCCGTCTTTCTTTCGCAGAGTCTGCAATTGATATTTCATCGGGCCGATTATTCCAAGAGGCTCGAGCTCCGAACGCAGCGTTTCTCAGTGGGTACAGCCATCTGTCGGATAACACAGTATTCTTCTACACCGATGCCTCTAAAGCAGAAGAAGCTGATCACGTCGGTTAAGCCGTTCATTGTCTCTCTAAAGATCGGGCATTGTAGTACAAAATCTAAAAATTCTCTTCAGTCTACACAGCGGAAGCTTTTGCTATTTTCATTTGCTTAGAGTTTATTTCTGAAGGAAAAATTCCACACTCCATTATTTCCACAGATTCTCGCAGCTGCTTGCAAAACCTTTTAGGTCCCATGAAACCATCCCATCCCATCCCATGAAACATTCTACCATCCCATCCCATCCCATGAAACATTCTACCATCTCACCCGTGATTTTAGCTATTCGTGGAATTTTGGCTACTCTTTCTGGACAAAATCTCAGTACTCAGCTCGTCTGGATCCCCAGTCACGTAGGGATATCCGGCAATGAATTAGTAGATACTCTGCCAAAAGCAGCTATCACTTTAGGTTCTCTCTTTGACTTCCTTCTACCTGCATCGGATTTTTTCTCGGTTGTTTGGGGCAAATGCAGCTCCTTCACCGACCGTGCTCTCACTCTCGAAGGCAAATTGAAGGATGTCACTTACTTCAATTCATTTCATAGCTCCTCCGACAAACCATGGTTCATTGACAAAAAGCGTCTTCATCGTAAATATATAACTCTACTTTGTAGAATGCGTTCAAATAATTATAACCTATCTGCCAATCTTTTCCGCAAAAACATGAGTGACTCCAGCATGCTGATGCGGCTTCCAGTCCGAGGACTTGAACTAGATTTTCTGGGCTATTCTACGCTTCATTACCACCGCTTTAGTTTAATACGAGACCTAGTTTCTGCTGAAATATTCCCGCCGTCTAACATTAAATCACTCATCGCTCTTCCTTCCTATCGCATCATCACACCGATCATCGAATTCATTAATAAATGTGACATCGCTTTGAAACTTTCATCCAAGCTTTTCACTTCTTTTGAAATTTTAACTCGCTACATAAACGCAGTTTCTGCGAATGGCCGTATGGTGAAGGCGCTGCAGAGCGCTAACCAAAGCCAACCACAAATAACCACTACTACTACTACAAATCCCGGACAAATTTCTTTCTTTTCCTGGTTATGGTGCGTTTGTATTTATAGATTTTGCGAGCCTCTTCCCCATCCATCAGTACGATGTTTCGTTGCTTCACCCTGCCGAACGAAACATATTACAGTATTAGACACACAAATGAATTTTATTTTTGAATTTATACATCACTTAAAATAAACTTAACTGCAAAGAATACTAAAATACCGGTATACAATTGTGATCAATTTGATACACGGGCGCGAAAATAATTATATGCAATAAGACGACCGTCTACGATAGTATATTATGGCACTAGTACGAACATTTTTTTTCTGACGAGTGTAAGTTTGCAGAACGCGCCGAAGGCGAGTGTTGCAACCACACGGGTCCGGAAAAAGTTTTTTGTACGAGTATCGTACGAATTTTAATGTCATTAAGGTGCGTGAATGCGGTTTGACGCGAACGAAGTGAGATATAACAGAAATGAGAAGAAAAACCATGGTACACCAGTGTGAGGAAGCGGAACGCCAAGCAGAAGAACCGAGGCTGTTGAACAATGTGGAGGAACTAGAAGGACGCCAAAGAGCAGCCGAGCAAGAGCTACAAGTAGCAGCGGAGAATGGTAACGGAATCATTGTTAACTTTTCAGAATTATTTAAACAATATAAGAAATGGACAGAAAACAAGAAGAATTAGAACTTACTTTACAAAAGAAGGAAAAAGACCGGGAAAATGTTACGTAGATGCATAGAATTTTCGACTCAAAGGTTGTAAGGGATGAGAAGAAATAGCGAAACAAAAACGATGAAACAGTAGAAAGATCGTTAAAGAAAAGTAGTAGAAGGAGAAGAAAAAGACATGGGAAGTACGAAATTGGGAAAAAGCTAAAAGAAACGAGGAAAATGCGTAGAATTTCCGAAAAAACGTTTAAAAGGGTAGACGCGGAATATAATAGAAATATACAATGAAACTGTCGAAAAATAATTTTAAGAAAAAATACGACAAGAAGGAAACGAGAAGAACGAGAGAATAATCAAGCGATATAATGGAATATTCACTTATGCTGTGGTACCCCTTTAGACCATCAGCTTTCAAAAAAAATTGAGAATGTAATGAGAAAGAACCATGAAGCGGAATAGAGGTTAGACAATATATAGAGACAGAATCGGTCGAACTGAAAATATAAATTGAAGGACTGAGCTTGGCATAGACTGAACGAGATGATGCGAAATTAGTGGGCATAGAAGAAAGTAAGCGAAGGAAGGGACTGAGGGAGGGAAGGAAGGTGGGACAAGAAAAGATTGATACGAAGGGAAATGAATGAGAGGGGAAAAATGTATAAGAAATCAAAATACTTGAGGAAATAAGAAATAGAGATGACAAAGTATTATAAAAAGAGAATGGGAAAATGTGAAATGTTGGGACAAAATTGGGAAAAATTAAAAAACAAGAATAAATTGAAACGCGGAACATGCATGGAAATCTCGAGACAATGAGCAGCAGGATAAAAAAGAAATAGCAAAGGAAATTAATATATTACTGTATAAAGAGCATTTTAGACAAACAGTAGGAGAAGGGAAAAAGGATAACTCGAAATAATTCTTAAAATTTATGATTCATACAAGTCCCTGTTTCAAGATATACCTTACTCGCTACACCCCGTCACTGCGCTTTAGCGCTCTCAAACCCACGCTGTCAACTGTCCACTGCCGACCCTCCCTTCGGCAGCCTTAGAAATATTAAAGAAATTTATTCAGAACCGATTATCAGTTAGAACAGTTGTTATATTTTGGCGTTAATTTTTGTATTTCACGCACACCTGATCTGAGTCATCGCCTACATCGGAGATTCGAGAGGTTTCGTTTCCCAGCCGCTGTCATACGTCGTTCCTTTCTCCCGTCAAGGAATGACATAGCCCCCCGGAAGTGAGGCGACCGGGATCGGTGTGCAGAATGCCTTACCGTCTGATGGAGGGAATGCCATCAGCGGTCGGATCCAAGGACGGAGCATTCCCCCGCCCCGAAGATCCGAACTTTGAGCCAGGAGCTGCGGTGGGCCAAAATTGAGGGTCCACGCATCTGCCTCGTGCCGCCCGGGTATCGGGGCTTGCCGTAAGGCCCGTTGCCCGGTTCAGATGGGAGGATTAAACATCTCGGAGCCGCCCCTGCTACCCTCCGCTCCACCGACCATCGGGTGGAGTCTCGAGGACAGGATGCTGTCGACTCTCCGGTGCTGTATCGCGGGGACGCAGCATGGGCCGGGTGTCTAACACCGCAGGCAGAGGCGAGATCTAATTGCTGTCTACAAGCACCTGAGGGGCATTTACCACGCTGTCGCCCAACTGCGGGATCCATGGTCGTCCGTCGATAAGGACGAGATCGGGATCCCCAGTAAACCAGTGTTGTCGACTTTTTACCTTATGAAGCGGTGGCGGATTTCTGGAGCGAGCCAACATTCAGCGTCGCCGAGAGAGCGAGCACGTGTCGGCCGAGTGAGCGACTTGGGGTGGGGATCACTCGGACGAGGCCCCGCACGGCGAGCCTCGAGTCGCTCTTTTCTCGTCCAGCTTTCGTTGGGGGTGGACCACCACAGCAAACTACCACATCATACATCCCGAAGAGGAAGCGGACATCAGCGAGACCAGGTCCGGTGTGTCGTGAGTAAAGTAGTCCGTGCTTACGTCAAGCAAATCGATTCAGAGTTGGAGTTAGCTATCGTTCGTACCTAAGTATCAAAATTCTCGGAGTAAATACTTCATCGGCTATCATTTAGGGTTGTCGCATACCTGATCCGGCCCCGTGGCCGGCAGGCTACCACGTTGTCGACCAGACCGCTCATTTTGAGTTGGTACGGGCTATCATTCAGCTTACTCAAAATCAGTTATCGTACGCTTTATCGCGTGCTGTCGAAGGTGAGTGTGCGGACGAGAAGGGCCCACTCCGGAGCGAAAGTCAGGTTAGATGTTGCGTGTCTGATGAGTATGGAAAATTGTGAGATCGATTAATAGTGAGTTAGATAGGGCTGTAATGAAGATCTGATGAGAGAAATAGTCAGTTGTTGAAGTAGCGTGTGGTATTAAATTTATACTGTGATTTTTGTTGGTTAGAGTGAATGAACGGAGTGTGAATAGGCCAGGGTATTAAAGAGTGTTGTAATTTTGTCGATCAGTTATTCTGTAAAGAAAATCGAGTCAGTAAATTGTTGTCTCTATGTTTTGTGTATGTCATATTGTCTTCTCGAGATATTGTAAAGATTTGCCATACTGTCGGCATTAATTGCGAATTATACCACGAACGACCGAAGTTTCATGAACATTTGCTGTCTTTGGTCTTTGGCCGGGCGAAGCCCGTGCCCGTTAAAATTTATTGTAATTCGGTCGCTCGAAATGTTCTGATCCACGCGGTTGGACGATTATCCGACCGCGAAATAAATTGATTTCCATCAGTTTGCTGCTGTCGTGATCATTGGACCGTATAGGCCTACACCCCTCTACCCGTGTAGGGCTGAACTACCGTTGAGTTCCGCATCGCTCCGCGCTGTCGCAAAACTCTAGTCGGCCCCGGTTCACCCCGGGGAATAATTTCAGGGCCGTCTTGTGGCGGCTGGCGCCCAACCGCGCAGCGCAGGAGCGGCGAAGGTACCCGTGTAAAAACCGGTGTTACAGTGGATAATGCTTTCGACGATTCAAGAAAAAAAAATCTCTGTGATACTTCACTTTTTTATGCAATACGTGAAGTGCGGTTATTCTCGTGATTTTTTAATGGTGCGTTAAGTAAGTTATTAATATTGTCAGATTTGTCATAAGTACCTAGCGAAAATATCTAGTAACCTCTAACGATTGATAGTAAAATACGATACATCGCGTGTTCATAGCTTCAACAAATTATAATGTAACTTATACAGTTAGATAGGTAAAATTAGTAACCAACAAAAGTGCAGGGCCGTTTAATGTTTGGAAATGAATGTTTATCGGTACTTTTGAAATAAGGCGCCATTGTTATATACTACAGTGCAAAGAAAACACTTCCTGAACGCGATTGTAGCTCCACAGAATTATAACGTCTATAGTGCACCGTGCTGTCAGGCATCTGATCCGTAGGGTCGCTTCTCTCCGGAGTCAATGTGGCCCCCGATGCTGCCGTGGCTCGCTTCAAGCGCTGGAGGGTAATGTAGTGTTTATCTTTTGCGGATATACGTTTGAATTGTAATCGCTCCTCTCTGGAGTTAATGTGACCCGTGAATCTTATATGTCTTGAAACGTTGATAGTATAAATACATGTTGAGTTAAATGCTTTGATGTGAAAACGTGTATACTTCCAGTTACTATTTTTTTTTAGTGTCTTGCAAGGTGTTCTACCAGACGAGGGCTAAGCACGCATTTTGGGAGTGTGGGCACCAATGCATCTGTGCATCATGTTTCGCAAGACTATGGGCAATCCATGAAGAATACCGCTGTCCCATGTGTAGAACGCTTGCAGTGGAACCTCCTCGGAGAATTTGGAATGGCGATTGATGAGCAACGAATAAAGAAAATGTAAAACTAACGTCGTTTTTTTCCAATGTACCCTGTCTCTAAAGATGTATTGAGGAACGATAGCTCTGAGAATTGCATGAGCATTTCAACTTTTTTCCGGAGCAGAATAAGAAATGCATGTGGTTAAAAATATTGAGTTAGTAGGGAGTTCCAAAACAAAAGAATTTCGGACTTTGTGATTAAAACCAAGTTTGAAAAATTCGGCATCATCTGACATGCTATGAATAATTGTTGTAAAGAATAATAGTTAATAAAATTTAAGAACAAATCGTTGAAACAAATAATTTTTCAACAAACCCTGAGCCGATTGACCAAGTTTGTTGATATCTTTCAACCATTCTGAATTTTCTAAGAATTCTTTTACTTTTTGATTTACCGTTTCTGAATTTGTATAATGGCTGTATTTATGCAACTTTTGGTCCTTTCTCTCTGGACTTTTGAAAGGTGATGGCTAACCTATGTTCAAAAACATGTACACACTTGACAATCTTTACCCATACTTCAAAATATTGTTTCAAATGCTTAAAAAAAAATTCTAAACGTGAATAAATACGTAAAAAAAATGTATAATTATCCCAAAAAATAAACAAATACGATGTCACAAGAAAAAGAGGATGCCGTGCTAATTTGTTCAATAATTATTCATTTTAACAATGTTGTAATCCTTTTATACTTCATCATTGTTGATAGTGGATGTTTATAGAATGTTGGATGTTGCAAAAAGATTGTTCGATTGTTATTTAATCACAAAGTACAGACATTCTAATCATTAATAGTTTAAGGCTGTGATGGTATTCGCGGAGTATACTGAAACTCGCAATAAATGCAAGCATTCGATCAAACTTTCGACATATCGCATATTTCATGTATGATTTAATGAACGAAAATATTTAACAAAACTTAAGGAAATAAATACTCTACGATTTTGAATCATTTAAAGATCATTTTAAAACACGTGTGACCTCGGTTCCAACGTAAGAATACAGTATCGTTACTCGATGCGTACGCACCGAACGTACTCATCACAACTTATTGACCACGCGGACGCTTTTTATTAGGAATCTCAGTCTCTATCGCCACTATCAGTAAGGTTCTCTTTTCAAACCAAATCGTTTCTCAGCCGATAAAGAAACGTAAATCCAACCGAAACAAATTTGCGTGAAAGTTTTCATATTTCTTAAAAAAGTATAATTTTATATTGTTTGGCAACAAATTCCATCGTCATAGACGTTACTTTTCCGAAAATTCAAATACTTTTTTACTACGTCTATATATTCTATACGCTTTGCTCTATATATGTCCGTTAGTATTTTCCAAGATCAATTAAACCTAGAACGTACTGATGACAATTGTTAAAAAATGTAACTGTATTTAAATTCAAAGTATAATTTTTTTATTAAAAAAATTGGCGATGAGAAAGACTATTCAAATGTAATGTTTAGCTCTGGTTCCATTTTTCGATTCGTGATCTGAATGTTCGACATTTTGATGTTCAACATGTTTATGTTCGGCATTTTGCCCCTTCGAAATTTCACTTCTCGTCAAATGCTTTTTTGGCATGTTGGGTATACGAAATATTAGATGTTCACAATTATTTAGCTCGAAAATATCTACTTTTTTTTATTATTCAAATCTATATTATATTCTATTTAAATATAGATCCTCTAAACGAATAATTTCGAATGCAGGTCCACTCGAATAAAGATGCTTCGATATAAAGAAGATTCGACGGCATCGTGTGTCGAAAAAAAAATTTCAAATATAAAATCCGTTGGTGTTTCATATTTCCGTTCTTTTTTTTCGAAATACTAGCCGTTCTACTTTTATTCCATTCAAAATGTTGATCCCCACCCGCGTTCCTGTTGTTTCTTTTGATATTTCCATTCATTCTTCTGAAAAAGCACCCTTTGTAGATCGGACTTGTTTTATATTATTTTTTTTCTTGACTTCAACATCCACGAAGCGCCATGAATTTTCAACTGAAATTTTGTTGATAATTTTTTTTTTTTTGCATATTCAACCTAAAATAAATTATTTTTATTATTTCCATGGTGGTTTGTGAAAAGCATATCACAAAAATGTGAACTAAGAACATCGGGAATGGAGGGATTCAGTCATCCAATCTAAACGGAAGTAATAATATAAAAAAGTAATTGGTTTTCTTTAATCATTTTTTATATGAAGGCAATTCTACGGTGGTGAAAGAAGTCGGGACATCTACAAGCACCGAAAAAAGCACTGTGGATGGCGATGGGGTTACCATTAATGGCCCTCGGACAAATAGATGCCGGGATCGACAATATTGAAAGAACCACCCGATCAATCGCCACGGAATTCCCGTTCGTCATCGAATTTGTGGAATACTTGCACCGGCAATAGGCACCGCTAGCCGAAATCGTATCGGTGAGAGACTCGGCGATCAGGACGAACAACGTCTCGGAGATTTTCCACCGACACATGGTGAGCAAGCTGGGCGGTGGACGGAACGATATTTGGACATTTTTAAGTACGAAGTATTTAATTTTATTTTTAATCGTTCCCGAAAATTTCAGCCATAAGTATACACTAAACAAAACAATTAAAAGTTACGAAAAAAATTGGAATTTTTTACGTGATTTTCAAACAGCTGTAACTTAACGAAAAATGGTTGTAGAAACAATGATGAAAACAGCGAAAAAAACTTCAGAGTACTCTCTATAAGATATTTTAATTGATTTTTTATGACCTTTTTTTTATGTGACAAAATTTATTTCAAAGAATGTAAAAAAATTACGTTTCGGAGACTTTTTAGTCGTAAAAACCAATTTTTTTACATTATTGACTCAAGTTCCTCGCATTAAAAAAAATGTTTCATCGGAAAAAAATAAAAATATCGCATTGAGAATATTTTGAGGTTATCAGAAACATACTTTAATTGTATGCACGATCCCCCGATTATACCCGAGATTAGTACCCGAGTTATATAAGTCATCATAGTCAAAAGTGTTATTTTCACTTTGACAGACGATAACTCTGCAACAAATCATCGTACAGAGCTTTTGAGCCGCTCGAATTAAAGAAAAAGAATCAATCGAATAGAGCTTTCAGATGGATTTGCTGAACAATATTTATTGAAATCCATGAACCTTTTCAAAAACAAGTGTTGGCGGCAAACGAAAGCGTTCGAATTACGCGCGCGCGCAACCGAGCCGAGTAGAGGGCGCGCGTGAACGAGATCGAGAAAGATCGTCGATCGGGAAAAGCGACGGGAACGAACGGGGAGTTGAGAACCGGAGCGGGTAGCGTACGAACGAGAGAGCGCGGAGTTCACGGTTCCGACGAGATAACGAGTTACGAATTTAATACGATCCACGCGATTACCGCGATTGACGGATTATTACGATTTAGCAATTGCCGCGAACCGCGAATTGTCACGGTTTACGAATTGTTACGATTAACGCGACTGATACGAGTCACGAGGTCATTACGAGTTACGGAGCGACGAGCTCACGGTCACGACGGGGCCACGATTACGAATTACGGGATCGTCACGATTCACGCGATTACGCGGAGTCACCGGGGCTCCAACAGATTTCCATTTACGTCTAGCGAGTTCGATTCCGAGCTCGCCTCTTTCAATAAAAGTTCACTAGTTCCTTTACCTCGTGCACCCCGAGTACTCTTTCTTACCTACCCTCACCACGCAGACATCGAACGGAGCTACGGGAACGAGAGTTGATCCAGTAACCTACGTTGAGAAGTACAGTTGCTAACACAAGCGAAAATTTCGGAAAAAAACCTTTATTGCTAATTTTTTATATGATTACATTAAAAACGATCGATGATATAAATATTTTAACTCAAAATCTTAATACTCGAGACTCGACGCTTCAATTTGCTGTTTCATCATTTCCCCGCAACTATTTTTCGTCAAGTTACAGCCGTTTAAAAATCGCGTAAAAATTTTAATTTTTTTTCGTTTTCTTTCTTTGTTGTACCTACTGTATTAACCCTGCAAGACCCACTGGGACATATATGTCCCAGAAACGCGTTTAAAAGTTCATAACTCCGCGAAAAATTGAGATATCTTCGATTTCTTTTCGGATTAGACATGCAACGTTCGTCTACTTTTTGAAAGGTATGGTCATATATGAACATCCATTAACATTTATTAACAATAACATAAAAATGCACCCCGTGTTTAGGCGATTTTTGTAGGTTCACGATGAATGAATGGAACCAATGATTCAAACCCTTCGAAATAATTTGCGAAATGCATTGTAATCTCTTTAGGAACAAATTTCTCTCTTTTTCAGTATTTCAACCCCCACGGCTCTTGAAAACTACCCCTTGATGCACCCCCTCCACAATAAAAAATCCCGTTCACTGTTTCCTATTTCTATATTGAGTTCGATGGAAGAAAATATTTGTCAATACATAGTGGTGGGGTATGATAAACTTGCACTGTATCACAACCCTTGTTGTCTACCCTAATGTGTGTGAGCTACCCTTCACGTCAGTGTTGGTCGGTAGGTGATTTTTTCACGATACCTCCCAACTCTTTTGAGCATGGATTTTTCCCTGCAGTCAAATTCCTTGGAACTGGGAATATGAGGGTTTTCGTGGTTGCTGATTTCAAAAATCGGGTCAGATTCAATGAATTTTCAAAATTCAAAATGGTGGATCTAATATGACGGATTGGAAATGTGAAAGGGATCGGAATGGTTCGTAAATGTCGATTCATAAGTGTTCAGGAACGCTGCATATGATTCGTTTTCAGAATCACGGAATCCAAGATGGCGGATCCAATATGGCGGGAGTGATAACTTTTTCTTCGATACGACTGCAATTAGCCTACATATTTGTAGTTTCCAGGGTCGACCGCGTGGAGGTTACAGTACATTTACAACAATTTCATGGCTGAGAAATCGACGTTGATGGACTCCGTCCACGAGAGGGATGAAATACAACCCCCATATTCGAATCGAGGATTCGCTATGGATATGGGTGACTTTTCAGGACTCTCAGATGTGATTCCATGTTCTGACGATAGCATAGAAAAATCAACCACAGATTTATTCCTGAGAAATGGACATTGCTGGACTCCGTCCACGAGAAGGATGAAATACAACCCCCATATTCAAATCGAGGATTCGCTATGGAAATGGGTGATTCTTGAGGACTCTCAGATGTGATTCCATGTTCTGATAAGCGTAGAAAAATCCACAACAATTTTATTGCTGAGAAATCGACACTGCTGGACTTCGTCCACGAGAGGGATGAAATACAACCCCCATATTCGAATCGAAGATTCGCTATGGATATGGTGACCCTTGATGACTCTTAGATGTGATTCCATATTCAGACGATAGCATAGAAAAATCCACAACAATTTTGTTCTTGAGAAATCGACATAAATCTAAATTCCGTCTACGAGAGGGTTGAAATACAACCCCCAAGATGGTATCCATGACTAACCCGGGGTATTATTGTTCCCTGTAGATATCCCAAGTGATTTAGAAAGTCGACATTTCGTTGGTAAAATTCTCAAGAATTTTTGCGATACAAAAACGATTTTTCTACGCTACGGACACTAAGGGATGAAAATACAACCCCTAGTGAATTTCGATTCTTTCATTGGATAGAAGTGACTCTCGTTGGTCCCCAGAAATGATTTCAGTTGCATATATTCCGAAGTTTCGAACATAAGGGTGGTTTTTCACGAAAAGGATGGTTTTGAGGGGTGTGAAAATTATGGCAATTTTTTTCTGTTATCTGTGCCCTAGTATCACTCTAAAACCGTCCCAGTTCCGAATGGAAAGTGATTTTAAATAATTCGGGTCTTATAGGGTTAATTTATTTGAGCTTATGGTAAAAATGATTCGTAACAAGCACATAACGATGCATCATAGTCGCACGGATGACCTGGGCCCCGCTACAATGATTCAAATAATGAAAATATAATTAGACCGTATGTAAAATATTATGATATATTGATAAAATTATGCATTAATATGATATTAAAATGTTTTATTATTTCTGAGTTTACAGGAAATTTGAAAAGACTTGTCGATACCGAAAATCTAAACTAGGAAAGAATCGGAAACGGATTCGCGACGCGTCGCTACGACGGTGGTAGCCAGTTCCGAGAGGACGCTCGAATTTCCGACGCACAAGCGAAACTGGATTCGGGAAGGTTTGTATTGGTCAATAATCATTAACAGCATTTGAAAAAAAATTGAATTTCTTGCAAATGTATTGCAAGATTCATCGGCTCATATTGTTTGTAAGGTACACCGTTGAGGATTTCCTGACAAGCGTCGTCGGGCAAAATCGTCGCCGTACCATCGAAAACGACGAGGATTACGAAAATAGTGGGCTGAATCGCATTTGTATTTTACTGCAAATATTTACATGACCATTTATATTCCACAATACGGATTTATACGTTTCGAATCGATTGCGATGATTCTTTAGCTGTTAAATTATATTAGTCGTTTTTTTTACATAGTTTAAGATATGAAAAAATTTAATTTTTTTCGTTTCAAGCATCTCACTGCCGATCGACGATGGCACCGGGGTTCTGAACTCGGTTTGTTATAATCACGAAATCATAATGAAGATGACGTTTAATTTTATAAATTTCAATCATCAACGTTAGATATTTCAGTCGGACGAAGTCGGAACGTCGGCCCGGACAAACTTCAAGAGCTCCAACCCCCGCCAGCAGAATCTTAGCCGGCCCCCGAGCACCCGGTCGGCGCTAGACAGCCCCTTCATATTTTGATGGCGGCAAACGAGCCTGCTTTACAGGAGTATCGGCGGGCCGAGCCGATCTATCGCTTAAATATCGGGAGCACGCTGCCGGTTGCAGATTGGCCACAGGTGGCAACGGAGGACCAAGCTCCACAGTTGGAAAAACTTGGAGCTTCGCGATCATCGGAAGGAGGCTGTTCTGACGCAGCAACCTACATCGCCCCGCCATGCGGTGAATGCTTCAGTTCACCTTCCGTGATCGTGCTGAGCCCCTGTGGGCATCTCTGTATGTGCCGATTGTGTCTCGGCAGAATGGAGGACGCCAATCGTGAGAAGCGTTATGAAGTTTTCCACAGTGGCTTCGTCGTCAAAGTAAATGGAAATTACAATGACGGGGTAAATCGATGCCCCGTGTGTCACGACCCTTACGTTCGATACACACGCGTGTATTATGCGTCGAATTATTAAAATTGACTGAAATGGAAACGAAAATGAAAGAGGAGATGGATCTCTGCCAAAACAATAAAATACAAAACCCGAGTAATTGTGGCGATGTAAATATACGTATGATTGGAAAATTTCTTTGGCCGTTGAGCGATTTTGTGTTTGATATATTAACGACGGACGACCATTATGTTCTTCGTTTTCTTTAACGTTGCGCCCGTTGAGTTGGGACCTGATCAGAAATGTTTTCATTTTTCTGTTATATTAGTTGTACATTAGGGTGGCCCTTGTTTGGGTGACTTTTGAATTTTGACGACGCTCACCGATAATATGTTGCCAAATAATTTTTAAAAAATCCTCCCAAAAGTACTCCGCTCTGTCTCAATATTAAGGGGTGCACCTGGCCTCCTACTTTTTCCAATTTGATTAACATAGGATTTTTATTGACTTTCTTTCATAATTCTGTAGCACTGCCAATAAACATGCGAAAAATATGAACCTTGTACGGGTTTATAGAGAAATCCACGTACTTTTTTAGCAAATTTTTATTTTTCAAAAATTCAAAATGGCGGATCCAATATGGTGGCTTAAAAAATCGAAATTCATCAAATGGGGCACAAGATTGCATCGAAACTGGTTGTACATGGGTTTTTTGGGTCTCTGGAGTGAAATTTTGTATCGAAAGTATAAATCCAATATGGCCAAAGAAACTAGAATTGTCCAAATTTTGTCATTCTTTATATTTTTGGTATTTTTTAGATTTGAGTGACGCACAGGCGACGTTTAATACGAATTGTTTCCGGAAAATGATGTGAAAATTTCCAATGTATAACAATTATTAAAATAATATCGAATGAAAAAGGGAGAGGTGATGAAAAATCTCTTCATACTGTTGACATTTTATTACTCGAATTTATTGGTCTTCATAACACATGAAAATATTAATATCAGGCTGATAATTAGGATTTTTTCATGGTCGTTTCTTTGTTCGTATTAGGATACCATTTCCTATACGAGGCAACAAGTCGCATGATGTAGCCTTGCCTTTGTTCTTCGTCGTACGTTAGAACATTATTATAGTTCTGGACCAAGTTAACAGCTCGCTCTGCGCAGTCGTTGACGATTCTCAAACCTCGGACAATTCTTAATCCTTCTTGGAAAAATTCGTTCAGATGCCACAGAGCTGGATCAAGCTCCAAAAAGCTTGTATCTATTTTATATATATCAAATAATTCGAGGGATTTTTGATTAAGAAAATAATCCATCTCCTAATGTAGTATTTTTCCGATATGCTCTTTCTTGATGTCGATTCGTTTGGAATTTTTTTGATGTGGATCGTAGTTCAATTCAATTTCAATTTGAGGACCATTTTTTTTTACATCAACTGTCAAATGATCATTAAAAAATGCCATTGATGCTAGCTGGGGATGAAGGTACCAAAGATCATTCACCATTTTTGCCAATGCTGCTTCGCATATTTTCTTGTCCACTGATTGGTATTTGGAGAGTTCTTTTAGGAGCTGGAGGTCATGGCTTGCTGCATGTATAGCATGAGGAGCCATGAACCAGGCTTTAACATATACTGTAACAATAAAATGGCATGTCGCGAACAGTCCTTTCCTTTCAGCAGCATTCAATTTTACTTGTTCACGGAACAAGTAAATTTTCAATGAATAAATAGCTTTCGACATCCAGCGGGCATGATGGACTGCCCCGGGATATCGAAATTTAACTTCAATGGGTGAAACTTTGCCAATAAATATTCGTGTTAAATTTAAAAGCTCTTCGTAGTCATCTCTTACACAGCCTTCTTCTAATTTATTTTGCGCAAGCCGATCAATTTCGTCAACTTATCGGAACAGCATATCTTTTAAATCTTCATCTTCCATGCCCGTGTTGAACTTTGCGTGATCCAAATTATTCCACTCATCCCGGAATCGCTTGAAAAGCGGGACGTTAGGACCGCAGACCCATGGAATTTTAGTCTCAAAGATGCTCCTTAGTATCAACTCAAAAATGTGGTGGCGACAAGGAAAATAGAGGAGTTGTCTACCCAACAATTTCTCTAAGAGAACTGCTGCACCATTTCGAGTCCCCAAATTCCCAGCGGTAGTATCACAGTGTGGTGCCCCGCATTTTTATCGAAATTTTATCGAAACAATTACATACAAGATATAATTGTTCCTCAAAGTAGAGTAGAGTCAGGTAAAAAACCTCTTGCGCTAAGTAACGGAAATACGGCATTTCCGGAGTTACCAAGGTCAATGCTGACAAAGCTGTCAGCATGAAAATAGACCCTCGTATGAGAGTCGTAATGGGGGACATCGCGACCACCCGATAGTTAGTCTTAAGCAAAATTCTGAAGGAGTTAACTGCCTTCTACACGACTCCCGAATATCGGAATTCAGTTATACGCGATCCGGTCATAATCGAAGTTAAAGTAAAATTCAAACCTTGTACCAATTATTGTAATTCATCGGTATTTTATCACAGTAAATAAATTAATCGTTAAACTTTTTACGTGAATTCTAATTCTTCGTGGCTGGAACCCACAATCAAAAATAAAATAATTGTTTAACCGCTCCAACACCCGTTCCCTAGAGATCACGCGGTGCACCGGCACAGCACAGCATAAAGCTTTTACCATGCCACTCAGATCCCAATCCATTAGCACTTCAAAAATAGCTTTTGACTGCGTAGAACCCATACCATTATCTAGTTCTGGTATAGCTAAGAGCTGTTCAGTTCCTCCGACACTTACAACCATCGGTAATCTCTCGTAGGATTCGTGCTTCGGCAAATTCGGAAGAAGTTTACCATCAAAGTGTAGTGTCGCTGCGTTCAATTCAGTGCCCTTGAACATTTCTTTTATTTTTGCTGCTAGTTCTTCACGATATTTTTTTCTGAAGGTGTGAATGGAAGTTCTGTTAATAATTAACAAATTTGGATCGCTGTTCAACGCTTGAGACATAGCAATGAGGAACTGCACTGCATTTCTATCAGATATTATACATCTGTCCAGTACTGCTGCTAATTTTGGTGTCATAACTTGTACGGTTCCACGAGATTTCTTGGCCCCAGACGGCCCTGCATCGGGTTCGAATGTAGTCCAAAAATGTGAACCAACACTTTTTTGACTTATAGTTAGCCCAGATAGTCCAGAGCTCCCCGATTCGAACACTTCATTTTCCATTTCGTCTACAGAATGCGAAACACAATTATGAAATTCACCATTTTATATGTAGATTGCTGGATACAGGTTTATTAAATGATTATTCATTTACTGATCATTTATCAATCCGTTTTAAATTTGTTGATTCTTATTTGTTAATAATTTCTTTCATACCTAGCAAGTTGCTGCTCCATCTCTGTCTTTCTTTTTGTCTTATTCCTTTTTTCCTCTCGTTCCATTCGACGAGCAATTTGTTCAACATCATAGACCGTCTGGATGTTTGCTATGTATTTTGTACGGTTGTTTCGTTCGTCAGACGGGAACTCTTTTGTTACTTCGTTGATTTGTTCGTCTACAAAACTATGAGCGATGTCGAAAATTTGTTTCAAATCTGAAGCAAATATCTTTCGTTTATTAGCACTGTATGCTCGAGCTCGATGTCTTTGTACCTCCCGCCATTCCTGATACAATTTGTGGAGATTCGTTACACATCGGTATTCAGTATGTGTCGGAATATCGACTTCTACCGCTCGTGGTCGTGGTCGTGGGCTCGATTCCCCGTGTGGGGAAACTTTTTTTTTTTTTTTTTAATTCACAATTTAAAAAATTACTTTCTGTTATTATTATTATTATTTATTATTGTTTTACTTTTTAATTGTAATTGTTCATTTGTAAATTCAATTATTTTATTAGTATTAATATTTATTATTTGTTTCTTTATAACTTCAACGGTTAATTCTTAAAATTGCTTTCTTCTATTAGTACTATTATTGTTATTATTCTTTATTTCATTTTTACGATACTTGCGCCACAACTGAACCGTAGTAATTCATAATGTAGTATGCTTACTTACAATTTTACAAAGGTATTTCCAGAGGTATTGTAATTAAAGCGTACACGAGGAATTGGTATATAAAATTAGATATTTTTATTATTGTACAGGTGAATCACATGTGCTGGGGTGATAATTATCGTAAAAACAAGGGAAACAGTTATTGTGTCTGCACCTTGCACACGTTACAAAAGCCGCATTTCCACAGCTACATGGTTTTTTTTTAAATTATCCATAGAAAAACAAGCTGCATTTACATTCATAAAAGCGCCGCAAATCCTTTGTTCGCGAGCCCCTGCCGAGGACCATTCGAAGAAAACCATTACGCTTTACCGTTACTTTTGTAAAATCATAAGTAAGCATACTACATTATAAATTACTACGGTTCATTTGTGGCGCAAGTATCGTAAAAATAAAATAAAGAATAATAACAATAATAGTAATAATAAAAGAAAGCAATTTTATATAACAGAGAGTAATTTTTTAAATTGTGAATTAAAAAAAAAAAAAAAAAAAAGTTTCCCCACACGGGGAATCGAACCCACGACCCCCGTACTATGGATCCGAGCTCTTACCGCTGAGCCCACCAGCTATTGAAAATACTGCTCACATAGCAGGCTCATGAGTTACCGGTCGCTTGCCGGTCCGCGCCAAAAATGTTTTATCTCATTAACGCTTGGCCATCTGGCCCTCCCGCTTGCGTCACTTTCATTTATAGTCAAGCCCTACATATACTGTAAATTTGGGCCAAATCGGTGATGACGAGTTGACAGGGTCCCCTCGTTAGACGGAGGGGAGACGAAGATTGAGATCCACTGATCCGACGGGCCATCGGGCTCGCTCGGATATAGACGGGCTCGAGTGACGTCATCTGAGCCGCGACCAAGACTGTCGGAGACTCGTACTGGGTTCGACTTGGTCGTCGTATGACTCGGATTGCGTTAAAATCGGTCGCCGTCCGGCTCACACCCTGTAGGACTCGGGCCCTTCCGCCAACGAGCATAGCTGCCCTTACATACCAACTTAATCGTTTCAAATGGCAACACCGTCGAATCAGCGGTCTGTGTTCTCGACCGTGACCACTAAACGGCAGCTTACGTTACCAAATCTGAAGTGCCGCGTCGCAGCTTCTGCAATTTTAAGGTATACTGCAATTGACAACTTAAATTAAATCTAAACCCATGAAAGACACTCTTGATGTCTCATGCTAGCGCCATGAGAAACGGAATTTCGCATAGCATTCCGACAATATGTCGAATAAAACTACTTTACAACGTTAATGATTGACATTCTAGTGAGCGCATTCGGCGGTAGTCATTGCATACGTGGATCTGAGGCGTAACATCATCATTACAACATGTCAAGTCCAACAACTATAACGCCAATAAAAAGTCTCAATGTCCGCTTTTCGCGTGGGTCGTTAACACTAAAATTTTTATTGTTAGATCATCCTAACAACATATCAACGGACGTAAATATTTTTCAAGGCCAATCAAAGCAAGTATTAACGATTTATTGAAGCTTAACTATATTTTACGTTGGTTGGATAGCACATGAACTGATGGATTTTCTGTGACTCGTCGAAATGTTGGAATTTTCGAGTTATTCGATCGGAAGCCATAACGGAGCTGTGATGTACGAAACTTCCTATAGCATATGTGCGACGAGTTATCGCACTTCCTCTGCTTGTATTTACAACATGCGAAACAGACTGCTTCTTAACTTCGCGGGCAAGGACGGTATTCTGATTAATTCGCTGCCGTTCTTCGCGTAATTAATGTCTCGCCGCCTTTCGCAGCTGGTCGTTGCCTTTACAAACGTGCAACCACTGGCGAGACATGAGCGGCTGTCAGAAGCGAGCGGTCATCCAACATACGGAGTAAGTGCTGAGAAATTTCTACCGGTAGTTTGCCGTTAAAGTCGACCTTTCGATCCTCCGCAAACAATTAAACGCCGATAGGGGAAGACATGTTCCTCAAAAATTCCATATCAAAGTAGCGCAGAACACCGAACTCTCAGCTCAGCGAACTCTGGAAGTCATAATGGGGAACCTAGCTACTAAACGAGAGTCAGTCTCGTGCTAGTATCTAGAAGGAGCGATCTGCCTTCTGCGGAGAATCCCGAATCGCGAAACTACACTGTGAACGTACCTATGTGAACCTGACCCCCCCCCCCCTTAGAAATTTTTTTTTCTTGCTATTCTCAAAGATATTGGTTTGTTGTTGTTTGTAGTGAAATTTTTTTCGTTTGTAGTAAAACCCAAAAAAGTTGTGGGACTTAAAAAAAATCCATCCCCCGACTTTAAAGTAACCAAAATCGAGAAATGTATATCGATAGAGAATCGTTTGTAGTTGATTGTAGTGGAAGAATTTTTATATAGAGCAGCCGTGTTTTCCTCGCTTTTCGGGGCGTGTTCGGGGAAGCCGAAGTAGGCGTTTCCACATCTCTGGGCTGTTGTTATGGTAAACAGACCAATAAAACACAAAAATGTTTTTGTAGAAGAAAAGCCTGGCGAACAGGAGACATAACAGCTTATTCGATCTCCTGTCACATGGACTGACAGTATCAACGGCATTGGGTCATTGTGCTTACAATTTTTCTTGAGACGGAAATATACTATTAAGGTTCTGTTTGTTTTAAGAGATAAAAAATAGATAATTTTTTCACTATGCATCAGATCTATGTACCGTTTGTTCAGTGGGGGGGGGGGGGATTCGCCCCCCAACCCCCCAACCGGGGCTTCGCCCCCCAACCCCCCAACCGGGGCTTCGCCCCTGGACCCCACCGGAGCTTTGCCCCTGGACTCCATAAGCATGCTTACATATTGATGGTACGCATTAACTTGCATGCAGCTCAAAAAACACGGCTTCGTTATATAAAGTATCGTCTGCACCTTGGAGGGGGGCTGTTTTTAGCTACGCGCGCTTTTCGGAACTCGTCTCCAACTCGTTTCGAAAACATCGCGCCGAGCTAAAAACGCCCACTTTCCCTCCTTGGTACACAATGTACTATCGTTTGTAGTAAAAAAAACGAAAAAGTTACGATTTTTTTCTTTTTTTTTAGAAGCTTACAGTTTCACTTCCGTGTATTCACGATAACCGCTGAACGCTGTACTCAACACGGAAACATTCTCACAAGGGGAGGACTAAACATGTTAATAACGGATTTTGATGAGTCTTAGATATGTTGAAGGGGGACCCTTCTTGAGTACTAGGTTCACGGCTTTTGCTTCACTAGGCCTTAGTTTCGGAGAAAATTTTTTGAAAATGTCTTTTCGCAATACATGTACCTCCGACTTTCATGACCCAGCACGAAAGCGAGCGTAGCTGAGTGGGCAACGCCCGGAACTGGCACGCGGGCGGCCAGCGTTCAAGTCTCGCCGTTTTGATGATTTTTTTTTTCTAATTTATTTATTTTTTTGAAAATTCTAACGTTTATTTTTATTTCTATCTTGTTTTTTTATTGTTTTCGACTTTTTATTCTATTTTTATGGATCTTTTTTTTTCCTGAAAATGAAAACGGTCAATAATAATCCATCATGCGTATTTCTGGTATAAAATTTACGCTGACGTTGGAACAATTTATGACAGGAAAAGGAGTTGCACTAAAAAATTCTGTCGTAAACGTTTTTATTTGTCAATAAATATGAATATTGTACATTAGTCGCTGTCGGACTCCACTTCTTCATGCTCGTTGGAGCAAAATTGTGGATGGTATTTTTCATAAAAGCACGCAAAACACAAATTGGCGCGGCACCACGCACATTTTATAAATGCCACTTTTTTACAGGCATAAGGACTTTTTAAAAGCGATACCGGAAAGCAGAGATCATTTACGTTTAAAAATTCTGTTCGTTCCTCGATCAACTTTGACGCGAACCACGCGTATTTTATCATCGGCAAAAAAGCAGGTGCGCGAAATTGATGCAAAAGCAACGAATGAATTTTTATTGAATCCTCTCTTGACGCGATGTCTTGGTTGTTTTTTAACAATTCAGGAGCATTTTGTAATTTTTTTATGAAAATTTTTACCTGGCAGTAAAAATAAACATCGCACGGCTGGCAGATTAAGGTGCACTTTGGTGGAATCACTTTTACCGTGCAAGTGCATGCCCCTCTTTGGTCTTTTAAAATATGATCGTACAGCGTTTGATCAGTCTGTCCTCTCCACGAATCAATGATGGAAAGAAATATTTCTTGTCCCACGTATGGGAGAACAAAAGATTTCAAAAACTCTTCATACACTTGTTTTGTGAATTTGCCTGATTTTGTGCAGGTCACGATGTTGTACGCTGAAAACAGCGATAATTATGTTATATCGAATATTTGGGTTTTTAAACACGCACGCATACACACGAGTTCACACACACAAACATACACACCAATACGCTACCGTGCGGGTCGCCGGCACGGCGAGCAGCCGCACGCGGCAGCGCCTAAGCGCTGCCGCCTACCGCGGGTTAGTTCCAGCCCAGCCGATAGATGTCGCATGGCGCCTCTGCTTCCTCGCACGCGGGCGGCCACCCGCACGCCTATTTAAACGGGAGCTCATCGACGAGTTTTCATTCCGCTCCTGACTGATATTCTCTGAATAAAAACGTCTCAAGGAAACGAATCCCCTTTTTGAGATTTGCTACGACTGGTCACGGCTCCACCCTGGACGCTCGCCCCATCGTACCGTACCTGTCCGCCCCGGCAAGGATTGACTGCCTCGAGTTACCTCGGCCGCCGAAATCCGAACCCGGGTATCCTCTCCTCTACCGAGGACGTTAGCCCCGAGGGTTCTGGACGCTGCTTCTCGCTGGCCCCAGGCGTGCTTGGTCGCTGCGAACGGCTGGCCCCAGGCGTGCTTGGCCGAGGCTAGTTGTTGGCCCCAACTTTTGTTTGGTCGCTGCTCTAGCTCGCCCCAGGGAATATTGGCCGCTGCGATTAGCTGGCCCCAGCTCCCTTTGGACGCTGCTCCCGGTAGTCCTTACCCTATGCCGAATCGACCCGGGAGAAAAGTCCGACGACGTCGTCTGGCGATTGCCCGGCCGAGTGGGGACGCACCGGAGTCCCGACCGCTAGTCCGGACACCGAGAATCTTCTGGGTGTAGTGACTGTGGACGAGGCGACGGGGCTGCCCCTCACCCCGGGTAAAACCCTCGAGCGAACTAATCCGGTACTGCAGCAACTGTCGGCAGCGTCGGAGCCGGTCTTACCGACTCCGGAGCCACAGTTCGCTTTACCGGCAGTTCCTCAGGGAAATTGCCAGGCGCGTCGTCGGGTACTGATCCCGATCGATAACGTATCCACCACGAGTTTCACGGCCTATGCACGTGCCCCAAAAAACGACTCCCGCCGCGTGAAGAGGAAATTGATGGACCTATTCGGTCCAGATGACGAACCTCTCCCCCCCCCCCCCCTCTAATCGTCGCAACGCAAACCGGCTCTTCTCAGAGCCACCTTTTCGACTCAAACGTCGAAGCCGGTTTCACACCGGCAATCCGTACCATCCGCATCGAACTCATCCGTCGTTCGGCAACCCCGTTAATCGTCTCGTCCCGTCAACTGCACACCGTACCCGAAGAAGAATCTTACGTGTGTCAATTTTGGCCACAATGAGCTTTGTCGTGGCCCCACGTTGGGCTCCCGTTTAAATGGGCGTGCGGGTGGCCGCCCGCGTGCGAGAAAGCAGAGGCGCCATGCGACATCTATCGGCTGGGCTGGAACTAACGGGCGGTAGGCGGCAGCGCTTAGGCGCTGCCGCGTGCGGCCGCTCGCCGTGCCGGCGACCCGCACGGTAGCGTATTGATGTGTATGTTTGTGTGTGTGAACTCGTGTGTATGCTTGTGCGTGTTTAAAAACTCAAATATTCGATATAACATAATTATCGCTGTTTTCAGCGTACAACAACGATGACGTTTTTAAATTTATTGGGGAGCTCGTCGACTTTTTTTTTTTTTACAATCGGACCAAATTTTCCGGACGGCTCTTGCATGCATAAAAAGACAAACGGAAATATCTTTCCTGAAGCCGTTAATGCATACTGCACCGTTTACGAATGGGTAACTTTGTTTAGGCCTTTTTTTTCAACAAGAACGGTTTTTGTACCTTGTTCCGCAAGATATCGGTTGTATCTCGATTGTTATTGGCAACCGGTCTGGTCGGTATTGATGACGAAATCAAGATCGAAATTGGGGATGAGTATCGTCGTTTGAATCCTGAATTCTTCGGCAGCTGCCAACACCTCGTCCATTGTTGTAAACTCTTTTGAGCTGATGAACTTCGTTATCTTTCGCTGTCTAATTTTGTGATGTCTTTTAAACCGTTGCACCCAAGTCGAACTGGCATTGAAATGAAAAGACTCCGATATGAAAGGTAACGCAGCATTCATGGCCCACTGCTGAAGAGTTCTCGTCGTCACCTGAACACCAATAAAATTTATGAATTAATTGCTGTACATCCAACCATTCAGAAACATATATTTATATTACTAATATTATAAAATGTTTTACCTGCTCCAAATTCTGCCTAGCTTCCAAGAATCGTTCATACGTTTCGCGATCAACGGAATGCCATTTATCGAAACGTGTGCCTCTTTTTTGTACGTCATCTTTCCATCTGTAGAGAGTTTCTTTGTGTTTCAATCGACCGCCTCCTTTCGCTTTTGAACTTTTCAAACTCCATTTCGGATTCGCTGCGGCGAGAGCGACTATTTTTTCTTTATACCAGAGGGGGATGTAATCGCTTGGCGCTGATGCAAATTTCTCTGGGACAAAATCGTCATCGTCCCCTTCTACTCCTGTGCACTACAAATTATAGTAAGTAAATGTATAATTTTTAAACAAAAGTATGTCAACAAACGTAATAAAGCCAAAAAGTTGATCGTAAATAGAAAACTTACCAGAGTATATTGTTGCAATTGGTCGATCGCGTCGGCACCTATGACCTCATCGACTTGAATAATTTTTTTTTCGGCCAACATATCGAGTATTTGTTCGGAAATCGCTTCCCCCATTGCAAGAGAGTTTTCCGAAATCTCGTCTGGAGGTGAATCCGTAAGCAGCTCCAAATTGCCGAGGATAGTTTCGACATGTTTCATGGCGTTGGTGAGTTCTCCCTTCGAACTCTCAAGAATCTCTCGTTCTTCGGTTAAAATTTCTTGCGACGGATCTTCTTCTGGTGGACCTTCTTCCATCGCGACAGATGCTCCTCCGATTGTTGCACTGTTATCTTCTTCGATTTTTCCAGTATTTTTTTTATCCATTCTCGCACTTTTTTTATCCACACTCCACGAGAGACACGGTGTCTATGACTGCGGTCGTTACGGCCGGTCACCTTCTTCCACTGCGGACCCGTCCTAGGACCCTCCGTAGGGGAAGGTATAACAAAAGAAGGGTCCTAGGATCCACCGTAGGGGAAGGGATAACAAAAGAAGGGTCAGGTATAATTAACCCAGGTAACAAACGTTGCCTCAACCATTCCGAATTTCAACGTTCGAACCGACAGCGACGGATGTACAATATTCACTGTGTTATTTGACGAATAAAAACTTATACGACAGAATTTTGTAGTGCAACTCCTTTTCCTGTAATAAATTGTTCCAACGTCAGCGTAAATTTTGTACCAGAAATACTCATGATGGATTATTATTGACCGTTTTAATTTTTAGGAAAAAAAATATCCATAAAAATACAATAAAAAGTCGAAAACAAAAAAAAACAAGATAGAAATAAAAATAAACGTTAGAATTTTCAAAAAAATAAATAAATTAGAAAAAAAAATTCATCAAAACGGCGAGACTTCAACAGTGGCCGCCCGCGTGCCAGTCCCGAGCGTTGCCCACTGAGCTGCGCTCGCTTTCGTGCTGGGTGATGAAAGTCGGAGGTACATGTATTGCGAAAGAGATTTTCAAAAATTTTTATCCGAAACTAAGGCCTAGTGAAGCAAAAGCCGTGAGCCTAGTACTCAGGAAGGATCCCCCTTCAACATATCTAAGACTCATCAAAATCCGTTATTGACATGTTTGGTCCTCCCCTTGTTAGCAACAAAGAGGTGGGGATCGATGTTCCGAATAGTAAAAATGTATATGGTGTGTTCCACGGCTAATCGCACGGTGGAAACCTGACCAGTCTTTGATTCGGATGAAAAAGTTTTCCCTTAAAATGCGTCATAGAAACAGCATATGATAATTTTTTCAGATTTTTTTCTGTATTTTTTTTTTCCAGTTATGAATTTCTGAAGATTCTATGAAAAAAAATTTCAAATGCAAATCCCTCCTTGAAGAAACATTCAAATTCAATTGCACTTGCGTTAAAATTTGCGTTCCAAACTGCTCCTTTAGGAACGAATATAGTAAAAGACATTCAATTTTCTTAAAAAATTTTTTTATACGTTTTAAAAATTAAAATTGACTATTTGAAAAAACTCCATTTTTGATTTTTTCCAAATTTTTCCCCCAAATTCCGTATCCAATTGCAAAAATTTTAAGCCCTTAGTGAGAATTGGCAATTGGTATCTACTTTTTGTCCGCGAATTTTGAAGTTCATTAAAATTGGAAAAGGTGCACAGTATCTCCGGAACAAAATATTTTTAATTGGATCCTGAACACGTTACGATGTGCTTTTTGAACTGGTCTTTTAGAAAAAAATATTGTGAATAGAATTCAAATACATCTTTGTTAGTTTTTTCACGTTTTCAAAACTAAAATAAGTTTCGAAAATTAAAAACCCCGTTAAAAAAAAATTTCAAATTCCTTGTCTCATGTCGCAGATGTTGAGCCTCTGGTGAGAATCGGAAAATAATATTCACTATTGGGACTTTCAAGAGGATGTTGTCAGAATAAGTCGTGGACGAGCGCGCGCAGCGCGCGTGGTAAAGATAAGTACCGTCGAGGCGGGCTATTCTTTAAGACGACGGGCTAATATGGTACAGGCTACATTTTTATGTCTAGAATCGTAATGACAGAACCATTCATCTCGCCGGTGGGTCAAAGTGTAGCTTGAAGTGTTCCGAAGAGACGGTGTGAACCGTTATTAATATATATCCAAGGCAAAAAGAGAAAAAATCGCGAATCAACCGAAAAACGGGTCGCGAAATTCAGGTGCTCCAAACATCCGGCTCGAGCGGGTCTTCAGTCAACGGTATATGCAACCTCTATTCAAGGTAAGTATAGACAAATTAGTTGTGATCATGTACATGCAGTAGGGTAATGTTTCGACCAGTATTCTTGGATAAAAGTGTAGAAAACTAAAAAACCATGATTTGTCGGGCTACTGTGGAACAAAACTAAAAGTGAACGTTGAAAAAAAATCATTTGGCCTTGGATGGAGTGGATTTTTACGGTTTGTTTTCATTCATAAAAGTTTTCTTTTGGTGCTACAGCGTGGAAGATACGTAAATAAAAATTTTACAGCGTAGCAGTCTAGTCTCAAAACAGAGAACTTACTCACATTTTAACATTTTAATCGTTTATTTTACGAACTTTTTGCGCGGACAGTCGAAAAATGGATTGAAAATGTTCTTATTAAGATAGTATTACGTTATTCAAATATTTGAAGATGGTATGGAAGTACCAGAGGATCACTGCACCGACGAAGTTTGCGTGTATGAGAACGGAACCTGCAGAGGTCGCAGAGGCTGTTGAAACGGTGAAAAAAAAACAAATAACGGTTCGAGAAATGGCTCCACGTTTGAAGATATCGACGACAACCGCGTTAAAATATATTCACGCTTCCTCCGATGCCAGTCCTGGTTCCCCTACATTTTTTTCTTGTGAAAAAGAAAACATTTCAAAAACTCGTCATTTTTATTCAAAAGATGCCAGATGTCATTGCATTGTTCGATGGAAAACGTTTACCTGGTCAACTCTTTTTCGTTAGCTCTGATGGGGCTGTTATCTCCCTTATGGAGCCAACGAAAAAAGCATAGAGGTGGCCGGAACTTGCAGACGAACAATTAATCCCCCTTGAGGCGACATTTAACGTGATTGAGTCTCCGAAAAGGAGGGGAAAAGGATTTTATGTTATCAGAGTTTAATTGACAGTATAATTTTAATTAAGTATTTCGAAAAAATTGCCGGAGATATATGTTTCTGACATTAAACTGAATTTCTGAAAGGTACCGTATTTTGCTTTCTTCTTTTGTACACCATTTCCACAAAAATTAATATTTTTCGATAACTTTTCCTTAAATTTACTTCAGAATATCAACACAAAGATATCCATATGATACAGGACAGAAAAAAAATGGTTTACCAATTTTTATTAACGACCACAAGACTTGTTCCATAGTAGCCCGAACTGCCGGGCTATTATGGAACAAACTTGAAGTCAATGTAAGTTTGCCAACTTTTTTTTTCTTAATGAAACTTGTCACACACCTTCGGAAGGATGTTCTCGAATTGCCTGAGGCTCTGAAATTAATTTTAGCTAAAATTTAGATTTTAGACGAAGCGCGAAAGAAAAAAAGGACCGATTTCATCCCATAATAGCCCGCCTCGACGGTACATGGATAAGAACCTTTTCAGACTTTTTGTAGGCCTTGTTTACACGTGAAATTCGCATGAAGAAATCGAAAGACTTCTTTGACCTGTTTTCTTTGAGGCTAGAATGCTCTGCTGTGAAAGGAATATTTTCATATCTGGTAGACGGTAGCACCAATTTGAAACTTTCACACATAAAAAAGAACCGTAAAAATCCACTTTTCAAAATGCCGAATGATTTTGTTTTGAATATTCAGTTTAACATTTTTCCCATACTCACCTTCTAAATACCAATCTTTCTGTTTGGCACACTTTTCTCCGAGAATAGTGATCAACAAATGACCAAACTCCGCGTACATAAAAAAACTAATTTCCTTTACACGTGCTTGAAAAGCGCTAAGGTTAACGGCCCAGTTACTGACACTTTAAGAGCAGCGATGTCGGATTTTTACTATTCATTGACGCGTGATATAGCTAAAATAAGAAGTAAAGGTTTTAACACCTTCGTTAAGCCCCCCCCCCCCTCCTCCTCCTGAATGAGATTTACCTATTAAACAAGTGGAATAATTAATATTTATTAATATAATACTTGTTTTAATATCGCTTCGCAGCTGCCGGGGTTTCTGACACTAGAGAAACATCCATGTCGTAGTTTGTGATGACCTATGACCTACGTGTACCCGATTTATGACACCCTTGGCGCAATTCGTGACTCCTATGCGTAACCAAAAAATGGTTTGACGAAGCAGGTGACAAGGGGTAGGTCTCACAGTTCAGAATCTCATTCGGCCGAAAACGTATATGTAGAGATAGTAGCGTAGCTCGTTGTACCGCGTGAAGATGGTTATTTCCTACACCTAAATAACCTATATATACGTTTTCGGCCGAATGAGATTCTGAACTTTGAGACCTTTCCGTGACATGTCGAGTGTCAACAACTGCAACGTAATCTCAATTACGTGACCTAGTTATTGACACTACGGATTTAACCAAATATCTAACGAAAAGTTAAATTATTTTTTATCTCACCGACAGTCTGGTTCATGCTGAATATGTCGATACCATTTTTATGTCATTTTATACTTACAGTACTAACAAACTTCCGATTTACGTAGATTGTCGCACTTGCTTTCAACGTCTAGCACGGCGGCTGCTGAGCCACTGAGACGCGTGTTACACTGTTCACTGGTCAATTTCTATTATAAAATGTTTTATTAGAAAAAGCGTGTTTGTGCGATAATTGAAAGTAAAAACGCTCTTCAATTAGCCGATAATTTAATTATTATTCGACAAAAACTATATTTATGGCCGACAAAACTTTGCCGTCGGGGTCACAATCTGGGACAGTGTCAGAAACTGGGCCGTTTACCTTACTTACCTTGTCCCTTTTGCGTTTAGAAAATACGATATTACCTACTGTTTCCATTACCTCCTGTTACTAACTTCACAGAGCGTAGGAAAAGTGACCAAAAAGAAATTGAAACGCGTTTTCTCGTGCATCATTGATGGAAAATGGATTACAATGTAAGATATGTTCGACTAATTTCATGGGAAAATTTTATTGGGACCATTCCTTGTGCAAATACTCCTGCGTATCTTGCATCCTTTGGCAGGGAAAAATTTGAAATTCGGTTTGATGAAAAAAAAACGTCTCCTTGCCAAACGGATGAAAAAGCCCGCATAAAGCTCAGAGTATCTTCCACAGATGAGTAGAATTGAGGAAAAAAATCAGCGAACCAAAAAAAATGGTTTTTTTCGAGGAAATTTACTTTCAAGATTTTCAAAGAAACCGCCGCCATTTTGTCAATTATAAACTTTTTTCAGATTTTCTCTTGGATTTCGAAAAAAAAAAAACGAAACCACATTAGAATCAGAAGAGAAAATCGAAATATCATGATTATTGACAAAAATATAGGAATATAAAAAAATATTTCACGGAGTTTTGAAAAACCACACCTAAGATGGAAATACTCGTAACTTCGTGAGCAAAATTATATCCACGAATCGGCATAAAACGTATCACCTATTTTTCTCTGAAGAACAACACATTTCGTCCCTGAGAGATTCTGTAACTTGAGTGTGAAACCTGTCCGATTTTTAATGGAAACGGTCACATGTTCGAGGCACACGTAGTGAAACTATTAAAACTAACAATACGTGGCCCACTCAAATCGCTCGATTCCATCATTCCGTAATAATGTTCCTGGAATAGATTGGATCAAGCTGTTCATCGATCGGCATACACGTTTCTCTCATCGGTAATCCGTGTTTTGTCTCCAAATAAATGAATAGTTATTTTGCAGACAATACAGTCGGACAAAGATCAATTAACCATAATTTATATACTTGCAAGTTCGCAAGCAACATCTCCCTTGCTCGGGCTGCTGTAGATGAGGATACGGTTCATCATTACATGGATAATTCGAAAGCGACAAGAGCAGGCGTTCCTGCACAAAATATTTTTGTGCCGGAACGCCGGGAAAAGAAAATAATTTCGATGAAGGGAACAAAATACCCGAGGTCATACTGAATTCGTCGAAGTCGAGTACAAGCGTAATGTTTTCCGTAACGCGTGCGGGAGAACCCTACATCCTACCCACCCTACATCGTGTTCCAATCTTAATACCCATGGAAAACTTGGACTACGGGTGGACCACAAGAAGCACAATACAACCGCAGCAGTCATGAGTGGTTCGACAGTACGACCTTCGAACATTGGTTTTTCTTCCATATGCGTCCCATGTTGAAGAAACGCATTCGAGAAAAAATTCTCATCGGAAATAATTTGGCGAACAATATCAGTATCAAGATTCTGAGGGTTTGCGAAAAAGAAGACATTCAGTTCGTTTGTCTACCGCCAAATTTAACCCATATCATGCAGCCACTAGACGTCGCGGTTTTCAGACCGTTAAAAGATTTGTGGGAAAAAACGTTGGATCGAATTCAAGCAGAGTGATTATGAAAGACGCTTTGCCGTCGTTTCCAAAGATGAGATCCCTGAACCGCTAAAGTTTGTCTTCACAGCCTCGAACCAACGATGAGAGATAATATCAAAGCTTGATTTGAAAAAACCGGAAAATATCCATTCGCTAAGGCTTCGATTATAGCTACGGTCACTTTGCAAGTGTCACCAAATAAAGATCGTATCGGACAGACGTTTCTGGACGGGATCCGCCAAGAGCATAAGAATATCGGACCCGCATGAATGATGCGCAAAAAAATGACTGTTACTCCTGGAAAAGTATCCTAGCTTCCAGCATCGGAGCAGCAACGAGCAAAAAAGAAAACGTTCGCGAAGCTCGTCATCTCCATGAGGTGAACGACCACGCGATTGTCGTCTTCGACGGAAAAAGGTTGCCCGGAAAAATTATTTCCGTTCACTCGAATGGGGCGGTTGTCGCCCTGATGGAGGCAACAAAACGAAAAGTGTAGAGGTGGCCACGTGAAGTCGACGAAGAATTGATCCCTCTAGAGGGCATATTAAACATCAGAGAGCTTCCACAACGAAGGAGAAACGATTTTACATAATATCCGTCTCATTGATTTCTCAACAAAATAAATTTCAAAGATTGACCATGTTTTGCTTTCTTTTTTTTATAGAACCATTCCCCAAAAAATTGGTGTTTTTGAATGATTTTTGTTTCAATTTATTCGAGGATAACTACATAAAAATATCCATGTGATACAGAACCAAAAAAAATGTATCCATTCATTTTCATGAACGATCACAAAACTTGTTCAAATCATAATTGACCCCCAGACTCAACCGTTCGCGATGGTCGGAGTCTCCACCCGCCAAGTCTCCACTGTTTCATCCTGTACCAAGGCTCATCTCCACCGGCTCGACTCGCATGCCTTCTAGTCCAGTCTTACCGACTTAGATCTACTAGGTCCCCCCTATCGGTAACCGAAGAGAGCTCTGCTGGCGACCGTCCAGTGGGTCTCAACCTTTGGATCCTAATCCGAGTTTTTAATACATAATGAAGAGCCCAAAGTTTACATGATTTTGGAAGCATTAGGCTCCGATTTGTTCTTAAGAACTGGATACTCCCTTAAGGTGTAGTAAGCACACTTTACATGATAGCACGTTCATATTCAGTACGAGCGACGGTAGTCGACCAGAGTTTAAGGCAGCGTAGTCCAACCCCGGAGCACTGAGCAAAAACCTGTCAACTCGTCAATCCCCTCTCTTACCCACCGTAAGGCCAGCGCGCGGTAGGCGCGTCGCACTGGTAGGGGATCGGTTCCGCTCGGCTGCATGGCGACCGCAGCCGAACGGGCTCGTAGGCCTGTTCGAGCGTGACGCGGGCGCAGATCCCCATTCTTGATTATATCACGATTCGCCGTACCGAACGGGTCTCTCAGTCGCTTACGAAAAATCCAATTCATTGAACTGGAAATTAAGCTCTGATGATATCCTGTCCTTCAACGCTTAATGTTTGATGCTAATGCTTTCTTTCCAATAATTTGTTACAAATCATCAAAATGCCGAAAGTCAGTACACACGTTAATTCTTCCAAGTTCGACTCCGGATGGGAGCTAAAATATTTATTCATTTTAAATACCGAAAATTGTTCAGAATGCGCCATTTGTGGCCACGTGATGACCAACATCAGAAAATTCAATATTTCTCGGCATTATGAAAAATATCACAAAGAAAAATATGAAAATCATTCGCAAGAGTAAAAAATTGAAGTTAATTAAAAATTATCAGATTAAAAACAATAGACCTTCTACTTCTGGATGTTCTTCTCTAACACCTCCCGAATGTTCCTCCGTGAAACCTGAAAATCCTTGTGATTCTGCTGACAAAATTGGTGCTCGTCAATGTCTCTCAGCTTCTTATAGGGTCTCTTTCGAAATAGCCAAGCAAAAAAAATCTTTCACTGAGGGTGAATTTGCCAAAACTTGTTCGATATTATTTGCAAAATCATTTAACAAACCAGAAATAGCACGAAAGTTTGCAGCTGTTCCCCTTTCACGACAAACGGTTCCAGACGGATAGGGAAGATGGATGATCAGCTCCAAGAAAGTTTAAAGATTTTATTTAGAAATTGTCGATATTTCTCCCTCTGTTTGGACGAAAGCATTATGAAATTTTCATAATGCCGAGAAATATTGAATTTTCTGATGCTGGTCATCACTTGTCCACAAATGGCGCATCCTGAAAAATTTTCGTTGTTCAAAATAAATAAATATTTCAGCTCCCATTCGGAATTGAATTTGGGAGAATCAACGTGTGTAGTGATTTTCGGCATTTCTAATGATTCGTAACAAATTATTAGAAAACGGAGCATTACCATTAAACATTAAACGTTGAAGAATGGGAATAACATCAGAAATTAATTTTCAATTCGATGAATTGAATCTTTCGTCAGCGACTGAGAGATCCGTTCGGTACGGCGAATCGTGATATAATGAAGAATGGGGATCTGCGCACACGTCAAGCGGAGCTGACCTCCGAACACTGCGACGCGTGGTAGTTTAAGAAATAAAATTATCGGGAAAGGCGAAGGAATTCACGTTAATCAAGCACCCCGCAAAACTAATAAATAAATTGTGAACTTGCGTTCAAATCCTACGCGCCATAAGCGTGCGCTCACCGTAGTCGCCTGTGCTGGCCCGCGCGCATGTAGGCGGAGTCGAGCGGCAACGACGCAACGAGGAGAGGAGAAGTGAATGAAGAAAGGGAAGAAAAGCAAGTTAGGAGACGCGCGGCGAATCGTGGTTGGACATCCCTGGTTTAAGGCCCTAGGGATCATTTTTTTTTCGGTTATTTTTTTTTTTATTTCTGAAAGATGCATGTGTAGAGAATGCAATTAATATGTTTTGTAATTAATGCGTGTACTTTATTTAACTGATTTAAACAAAACTCGTGAACACAATTTTGTATCACGCCGCGTTACAACGTTTTTTCCCCGTTGCCTAGACGACACACGCCATGCAACGATCGTCCTTCTTTTCACTCGCGATCTATCGCCAACGGTTCTCGAACTTTCGTGGTTTTGAGAACAAACGAGTTGCGACGTACGGAACCCTACACGTGTGATAAGAAACTCTCACAGAATTTTTTAACGAAATTCGTGAAACTGACTGAGATACAGCATTTTCTGTGGATCGGTTCCAAGCGAGCGACCGTGCCGAGCGGAAACTTAGAACGCAATTTTCTCGCAACTACCTTTTTCAACCTGGTTGGCCGCATATTCAAAAAAACTAAGTATCCAATCTGCGTAGGCCATATCTCAAAATGGTCGAAAAGCCTGACTCCACGTTGCCAAGGAGCGGTTTTCTTATAGAATGTTCCCTTCTATTTTGTTTCATAAAAACAACAAAAAATGTTCGTCGAAATCAAAAAAAAAATTGGCTTGTCCGACATTTTTAAATTTTGTGAGCTCTATTTTGGCCTACGTGGCCATTTAAACGGAAATTTCTAGTTCCTAAAGATATATCTTCAACTTCCCGATTATAGGGTAGTTATTGTAATGACCCCGAAAATCGAAAATCGTTTTTTTTTGTTAGATCTTCACGTTTCGAGGTCATTGGGGTTATTTTAGCCTATTTTGAGCGAAATGTTTGTGTGTGTGTGCGTATGTACGTACGTATGTGATGAATTTTTCGTTAACGTTTTCTCTACAAACTGAAGACGCAATCGGAATGATCGATGATGCAATGGATGTGTCTCGCTAAAACTTGAAGCTGATTTGATTTTGGTCCAATTGGGTCAAGTAGTTTTTAAGTTAAAAAAAAAAATCATAACTCGAAAAAGGAATTTATACTGGAGGGTAGCAATTTGCAAGTGACCAAATAAGTGGCAATAATATAAATACGTATATAATTACAATAATATACAGGGTGTCCAATTTTAATCTTACATTTAATTTATCTCGAAAAATACTACTCCGATCGAAAATTGAGTACAACAAAACTTGAAGGGCCTGGAGGGGGACGTACAAAAAAAATTTTTTTTTTCGGTCGAAAATCCCAAATGGCGGTTTTAAGGTGGCAAACATGTTTTTTTCAAATGGAACCATACTTATTTTTTCGCATCAAAAATTTTGTCATGTCAAAACTGACAACTTTTGTAGAAAACTTTTTTCGATAAACCTTATAATTTCTAGGTTAGAACACAATTTTTCAATTGACTATTTTAGCGTTATCCAGGATGTACGACGAGGAGGTAAAGTCATCAACGTCCCATGTGTAAGTGTATGTGTAAGTGTAAGTGTAAGTGTAAGTGTAAGTGTAAGTGTAAGTGTAAGTGTAAGTGTAAGTGTAAGTGTAAGTGTAAGTGTAAGTGTAAGTGTAAGTGTAAGGTGTAAGTGTAAGTGTAAGTGTAAGTGTAAGTGTAAGTGTAAGTGTAAGTGTAAGTGTAAGTGTAAGTGTAAGTGTAAGTGTAAGTGTAAGTGTAAGTGTAAGTGTAAGTGTAAGTGTAAGTGTAAGCGTAAGTGTAAGTGTAAGTGTAAGTGTAAGTGTAAGTGTAAGTGTGAGTGTGAGTGTGAGTGTGAGTGTAAGTGTAAGTGTAAGTGTAAGTGTGAGTGCGTGCGTGTGGAACACTCACAAAGATTAGGTCTCTGCAGCTCGTCACTTCCGCAGTATAGTCTTACGAACAGTCGATGGCTTTGAGAGACGAGTTCAGGCATGCTTAAACATGAATGGTGGAATATTTGAACATCTTTAGGAAGGGTTCGGAGTACGGTCACAAAGAGGGTTTGGAGTCGAAAAATACTGCGGAATCGACGAGCCGCAGAGACCTAATCTTTGTGAGTGTTCCACACGCACGCACTTACACTTGCACTTACACTTACTCTTAAACTTACACTTACACTCACACTTACACTCGCACTCGCACTTACACTCACACTTACACTTACGCTTACGCTTACACTTACACTTACACTTACACTTACACTTACACTTACACTTACACTTACACTTACACTTACACTTACACTTACACTTACACTTACACATACACTTACACATGGGACGTTGATGACTTTACCTCCTCGTGGTACATCCTGGATAACGCTAAAATAGTCTCTTGAAAAATTGTGTTCTAACCTAGAAATTATAAGGTTTATCGAAAAAAGTTTTTCACAAAAGTTGTCAGTTTTGACATGACAAAATTTTTGATGCGAAAAAATAAGTATAGTTCGATTTTTAAAAAAAACATGTTTGCCACCTTAAAACCGCCATTTGGGATTTTCGACCGAAAAAAAAAATTTTGTACGTCCCCCTCCAGGCCCTTCAAGTTTTGTTGTACTCAATTTTCGATCGGAGTAGTATTTTTCGAGATAAATTGAACGTAAGATTAAAATTGGACACCCTGTATATGTGACATTAGGGTGGTTCTTATTTCGGTAATTTTAAAATGTGATTGGGGACCGGTGTCAATCAATAGCAAAAAAAAAAAAAATGTTGAGCCTAATTTGAACCTTAGTCCAACTACTTCAACTTCCGAGAAGCAGGTGAAGTCTCGGTAATTATATTAGTGGGAGGACTAATTATTCTTGAATAAATCCAATACTATATGGAATTCACGGGTATAAACTCTACTTTCAGGAATATTCAGGAATATTCAGGAATATAATATATTATTTACAAATGTACTCCGCAGCTTTGGGTATTGTTTACTAGTAAATCACGAAATTACTAATCTTTAGAAATATAAATATCATGGAAAATAGAGACCCCATGTGAGGTCACCCATGGGAATCATCTCGATAAAAACTTTAGCAGTAGATACATAGATGGCGGAGTGGGACGCTTCTTAACTGATTCGATTTTCAAACTGATACCAAAAAGTGTGAATGTTTTTGTTTTTACATTATTATATCATTGATTAGAATTTTCACTGCTTAAAATTACGAAATGACATGATTGCGTACTGTAACTTATCATGAAGATGGAAAAAAAATTTTTTAATTAAAATTCAAACAATCATATATTCGAAAAGAAAAAAACACAGTTCTGAAAATGTTAGGATCTTTTAAGATCAGTACGAGGTATTATTTTAAAAATTGAGCTTAAAATTTAATGTTGATCGTCAATTTTTACGAATTTAAAAAATTCAAAATTCTACAGATTTGGCATTTTTCTAAATTTTTGTTTGATGTATATTTTTTTCTGGAGCCTCAAGTATGTACTTCAAAACGAATCCGATGACCTTTCTTTGCAGCTATGATAGTTTTCGAGATATTTAAAAAATAAACTTCAAGGACTGGAGAAAGGTGTAAAATTTTGAATTTTGTATAACTTTAGAAAACATTTTTTTGAAACTTTTTCTGTTCGTGGAACTTTGTTTTGTAATTAAAGCAAACATCACACCAAATTTCATCAAAATTGAAAGGGGTCGATTTTAACCATTGGTCGATTTTACATGGAATGACCCATATTTTTATATATATTGCAACGGCCCGCGAGATGCCCTCTCCTCCCAGTTCAACGCGACGCGTCAGCGAGCAACCCCCATAAAGCAACAAGGATCGCGCGCAGGCTCGTGACCCCACCACGGGCCACCCTCACTAGTCACAAGGCAAACTCGAAAGTCGCGGGGCCTGAGAGAGCACCCCAGAAGAGTCAGTCGAAGCCGGGACCCGGAGCGGGTCGGACCTCTCTAACAATATTATATATGTCTAATTAATTCACACTACAGTTAACTAGTAAATTCAAACAAGAAAACATACTCGGATGAATTAAATTAGTTAATTTATTGTCCTCCCCTCTTTTTTATTCATCATCACTTTCTTTTACCAAGGGTGGAAACGGCCATAGAGCCTGCTCTCCGCTGCAAACGGGAAACGGTAATAAAATCCTGCTCTCATCCGCATCGAGAAACGGGAAACGGCACTAATAAGCCCGATCTCTGCTCTCTTTCGCGTCCTTTAGATAGCATTAGTGAGACGGACAAAGGACTTGTCCCGCGTCCAGACCTCTGAGAGAGAAATGGAAAACGGTGCAAAAACACCCGCTTCCCGCTCGGCTAAATTCAGGAAAAACGGCGGTACGACTGCAATATTTTTAGGTGGCCCCATCGGAGCACGACACTTTAAGAAAACATCCAGGAAGTCATCCTCGTTTGCAATATATATTATTTTATTATACATATTGTAACAGTAGATCTTATGTTACAATAAATTAATTCGGGCCAAGAGAACACAAAGAATTTTGTTACACAGAAAATAGGTAAAATCGTTTTTATTTTGCACCGTTTCAAAGTTTCAAAAACGACTTTCGAAATTCAATAGATTGGCTTTGTTTACGTTGTATATTCCACATTGCGGTGCTTAATCCGTGTCTTACCTCCCCCCCCCCCCCCCCAATACGGTCCGGCGGGGGGGGGGCGGGCGGGGGGGGGGGGGGGTGAACGTATTCGGCGGTCTGTCTGATTCGGGATGGAATCACAATACTGTGAATCATCGATACAATTTTGTTGATCCACAAACTGGTGCTCATACACAGAATATTACGTCAGAGTCGTTCAATATTTTGTGTATGAACGCCCGTTTGTAGATCAAAATTGTATCGATGATTCACAGTATTGTAATTCCATACCGAATCAGAGAGACCGCCGTATAATTTCCACCCCTCCCCCCTTCCAACCGTATTGGGGGGGGGGGGCAAGGTAAGACACGAATTAAGCACCGCAATGTGAAATATACAACGTAAACAAAGCCCATCTATTGAATTTTGAAAGTCGTTTTTGAAACTTTCAAACACGGATTACTATATGAAGACTTGGTTTCCGCGCCCAACATATACATATGAAATTACTTAGAAAAGTGCCCTCTATAACATATTTCCATCCCAGGAAAATCGAGGTGGCGTCCACTTTCTGCATAATTACCTAAAATAAAATCAAATAGAATAAAACAAAATAAAATTAAATTAAATTAAACGAAACGAAACGAAATAAAAATAGAAATAGAAATAAAAATGAAAATAAAAATAAAAATAAAAATAAAAAATAAAAAATAAAAAATAAAAAATAAAAAATAAAAAATAAAAAATAAAAAATAAAAAATAAAAAATAAAAAATAAAAAATAAAAAATAAAAAATAAAAAATGAAAATGAAAATGAAAATGAAAATGAAAATTAAAAATTAAAAATTAAAAATCAAAAATTAAAAATTAAAAATCAAAAATTAAAAATTAAAAATTAAAATATAAAAATTAAAAATTAAAAATTAAAAATTAAAAATTAAAAATTAAAAATTAAAAATTAAAAATTAAAAATTAAAATTAAAATTGAAATTAAAATTAAAATTAAAATTAAAATTAAAATTAAAATTAAAATTAAAATTAAAATTAAAATTAAAATTAAAATTAAAATTAAAATTAAAATTAAAATTAAAATTAAAATTAAAATTAAAATTAAAATTAAAATTAAAATTAAAATTAAAATTAAAATTAAAATTAAAATTAAAATTAAAATTAAAATTAAAATTAAAATTAAAATTAAAATTAAAATTAAAATTAAAATTAAAATTAAAATTAAAATTAAAATTAAAATTAAAATTAAAATTAAAATTAAAATTAAAATTAAAATTAAAATTAAAATTAAAATTAAAATTAAAATTAAAATTAAAATTAAAATTAAAATTAAAATTAAAATTAAAATTAAAATTAAAATTAAAATTAAAATTAAAATTAAAATTAAAATTAAAATTAAAATTAAAATTAAAATTAAAATTAAAATTAAAATTAAAATTAAAATTAAAATTAAAATTAAAATTAAAATTAAAATTAAAATTAAAATTAAAATTAAAATTAAAATTAAAATTAAAATTAAAATTAAAATTAAAATTAAAATTAAAATTAAAATTAAAATTGAAATTGAAATTGAAATTGAAATTGAAATTGAAATTAAAATTAAAATTAAAATTAAAATTAAAATTAAAATTAAAATTAAAATTAAAATTAAAATTAAAATTAAAATTAAAATTAAAATTAAAATTAAATCTAAAATTAAAATTAAAATTAAAATTAAAATTAAAATTAAAATTAAAATTAAAATTAAAATTAAAATTAAAATTAAAATTAAAATTAAAATTAAAATTAAAATTAAAATTAAAATTAAAATTAAAATTAAAATTAAAATTAAAATTAAAATTAAAATTAAAATTAAAATTAAAATTAAAATTAAAATTAAAATCAAAATTAAAATTAAAATTAAAATTAAAATTAAAATTAAAATTAAAATTAAAATTAAAATTAAAATTAAAATTAAATCTAAAATTAAAATTAAAATTAAAATTAAAATTAAAATTAAAATTAAAATTAAAATTAAAATTAAAATTAAAATTAAAATTAAAATTAAAATTAAAATTAAAATTAAAATTAAAATTAAAATTAAAATTAAAATTAAAATTAAAATTAAAATTAAAATTAAAATTAAAATTAAAATTAAAATTAAAATTAAAATTAAAATTAAAATTAAAATTAAAATTAAAATTAAAATTAAAATTAAAATTAAAATTAAAATTAAAATTAAAATTAAAATTAAAATTAAAATTAAAATTAAAATTAAAATTAAAATTAAAATTAAAATTAAAATTAAAATTAAAATTAAAATTAAAATTAAAATTAAAATTAAAATTAAAATTAAAATTAAAATTAAAATTAAAATTAAAATTAAAATTAAAATTAAAATTAAAATTAAAATTAAAATTAAAATTAAAATTAAAATTAAAATTAAAATTAAAATTAAAATTAAAATTAAAATTAAAATTAAAATTAAAATTAAAATTAAAATTAAATTAAAATTAAAATTAAAATTAAAATTAAAATTGAAATTGAAATTGAAATTGAAATTGAAATTGAAATTGAAATTGAAATTGAAATTGAAATTAAAATTGAATGGATTGACATAAATTCAAATCAAATTAAATAAACACATGAAATGAAATGAAATGAAAGGAAAAGGAATCAAATCACATGTGGAGTGAATACATTTTTTACACTGGAATATTTTTCTTGATGGCCAGTGTCCCTGAGGCATCGCCAGCTGCCGCAATAAATTTGCGATTGCGGCATGGTACGCGGCCTGCTGGCGGTGCTCTCGCACCCAGCGCCCCCCCCCCCCGTTTACTCCCGTTCCAACGACCTGAAAAATTCGAAATGACCTGTCATTATTATCCTTCTCATTATGTTTCAATCATTAACTAGGGTACAACTACTCTACATTGTTATTTGACTAGTTCACGGATATTGCACTCACGGGAATTGCCTCGTACCCTCCTTGACGGCGTCGGTAGCTCGAAAGATCCCTGGCCGGAACCGCGCAGAGTCCCCGTTTGTTTTGGCTGCTTGGTATCTGAAAGCAAGAAATTGAATTACAACTATTAAATTATAATTGATTGATCATAATACAATAGATCAAATGTAGTACTCACTAATGGCTGGAGGCGGATCCTCCATCGCCGCTTCATTATCGGCGACGAATGGTTGGGTACCATCTCCATTCATGGGAATTTGATTGTCTTCCTGGAACATTTTTAATTATCAAATACACTAAACATATGGATAATACTACTGTTATATAAATATATAACAATTTTTTCGCTGTCTTTAAATTTTTGTACAATCGCCAACATTTTTTCGTTACTCTATCACATCATTGATCGCGATATATTTTTTGTTCTCGGTTTTTCTACCGGCTGTGTGACACTTAAAAATAATTCAATGTCGATTTTTTTTTTTTAGATTATGTTTGCCGCCAACATTTGTTAGTGTTTTTGTGATACCGTTCATTACATTATATATTTTTTTCAGATTTCTTTTTAAACAAATCGATGTATCTCAGCAACGGTTAGTGATAAATTGAAAAACAATTCGTGTTTCTATTTCGCTTTTGCCCTCTATATATGATAAACTGATCCATAATTATGTTGGATCAGTTTATCATACATAGTTACATCAAAATTTCGAAGCAAAATTCATATCGAAAAAAAAAAATTCGAGTGTGCACAATTGCGAGATTCGATATTTCGAATGAACTTGAATATCGAACACGTTTCGGTCGAGTTTTCATGGATAAATTAGTAAATATTAAGACCGTTCATAATTTTGAATTTCATATAGCGACAGACTAACTAAACGAGTAATCAAAGTGGCGAGAGGCAAGAAAGTCGAACGGCCGAAATGTCGAACACTTCGCCCGCCACATTGTTTCCGAATTGAACCAATAGGTGATGCTAGAAGTCGCTAGTTGAGCAAGCTCGATGGGGCCTTCGATTCGTCATCTCAATGTTCGACATTTTGATGTTTGGCATTTACGTATTCGACATTTTTTTGTTTGACATTTCGCCGCTTCGAAATTTCAATTCTCGCCAAATGCTTTTTCGTCATGTTGGGTATTCGAAATAATAGCTGTTCATAATTATTTAGCTCGAAAATATCCACTTTTTTTATTATTCAAATCTATATTATATTTTTTTTAAATACAGATCTTCTAAACAAATAATTCCGAATGAAGGTCCACTCGAATAAAGATGCTTCGGTATGGAAAAGATTCGACGGCATCGTGTGTCAAAAAAGAAAATTTCAAATAACGAATCTTTTGGTGTTTCATATTTCGGTTCTTTTTTTTCGAAATACCGGCCGTTCTACATTTATTCCATTCAAAATGATGACCCCAACCCGAAATTTCGAGCCCAGGGTTAAAGCTGACTGACTTGACATGGAATACCCTATGTTGTGCCCCAGAATTTCGGAAAGAATATTTAGTTGCGGCATTCGACATTCCTAAGGGAGTGTCGAAAGCCGCGGTCATCATTTTGTAAAACGGTGACTCGGTCGATGACCCGATCGATTGCTCGTCGTTCGCAGCCATTGCGCCAGCACAGTCTCGCTGGCGCAGCACCGTTGGCTAATATCAAAGCGGGTGCAGCGACCGAGTCGACCTACTAACCCTCCGATCAGGGATATATTAATGACCAGGGTGACGACCAACGTCAGTCAAGTTTTCGGATCAAGGTGGAATCGCTGCTCGAGGCGAGACTCCCGAACCGCGGTAGCTACACTCTTCCACGGGTGCTTAGGATCTGCCGGCTACGCACGGTTCGGTAAAGGTACAAGTCGGTACCGAAAATTGTAAAAGAACATTGTAATCTTGTAATAAAAACCAACACACAAACTAGTTCTACGTGAATTCTAATTCTTCAACGGTAAAAGATCCCCAAAAAATAAATAATTAAATGAAAACGCCCTCCCTTCCCGTTCCATCACAGTAGAACGGTCGGTGGGCACAACATTTTGGTGGCAGCGGTGGGATCTGCCGTAGTAGAATCAGTGCGTGTAAACGGTGAACTTATAAGTACAGACGGTCGGTGTGCGCGTGAGTCAAACGCAGGCACACACACGAAACCCAGTAGTGAGACCCGACACGCAGACGTCGGTGTAATCGCTGGTACAACTCAACCAAGGCCGGTCGCGAGTCGTCGGAGAAGAGGGAACGAAGCCAGTAGCCGGGGACAGGGTTAAATTCCGTTGCAACCACATAGGAAAAAAGGGGTTAAAATGGAAAACAACGATCGTCCTCTTCATCCCCGTCGGGGCCACTCTGAGGAGAGTCAGCTCCCGTCGGACGGAGTGGGGGCTATGGCCAGCCTGGAGGCTGCCCTCGGAGATATTACAATGCGGACGAGAAACGCACTAGCGCAGCGGCTTTCCCCGCGGGGTGGATTACCCGGGGAGAGGCAGGCTGCCCTTGCGGAGAGCCTACGGGGCCAGTTTGGAGTCAACCCTCGACGGGGAACGTCCTTCACCGAATACAGCGACGGGGAGACGGACCTGCACCCCCCACGCGGAATATTCTCCCGTCAGGTGTCGGAGCAAATGATCGACGATGAGATAGGTGCGATGATGCGTAACACGATGCTGACCGGGAGGGGGACTGCAGGGGGCGGTCATGGGGCAATACCCCGCCGTACGGCGCGACCGCCTGAGCTACTGCCGCCGCGGGACGACGGGGGAGCGCAACTCGACGAAAGGGATGCCATCGCGGCGATGCAACGGGAGTTGGACCGACGACGGGATCGGTTATCGCGAGGGTCCACGGGGGTGCAACGAGACCTTACCGCGACGCTGCGGGAGGTAAACAGCGACCCGTATGAGCTGATACAGGCACTACAGGCCCGAGTAGCGGAGTTAGAGGCGAATCTAAGTCAGCGTAGGGTGGACGCAGGTGCCCCGCGAGACGCTGGGTCGTCTGCTCCACGACAAGGAGGGATGCTGACGTTAGAAGCAGCCCTCAAGACCGTGCTGAAATTCCATGGAGGGGGGCCCGACGAGCTGGACGCCTTCCTCTACTCCTGCGAGACGGTTCAAAGGAGGCTGCACTGGGAGGATCAGGGCCTGTTCTTGGAGTTGATATTGTCGAGTCACATCACCGGAAGGGCCTCACAGGAGTTGCGGCACAAGAATATTTATACTGTTAAGGAGTTGCGGACAGAGCTGGAGGCGCTCTATGGTCAGCGCAAGTCGCTGTCGGCCCTCCAGGTGGAGTTCCACTCCCTGCGGCAGGGCGCCGGGGAAAATGTCGCCGCATATGCGGCTCGCACCGAGAACCTTACCACGGAATTGGTAACTAAGTTGACCGAGAACGTTGCATCGGAGAGGGATGCTCGTACGCTCGAGGATTCTACGCGGAAATGCGCGCAGGCTATCTTCGAGAATGGACTGCAGGGGCAGGTGCAGATGCTCGTGAGGGCGAGGAATTACTCCACCCTCCATGAGGCCGTGACCGGGGCGAAGGAGATCGAGAACCTGGTCAACCCAAGAGGTTTTGGGGGGTCACAGAACCACACCACACGTAAACCTACGACCTCGCAGGGAAAAGTCGACGAGGAAAGGCGCTGCTACAACTGCGGGGAGCCGGGGCACCTAAGTCGAGACTGCACACAAAAATCCAAGCATACAGCTCTACCGCAGGCGGCCAAGGCCGTGGACCAGGTCGAAGTTTTCTGCAGGTATTGCAAGAGGTCAGGACATGTCGCTCGGGATTGCAGGAAGCGTCGATGGAACCAGCGGAGAGGCAGCGGAAGCGGCGGAGAGAAATCCCAATCCGACGGAGGAGGGTCCAGCGACGAACAGGGGGCCGGACGCGAGTCCCAATCATACACTGATACGGGGGTAGTAGGGAAAAGGACCATAGGAACCTTGGACGTACTAACGTTATCGGTTGGAGCTGTTCCAGCACCCCTGCAAACGTTTCCGATCACGCTGCTCGCCGGCAGCGCAGTGAGTGATTTCGTAGTCAAGTCAGCAGATGCCGTCGAAGGACTGCTGACCCTGAAGGCCGATACAGGGGCGCAGTGCTGCGTCATCAGGGCAAACAGCCTGCTGCCCGAAACAGCGGTTAAGGACTATAACGTGGAGCTTATGGGAATTTCCGGTCGAAAATTCAGACCGAAGGGTGTCGTGGAACTGACTCTCAATTTACCCGCAGTCAACGTTAAACACCCTTTCTTTGTCGTAACCGACGAGTTAGCGTTGCAGGTACCTGGGGTACTGGGGATGGACTTTCTCAGAAAACATAACGTTGATATCTACGGCGGCGAAAAGATATGGTCGCACTCTCCCCGACGATAGAAGCACGCGGGGCATCACGACCCCCTCCCACGGTCCGACAAGGGTTGAAGGGGCACTGTGAGGTGGGGAGGTACACCCCCTCATGCCTAAGTCGTCTGAGGAGGCGTTAAGGAAATCGGTTGATTGGTAAAATGGCCGAGGCGTAAAAAAAAAAAAAAAAAAAAAAAAAAGGAAAAAACAATATATTTAGGGAACAGATGGAAGAAACAATTTGATAATATCGCGCCAGTTGCAATCAGGAGGTGTACGCTCGGTGAGTTAACGGTGGTAACCCCGGCCTGTGTTAGCTTGCACTCGTCAGCAAAATTCCACGGCGACTCCGGTCACAACTGTGTCGGTGGGCCTCGGGGCCACCAACCTGGTGGAGGTGCGCGCGTGAGAGAGAGAAGGAGAGCCTCGTGACGATCTCACGAGACAGCTGGGCCAGCGTTACGCCCGTTACCCCCTAGCATTGCGAAATCCTGGTGTGAGGAGATAAGTAGGAGTAAAAATTAATTTCTAAAATTCTCAATGAATTTTTACTTTTTAGGGGGGAGGAGTGTTGTGCCCCAGAATTTCGGAAAGAATATTTAGTTGCGGCATTCGACATTCCTAAGGGAGTGTCGAAAGCCGCGGTCATCATTTTGTAAAACGGTGACTCGGTCGATGACCCGATCGATTGCTCGTCGTTCGCAGCCATTGCGCCAGCACAGTCTCGCTGGCGCAGCACCGTTGGGTAATATCAAAGCGGGTGCAGCGACCGAGTCGACCTACTAACCCTCCGATCAGGGATATATTAATGACCAGGGTGACGACCAACGTCAGTCAAGTTTTCGGATCAAGGTGGAATCGCTGCTCGAGGCGAGACTCCCGAACCGCGGTAGCTACACTCTTCCACGGGTGCTTAGGATCTGCCGGCTACGCACAGTTCGGTAAAGGTACAAGTCGGTACCGAAAATTGTAAAAGAACATTGTAATCTTGTAATAAAAACCAACACACAAACTAGTTCTACGTGAATTCTAATTCTTCAACGGTAAAAGATACCCAAAAAATAAATAATTAAATGAAAACGCCCTCCCTTCCCGTTCCATCACAGTAGAACGGTCGGTGGGCACAACACCTATATAAATATATATCTATTACTATTTTTTATATTTTCAAATCATATGGAAGGTTGAGAACTTGATTTTTTTTCAAGGTCAAATAAGGACCACTAATAATTACACACCCATATATGTATGGGGTATTCGACGTCAACTCAGACACTTTCGACCCTTGGGTCAAAATTGTTGCCTCCTAATTTTTTACATGAATATATGTCTAAAATAAAGGGACACGTATTTCGGGGTTTTTCATTTCAAGGCCCCGCTTTTGAGATACAGTCAAATGAAGTTTTTCAACCATTGACTGTTTTTGGCGATTCGAATTGATATATCTCAGCAATGGGTAATGATAAAGGGGAGAACCACAAGTGTTCTTTCCCCGTGTTTTTACCCTATATACGATCAAGATATTCATGATTATGTTTCGCCGATGTAACAATTATTTATTAACAATTGAAAAATAAAAGTTAAATAAAACAAAAAATGCTTATTTTATTTTTTTCATTTTTTTTTCTTAAATTCTTTGATTAAACACGATAATTTTAAGACATCACCGAAATTGGGCAGCAATTTGGTTCAAAAGTTACAGCTTTTTAACGGGTTCACCGGTTAAACAATCCGATGTATCTCAGCAACGGTTAGTGATAAATTAAAAGACTATTCGTGTTTTTTTTTTCGTTTTTGCACTCTCTATATGATAAAATTATTCATAATTATGTTGCACCCATGAAGAAATTGTTATCAACAATTAAATAATTTACAATTGTATAAAACTAAAAATGCTCATTTTATTTTAACAAATTATTCTTTTATGGATTCTTTGAATGAAAACGAGAGTTTTGAGACACTGCAGAGCTTGGTGCGACGTTTCGTTCGGAAATTATAGCTTTAATGTGTTTATTTTACATCAGACGTGTTCTTCATGAGAAAAAAAACTCCATAACTTCCGAACGGAACGTCGGACCAAGCTCTGTAAGGTCTCTAAATTTTTGTTTTTGTTCAAGGAATCCATAATAATTTGTAAAAATAAAATAGGCATTTTTAGTTTCATACAATTGTTAATTATTTAATTGTTAATAACAATTGCTTTATGGGTGTAACATAATTATGAATAACTTTATCATATATAGAGTGCAAAAACGAAAAAAAGACGCTAGTACTTGTTTAATTTATCACTAACCGTTGCTGCGATACATCGGATTGTTTAACCGGTGAACCCGTTAAAAAGCTGTAACTTTTGAACCAAATCGCTGCCCGATTTCGGTGATATCTCAAAATTATCGTTTTTAATCAAAGAGTTTAAGAAAAAAAAATGAAAACAAAAAAAATAAGCATTTTTTGTTTTATTTAACTTTTAGTTTTCAATTGTTAATAAATAATTGTTACATCGGCGAAACATAATCATGAATATCTTGATCGTAGAGGGGGTGAAAACACGGGGAAAAAAGACTTGTGGTTTTCCTCTTTATCATTAACCAGTGCTGAGACATATCAATTCGAATCACCAAAAACAGTCAATGGTTGAAAAACTTCATTTGACTGTATCTCAAAAGCGGGGCCTCGACATGAAAAACCCCGAAATACGTGTCCCTTAATTTTCGACATATATTCATCTTAAAAATTAGGGGGCAAAAATTTTTACCCAAGGGTCAAAGTTGTCAGAGTTGACGTAGAATACCCCATATATATATATATGGGGTATTCCATACGAATCGAACCCCCTTTTCAGCCGATATTTTTTTATTTTCTCGAAATTGAAAGGAGTATTACGAGAAATAATGGTTGACTCTAAATCTTAGGCCTCTAGGTTTATTTCTCACTATACTTCTGTAATTCTGTAATTCTGTATTTTTACTACTTTCGAAGGTTTCGAGACGTGGTTAGTCTTTATTTGTGAATTAAATTAATGTTGTCACGGGTGTTTTGGAACGGAATTTTCTCGTTCTTTCAAATCAAATTATGCGACCTCAGTATCAAAAAAAAATTTTTATGATTTGAGGCAAAAAACACGAAAAACTTCATGTCTCGAAAAGAGCTATTTTTGTTTTGGTCCCAATTTTTTGTAATCTTCCCATGATCATCCTAAAGCTACTGTATTTATTTCGTGATGAAACTCAGAAATTTACAGTACCCAGAAATTTATAAATATTATGAAAAATCAGAAATACGCGTATTTCTGTATTCTGATTTTTAACTCCCGGCTGAAAACGGGAGTTATGTGTTTCGTCGTGTTCCCGCGAAACAGCGATTCCTAATTCACGAATGTTTGCTCAAACGACTAATCTTCTACAAACGAATATTTGCACATCGGTTCCGTTGACCACACAGATGTTTTATGAATCATAATATTTATGATCGGATGTGAACTCGTAAAGATAATTGATGTTAAAAAAACGCGTTCTTTCGAAATTTCCATATCGATGCTGGCCACAGTAGAGCTCCAGCGAGCCCGCTGATTGGCTAGGCAATACTCGCATCGTTCTTCATAGCCTAACTTCATTCCGATGTCGAGTCGTCCGCTTTGACGACAGGGGCGGATCTAACGGATCTAAGCGGTGGTTCCAATAACTTTATTTTATTGATTGATTTCACGTACGAACGATATTTTTTTCATGAGTGCATTTTTTATTTAACGTTGAATAATGTTAGCAGGATTGATCTACTGCTGATTTCATCAATCACGTCGGATTAATAATTCTGGATACTTGTATTTGGGCGCGAAATTAAGATATTTGTGAATGTGGAGGTTAGGTCGGATGACGTGGTTATGCCCGGTGATTTTGTTTTATTTATGATTATCAACTGATTTCACGTACGAACGAAATTGTGTAATGAGTTCATTATTTTTTATTCAACGTATGATAATGTTATCAGGATTGTGAAAAACGTGAATATCGATGTTTAGCTAGACGATGTGGTTATGCCCAGTGATATTGTCTACCTCGGTGGAATTGGCAATTTGAAAGAAAAAAATTGTTGTCGGATTTAATTTTTTACTTTATCCTCCAACCGACAAAACTTTTAGACAAAGCGATTTGTCAGAATGCACAATATGTATATTTGTTTTCATTGTTTTTCCTATATGAGTCAGGTCCTTTTCGAAGCAGCATTCATTCAACGATCACTCGTCGAAGCAGCATTCATTCAATGTTCACTCGCTTAAGACATATTCAAAACTTGTAATGACTGGAAAGGACGAGCGGAATGCGCTGACATCTGGTCAAGGCTACGTCAAGCCGGGCTCAAAAAACTGTACAATGAACAGAAATTTGGTCTAGGCTACATAGAGCCACGCTTAAAATCTCCATAATGCACTGAGATTTGGTCAAGGCTCTATTAAGCCGCCCTCAAGACTCCACTATGGGCTGACAATTTGTCATGGCTACATGGAGCCGCGCTGAACAATCACATGATGCGGTGACATTTTGCTGAGACTGTACTCAACTGCGCCCAAGGACAACCAGCATGTGCCGCAGCTAGTCGATACTTTTAAAGTCTTGTCACATCAAATTTCCATACAGTGGTCACGTTTTACGATATTGAATCGATAAACAATAGTACATTATGACACTAGTAGGAAAAATTGTTTTGTGACGTGGACGTCTTGTTCGAGCTAAATGATTCCAATCATTGGCGGACGTGGAGAAAATTATATCGAATTATCTTTAAAAAGTATGAAATAAAATAAATTTAAAAAATTTAAAAAAACTCCCGGCTGGAGTAAAAATCGAACATAAAAAACGTAATCTGATAGAAAGCATGAATAAAATTCATGAATCTAAAAAGTATACAACAAAAAAGGATGAAATAATTCAAGAAGTCATCTTAGTTTATTCATAGTTTGAATTATGATCGTTCGTTTGTATGAGTTCAATTTTTTGAATCGTGGTAATTTCCTCACTGCCCTCAATTCAGTCGGGAGACGTCATTCATTAAACATAAATATGATATAGGATATAGATGTTTAACAGTGCAAAGAAGACGCCATTGATTAAACATGAAGACGATCTGGATTTAGATGTTCGACGATACGAAAGAAAACGTCCTCCGACTTATGTTTAATGAATGACGTCTCCCGACTGAATTGAGGGCAGTGAGGAAATTACCACGATTCAAAAAATTGAACTCATACAAACGAACGATCATAATTCAAACTATGAATAAACTAAGATGACTTCTTGAATTATTTCATCCTTTTTTGTTGTATACTTTTTAGATTCATGAATTTTATTCATGCTTTCTATCAGATTACGTTTTTTATGTTCGATTTTTACTCCAGCCGGGAGTTTTTTTAAATTTTTTAAATTTATTTTTCATAATATTCCTCAATACATTATAATAATTTCGGAATATTATAAACAATCACAATTACCCGTATTTCTGTATTTCTGATTTCGCATGATATTCCTCAATATACAGGGTGTCCAATTTTACTCTTACATTTAATTCATCTCGAAAAATACTACTCCGATCGAAAATTGAGTATTACAAAACTTGAAGGGCCTGGAAAGGGACGTACGAAAAAAAATTTTCTTTCGGTCGAAAATTTAAAATGGCGATTTTAACCCGTAGACACCACACTCCCTTTGAGATCACGCACTCACCATACTGGTGCAAATTTGCACTTCGACTTTTCAAAACTTTGTATTTCTTCGATAAAAGTATGGAATTAATCTTGAAACCAGACTTTTTAGGGGTAGAAATTCCTTAGTAATCGATTGCAATCATTTGAAAAATTGAAAAATGATTTTATTGTCGAAAAATGGCCAAATCGAAGAAAGGAATTTTGAAAACCTGTTTTTTTTTTGTTTAAATGCCATTTAAATGCTAATCAAAATATCGGCATGGTTCTTGCGCTAAATAGAAGATAAAAAGTCATATTTTAAGGAAAAAAATAATCCAGAATGATTGTAAAAAATTAAAGATTTTTTCAGCGTGCCTGAAAATGAGGTAATTTTTTAGGGGGAAAAAACGTCTAAGTCGGTATTTTTAAACGCAATTTTTTAATTTTATTTGACAAAATGCTCAAATTTTAGACGCAATATTATACTAGTCCATAAGTAATATAAAATAGTATGAAAATACTTTAGTTGTCGTTCGCAGCGCATTCGAAGCATGCACCTGACCGATGATCGTCGCAGATTCGTCGCCGGCAGGTATGGCATCTCATGCGCGTGTGCTTCGCGTTGTCTTTGTTGCAAAGTGCACACCGAGCACATGATTCATCTCGAATAATTTCTTGACCACTCACTGGTGGTGGATCCATTTTTTAAATTTATAAAATAAGGCGCTTTACAGAAACGCGCAAGATGCAGCTTTCCAACCGTCGCCTTAACTGTGGCTCTATCAAGCTGTAAGCTAGCTTCTTCAAAACGTCGTACCGATTTAGTTTTTCATTTGTATCTATCACATTGTAGAGGATACAAGCATTGATTGATGCTTGATTCAACATATTGTAAAAAAATATCTTTTTCGTTGTGACATCCTGCATAAAAAATAATTATCATTATACTAAACTCGTTAGTATTAGTAAATATTTAATTTCTATGATATTCCACTCGATTATGGTCTGATAAACACGATTTCAATATTAGAACAGATCTCACCGGATTAACGTTGTCACCACACTGGTGCAAATACGCACCTTTTCGACATTCTGATGTTCGCTCTTCGGAGACAAGTTTCCGACCGGCAACGCTGCTCTGCTCGATGGAAGCGTATACCCATAGACATATTTGTCGTGGAGGGGAAAGGCCGCTAGACCACGCAGGTAGAAATTTCTGTACACTTGAAATTTTCGTGGGTGCAAATTTGCACCAGTGTGGTGTCTACGGGTTAAGGTGGCTAACGTGTTTCTTTCAAATGGAACTATACTTATTTCTTCGCGTCAAAAATTTTGTTATGTCAAAACTGACAACTTTTGTGAGAAACTTTTTTCGATAAAGTTCATAATTTCTAGGTTAGAAAACAATTTTTCAATTGACTATTTTAGCGTTATCCAGGATGTACCACACGGAGGTAAAGTCTTTAACATCCCATGTGTGAGTGTAAGTGTAAGTGTAAGTGTAAGTGTAAGTGTAAGTGTAAGTGTAAGTGTAAGTGTAAGTGTAAGTGTAAGTGTAAGTGTAAGTGTAAGTGTAAGTGTAAGTGTAAGTGTAAGTGTAAGTGTAAGTGTAAGTGTAAGTGTAAGTGTAAGTGTAAGTGTAAGTGTAAGTGTAAGTGTAAGTGTAAGTGTAAGTGTAAGTGTAAGTGTAAGTGTAAGTGTAAGTGTAAGTGTAAGTGTAAGTGTAAGTGTAAGTGTAAGTGTAAGTGTAAGTGTAAGTGTAAGTGTAAATGTAAGTGTAAGTGTAAGTGTAAGTGTAAGTGTAAGAGTAAGTGTAAGTGTAAGTGTAAGTGTAAGTGTAAGTGTAAGTGTAAGTGTAAGTGTAAGTGTAAGTGTAAGTGTGAGTGTAAGTTTAAGTGCAAGTGTAAGTGTAAGTGCGTGCGTGTGGAACACTCACAAAGATTGGGTCTTTGCGGCTCGTCACTTCCGCAGTATTTTTCGACTCCAAACCCTCTTTGTGACCGTACTTCAAACCCTTTCCAAAGATGTCCAAATATTCCACCATTCATGTTTAAGCATGCCTGAACTCGTCTCTGAAAGGTCGAGATGGTCCTGTCCACTGGCCTCCAAGGTCACCTGATCTTAGCTCTCCTTATTTTTTCTTGTGGGGCTACCTTAAAAACATTGTCTTGTCAATCCCTCGGCCATCTTTACACTTCAATATATAATGTGAACTGACACCGAGTAAAAAGAAAAAAGACTTGTGAGGATCCATTGTCATATCTGTCTGTGTGTGTGTGTGTGATGTGAAACGATGGCTGAAAACCAGTGTTCTATTGGAGAGGCCTTCGGGAAAGTGTGTAGTAATGAGCTCGATTTCTAAACCAAGCTTCAGTTCTCCGTATGGAATGCACGCTTAGTCCAACTCAGAGCCGGCGTGAGTATCGATACTTTGTGTCAAAAACATAAGTTGGATTTTCTGTCGCCAAAATACACTCTGAGTCAAAAGATGTGCTGCAATCCGTTCGAAATTGATAAGCGCGTCGTTCGGAAGTCGATTCGGATTATTACAGGCACAGTTCATGATCAATGTGAAGAAAAGGCCATCGCGGGTATAGTAGAAGGATAGAAGTTATGTATCTCGTGCCGAAAAGCCCTCATGAGGAAACTCTCAGTACTGGAGCTTGCAGACGTCGATACTCATCAGCGAGAGCCCCAGCATCCAGAACCGTCAGACAAGCCAGGGCCTTCAGATTTGCAAGGTTCGCCGAAAGTCCCTGCACTTGGTGAAAGATCATTATCTAGCACGAATGCTTCGCCAAATTCGATTTCGGGAAGTGAGCTTACTCAGAGCACCGGAAGTGAATATTCGCCTATGAAAGCTGTTTTAGATGTACTGAACGAGGGTATATCGAATTTTGAGGTTTCCCCGATTTGTGCGAGGAAGGTGAAGAGATCAATGAAATACACCGAACAGAAGTCTCGGAACGTGCAATCAGTGTTGCGCCACTCATTCCAAAAATTAATAGAACAGGGAGAATCTTCAGATGACAATTCTGAGGGTGAGGACTTCGAGCATCATGGAAAAGACATGATTCAGCAGCTAAAGGGCGCATTTGCTGCCACATCCTCAGTCGTTGACAAAATCCAGCTTCTCTCCGTTCTCCCGCGAAGCTGGTCGAACTCGAAAATAAAGAAGAAATCCGGCGTTTCAAATTATATGGTGAGGAAAGTGATAGACCTTCGAGCTGAGTAGGGAGTTTTGTGTACACCACACCAAAAAGCTGGAAGGCCCTTGTCAACGGAATCGACAAAAAAAGTTATCGAGTTCTACCGAGATCAAAACATCAGTAGGGAAATGCCAGGTAGGCAAGAATTTCGGAGCGTCCAAGAAGACGGCCGTCGTGTTCACAAGCAAAAGAGGCTGGTTTTGGGTAACCTAAAAAAAATTTACGCCCCGTTCAAAGAAAGATATCCGGAAGAAAATGTCGGCTTTTCAAAATTCGCCGCTCTTCGACTAACCGAGTGCGTGCTTGCTGGGGCAGCTGGTACTCACACAGTCTGCGTTTGTGTCATTCACCAAAACGTCAAACTTATGTTCGAGGGATCAAAGCTTTACCACCTTAAAAACGATCATGGTGAAACCCTCTTTAAGCCTTATAAGGACTGCCTCGAGGCAATTCTGTCTAAGGAACCAAAACACCAGTGCTAATACGGCGTGTGCGAAGAATGACCCCGATTTTCGGCCCTTATAAACCGTATGAAACATTACTTCGAAGTTGATTTTGTAGAAGAAGTTTCTTATCAGCAGTGGGTACAAGTGGACAGGTGTGCTCTTGAAACGTTTACTAAGACCACGGATGGTTTTATTGCAGCGTTTCTAGAATCTCTACCGAAAGTAGTAAAACATGACTACACGGCAAAGAAACAAGGAGAGCATTTTCGTGCCGTGGAATCTAACTTGAAGGCTGGTGAGCTGCTAGTGGTCGCCGATTTCTCCGAAAACTACGCATTTGTTCTGCAAGACAGTGCATCAGGTTTTCACTGGAACAACAAGCAAGCTACGATTCATCCCTTCACCTGCTACTATCGTCCTGAAGAAAACTGTGACGTGAAACTCTTGATCCAAGTTATCATATCCTGTTGTCCAACCAGCAACTCAATGCCACGCGGGAAAACGCGAGAGAACAGAAGGCCAGCGTACTGGTGGAGCGAAGACATAGGGAACCTTCGGAAGGTATTTCTTCGATATAGACGACAAGCCACAAGGGCTTGCCGTGGACGAAATTCTGGAGACGCCGACACCCTGACAACGCAATACAAACCTGCAAGAAAGAACCTCAGAGACGCTATTAAGAAGACAAAAACCGAAAACTGGAAAAAGCTTCGCCAGGAAGTTAATGATGACCCCTGGGGACTTGGATACAAAATTGTCACGCGTAGCCTTGGAGCGCTACCAGCGAGAGAAGCCATGGATGAAAAAAAAGGCAAATCAAATAGTAGACACACTTTTTCCGACTCATCCTCTCATGGATCCTGACGACGGATGATATAGATGATACTGACGATAATGAAATAGGTTACGCAGACGATATCGCTGCAATAATAATGGCGCGTGACATAGAGACAGCGCAAATGAAGCTCAATCAAGGAATGCGCCGCACGACCTCCTGGATGGAAGAACATGGACCGAGCCTGGCAATGGCAAAAACGGAGATTGTGATCTTGACGAGGAAACGTATTGAAACAATTCTACCGACAAAAGTGGAACCAGTAGAAGTGGCGACAAAGTGCGCTATCAAGTACCTAGGCATCACACCGGACACGAAGCTTACCTTCTGGGAACAAATAAAGAACGCGACTAACAAAGTAGCTAGGGTGGTAACCTCACTCAGCAGACTCATGGCAAACATCAAGGCCCGAGGCCCTGCGAGAGACGACTCCTCCTGTCCGTGGCCAATTCGATACTCCTGTACGGGGCAGAAATCTAGGCGAACGCACTGAAAATGGACAAAAATCGGAAGCGCATGGCAGCAGTGCAACGTCAATGGGCTTTGAGAATAGCAAGCGCATACCGCACGGTATCGGAACCTGCCGCCCTCGTAGTAGCCGGGGTGATACCTATCCAGCTACTTGCGGCAGAACGAAAGCGGATATATATAGGAAAATCAGAACCCGACAATCGAACGACGAAAGCGGAGGATCGGAGAGCGCACCATGCTGCTCTGGCAGGAAAAAATGGAGCCACGAAGAGAAGAGGAGATAGACAGCCGAGCTAGTAGGCGAGCTGACACCATGGATTAGGCGAAAACACGGAGAGGTTAATTACTATTTGACGCGATTCCTGACATGCCACGGATATTTCCGCGCTTTCCTCCACAAAATGGGAAAGGTGAGAGGCCCAAACTGCCTCTACTGTGGATCGAATTAGGAGACGGCGCAACATACCTTCCTCGAGTGCGACCGCTGGCTGCAAAAGAGGAGGAAAGCTGAAGCTCACGTGGGCACTATAACACCTGCAAATGTCATCGCAGTCATGCTCACAGGCGACTCGGAATGGAATACAATAGCCACCTTCGTAGAGACCGGACTCCGCCAGAAAAAATCCGAAGAGGAGCAGCTAGAAGAAATAGCCGCAAGCGAAATCGAGATGCTAGATTTCATCTCCGAAATCACGCGGGGTAAATAGACTAATTTTTAGGTTGATCCGGGCAGTTTAATCTTTAAGCTGTCCAGATCCTCAACCGTGCTAGAGATTTTTATCAGATCGCAATTAGCGGTCCGATTAAAATTCAAATTCGACTAATTAAAAACTTATTTTTTTTTCGTTTCGATTGTGTTATTTACGAAAAACTTCTCTTCCAGCTCCAAGACTGCCCAGCAGATCTCGGGCGATACCGCCAAAACGGACACACAACTCCGATCGAGAATGGCCGCTGCTCCCGAAACAGCAGCAAAGACTGCTTCCGGATTCGATTCCGCAACCACCGCAACAAGTTGAACATCAACAACAACGTCAACCTTAAGCCCAGCCGCAACTACCACCGAATCAGGATTCCCAAGCTCCAGTACAACCGCTCCCTCAACAGGAACCCGAACCGCAGCTGCAAGTGCGAACGGAACAAGAGCAGCAACAGAATCCGGATGCACAACAGCGACAACTGCCACAGCAAACGATAGCGCCGCAGGGAGGACCGATGCTGCAGGAGTTGCAGCAAATGCTTGCTGCGCAGCAAAATCAACAGCAACAGCAGGCTGAAATGCTGCAGCAAGTGCGGCAACTCCTGCAGCAGGGACCGCCGGAGGAGGATCACGACAAAATACCAGGCGGGAACGTGCAACGAGAACAACAGTTGCTGCGGCAGCAGGAAATTAAGGAGGTCGAATCGCAATTGAAAACGGCATCAGATCAGCTCCAGGAGGAGCTGCGTGCTGAATTGGTGAAACTATAACAGCCGCCGCTGCCTGCTGCCAGTTTGCTGCCACTATCGCGGACGCAGCGCCGGTTGCATGGCGCAATCCCAACGGCGGACGGCTTCCTGAAACTCTTCAGATCCGCGTAAAGCAACGAACGTGAACTGCAAGCTAAAGTGTCGAAGCTCGAAGGAGAGAACGCAATGTTACAGCGAGATGTCGCAAAATGCAAGCGGCAGCAAGGTGGGCAGCGAGGGCGAGGTTATGGGCGAAGGCCATATCGACGACCAGGGGAGCAGCGACAGCAGCTAGGGACCATCGACGCGCTACTGCACCAATTCCAATAATATCTTTTTTGTGTGTATTATTTTTCCTTTTTTCCCCTTCTATCGTGGGTGTATTTTTATTTCAAATGTATCACCTCCATCGATTAAAAAAAAACAATTTTTAGAAAATGTATTATATTTATTTTATTGGTCTATTTCTGGTATTAAATTATCTGTATTTCTTATTGTTATTTCTTATGCATTTTAATTAATTAATTTCAAATATATATTTATAATATATGTTTAATGCAATCCAATTAATTAATTAATTAATTAATTGACTTAAAAAATATATTAAAAATAAATTTTCGAAATTATTTAATTAATTAAAATGCATTAAATATATAGTTTTGCTTGTGCGCTCAATGTATATAATGTTAATTATATTAATTAGTTAATTAATCAATTAAATATCGAACATATTCATATATTGAATTGATTATCAATAAAACGAATTTCATAATAATTTCGATTAATTCAATCGCAACGTATTGATTAAGCGATTTTTAGGAGGTTTGCATTGCTAAGCTTGAGTATCTTTATGTACCATTTCCAAGTTACACGCATAGCTTTATAGGTCACGCTTACTAGACCGAGTTCAAGACGCAGAGCCCAGTTAGGTGTGCAACGGCTTAGATGCAGTATTCGTTTATAGAAATCCATCTGAGCTTTCTCAATATAATCTCTGTATCTTAGTCTCCAAGCAGGGAATGCGTATGTAAGAGTGGAGGCAGCTGAGCTGTCAAAAAGTGTTTTATACGCTTCCCAGGAGTCTCATTTCGCTCTAGCTAGTATTGCGAGCGCCGTTCCGGAGGCGATCCTAGCCTTATCTAGCGCCGCGCGTGCAGCATTCCATCCGAGCGAAGACGATGTCAAAGTTACTCCTAAATAATTATACGCGCTAACAATTTCGAGGCTTTCTCCTTCGTATTGCGTAAATCGATTGCTTAGCTTCTTTGGCCTGCCGCCGTTACGGAATATCATAATTTTTGTTTTGCTGATGTTTACCTTCAGTCCATTTGTATCGCAGTATTCTTCTAGGGTATTTAATTTACGTTGTAAGCCAATATGCGAGTGGGCTAGAATTACGGTATCGCCCGCGTAAAGCAACATCAGAAGGTCCGTAGCTCCATCGATATTTAAACCGATGAGGCCCCTTTTCCTGAAGTAGTTCTCGATGTCGGCTATAAATAGAAGAAATAGAAGTGAGCTCAGGGATTCACCCTGAAGTACCCCTCCTGTCACATTGAACATCGACGACGAAACATTTCCCACTCTGACTTGCATTCTAGCTTTATCGTAAAGTGCCTTAACTATTCTTATCATTTTTTGCACTCACGCCCATACGTAAGAGTTTCAGCCACAATGCTTTATGTGGCACCGAGTCGAACGCGCGCTTAAAATCTACAAAAATTGCATACACCTCTCTGCCTCCTAATCTAAGCTGAAGTTGAATGGTTGATAAGAGTACAAATATACCATCGACGCAGCTCCTGCCTTTTCGAAATCCGAGCTGCGATTCAGGAAGAGCCTAAGATACCTCCGCTCAAGTTTCGATTCTAGTGCTAAGGATTTGAGTAAATATTTTTTCTTCATACTCGGTCGAAAGTATGTACTTTCGGCTTCGACTTCGATGCAGAAAGTCTAACATTCATGCATTGGTAGAGCCGCGCATGCGCTCTGCTACAGTGCGCCGAAAGAAATTAATCATGCACTAAACAGATACACGAAGGTGGCCGCTAGTCAGCAATCTCTACCGCTCACTCGGTTATTTTGTTTGTTCTTGCGGATACTGAGTTACGCATAACGTCAAATTGCTTGCTGAGAATTTTCATGTGAATCTACATATCAGTGATTATAAATTGAGGAATTGTATGAAGTGAAATATAATTAGTGACAAAAAAAATGGACAAACCATCTTCATCAGTGGAATCTCTGGACGCGGAAGAGATTTTGAGAAGCTTTCATGCAGAAGCCACTTCAATCATACAGTCGGATACGTTGCCGAAGTAATTTTTTTTAAATTAATTTTTTCTTAAAAAGTGATTTTATAATTGTCTTTTCGGATGCATTTGATGCCTGCCCCTGACCAGCAGCACTCGCTTTGCTCGTGCCGCAAATGTCAGGGCAGGCGTCAAGAACATACTATAGGTCTAGGTGACATTTACGGATCAAAAAAGTAAGTAAACGGAAAGAAAAGAAAACAAACCGAAAAAATGCTGACATGAATAAAAATGAGATAAAACGTACTTTCGACCGGGTATAAAGAAAAATAGTATACACTACACGGGCAGAAAATTTGAGAGCCCTGAACTGCGCGCCAGATGCCCCCGGCTTCGCCTCAGGCATCATGTCGCGCAGTGCAGGAATCTCAAAATTTCTGCCCTTGTAGTGTAATATACTATTGTGATCGAGTTAACGAGTGCGATTCCGCGGTAATTTAATCGTTTTTGTCGCCTTTCTTAAATATCATAGTGAGAGCCACTTTGCCCCAGTCTTCCGGGATTTGTTCTGTGTCCATAATGGTATTGAAAAGATTGGTAACGTACATTTTCCAGGTATGAGGTAGCGCTTTAAGGAAGTCATTTCCAATTTGGTCGCAACCTGGCGTTTTCCCGGCTTACTCCTAGCAATCGCCTCCGCAACCTCGTCTGTGCTGATTCTATAGTCTGTACAAGGGCAGAATGCACTGTGGAAGACAGAGTTATCCTCGATTTTCGGTGGGTACACGCTATAGTAGAAAGCATTTCATGCGGTAATAGGCAATGTGTTATTTGAGATAGCTCTCGGCCTACACGATTTGACAGCGGTCCAAAAGTCGCGCGGACACGTTAGGTTGGCGAAGCGATTACTAAGATCGCATGCGTATTTCTCTTTCTTAGAGTCCAATAAAAGGCGAAATTTCTTTTTATATTCCACGTATGCCAGCCGATCAACACCGTTAAAATGACTATCTTTGCCCTTTTTAAGCGAGTTTTTTAGTGCCTCTTTGCTGCGCAGCAATCTATGTCAAACCAAGGTTTTATTTTGCTTCTGCGATTAGTTACTGTGTTAGCGTTGCTGCGTTCGTGTTTATAGTTTTGGACAGTTAACATACCGCCCCTACGAGTTGCGTTTCTGATAGCTGAGCAGAGATTTTCGTACAGGGTGTTAGGTGATTTATTCGGTGCGATTGTTGGCAGGTTGGAGTGCGACAGTGCCTCATGAAAATTTGCGTTGCTGGCTATCCATTTTATTTTAGTGATCTCATGAGAAACTGCTGGGGCTGTTTCGTGTCCGTGTGTGTTATAATTGCTGTCCCCTTCCTGCTCTTCGCACCATATTTCAACCGTTACTGGAAAGTGGTCTGGAAGTGTGACGTCTACATCTGTATGCGTATCTTTGACTCAGCATGCAGCCGCAGTGTTCACCCATACTAAATCTATTACGCTCGCACCATTTTTATTGCAAAAGGTAGGCAGGGCCGGTCTGTTGCTTAAAGTTCTACCGTTGACGAGAATGAATGCGTTCAGACTCATGAAGTCTCTTATACGCGAGTCTCTTATATTTATTTCTTTATCCGTTGGAAGTATATCACAGTACAGGTCTGAGCCCTCGAACAAGTCTTCAGGTAAAAAATCACAATCCCCGACTCTAGCATTAAAGTCACCTCCCAAAAGAATGGCTACGTCGCCCGCTGTAGTTTCTATCTCATCCAATAGTAATCGTAGTGAGTCGAGTACGGGGTTAATATCGAGTCCCGGTCTTAAGGCCAGCTTACTCCAAAAAACGTAATTTTTTCCAATACATTTTATTTATAGTACAAAACATGTTGAGTAATCAATAATTTTACATATGAAAGCACATATATGAAATTACTTGAAAAAAAAATTTTTTTTTTTTCAAAATGGCGGTCCTGAAAATGGCTGCTGAAACTCATCTGATTCGTTGATGGATGACATCATTTCTTGGAAAAGAATCATCTGAAAGCAAAAAACAAAACGGTTTCATGTTCTGTATCGAATTGGCTATGGCCTCAAGCAGAATGAAACATTTTCAATGAAAAAAAAAAAACAAAATGGCGGACTTTTGAATTTTTTTACCCTTTTTTTTCACTTTTAATTGTTTATAACTTTTAAAAATAATAATGAATATTTCTGGTTCTGCTTGAGGCCATAGCCAGACATCTAAAGAGTAAAATGCCGTTTGATTCATATCGATAAGTGCGATAGTTTTGAAATGAGTGTCATTCATGCGAAAAAACGTGGTTCGGAGAAAAATCGGTTCAAAGTTTTTATTCGTGAAAAATCGTAAAAAAAGTGAATTTTACTTACATATCCATTCCAGCTTCATACACAACTCCTTCCGGGTCTTCGTAAGCATCATTCTGAAGAATTCTTGCATTTCTCAAAGCAGTTCTATGTTCCTTAGACGCTTCAGTAGCTTCTAGCTCAGCTCGATCAACACGTCTGTTGTTGGCCCTATCAGCAAAGTGCCTTGCTTCCGGGCCGATTCTGACACCCATAACTTCCATTACTTTTAATATGGGTAAAAGCCCTTCATTGAAAATGCAAGCAGCACTGAGAGCAGCTATTTCAAGCGTTTTTTCCCCAACAAACTTATGTTTAGGGGCTATGTTCCAAACACGTGAGTTGTAACTTTCGTTATTGTTTTGCGTGTTAGCCCCTAAACATCTCTCGAGTAACTTTTCGTCGGTTAGTTCTTCATAAATTGGCTGTAAAAGATCTTGAATTTCCTGATCGAAAGCTGGAGGATGGTTGTAATTCTGTAACTGTAAAGGACAGAATATTTTCGAGAAATAGAAGGGAACAAAACAATAAGACGATCCGAAGGCACGCAGCAGCTGCCGCTACCGAAGGCGATCGAGCGGCCGGATTTACCGCAGCGCTCCTCACTCTTTTATACCTGCTTCTCGGTCTTGCTGACCTTCGGGACTAATTCTATATTATTTCTACGAGTATACAGTAGCAATTTATGAAAAAAAAAAATTTCGATTTTTTCAAAATTGTTTGGAGTAAGCTGGCCTTAAGTAAATATTACCAATAACTAAGGATGTTTCGCTTACAGATATCTCCGAGAAGATCCACCATGAGCTTAAATCGAGTGTTGTCGTTCTTATATTTCTTTTGGAGAAAGTCGCGAGTCCACCACTAGCGCGTCCCTTGCTGCATTCTCGTATTGCGGTTGCCCAGGTGCCTTGAAAGTCCGTTAAAAATACTGGCATGTGTTTCGGCGCTCGTTTAAGCCACGTTTCGGTGATGCAGATAATATCATTATTTCCTAAGGTGTTGCTTTCTTCTACGCTGCCAAATCCATGAGTGTTCCAGAATGCGATTGAGAAGAAGCTCCTGCTTGTTCGTTTTTTAGCCCGACGTCCATGTTGGTGTTTATCTCGTTTAGTTGGTCTGTAGTTGGAGGGAAATCGGCTAAGTCTTTAATCCACTTCTCTTTTTCTAATCGCCTGTTTTTCTCGCTCCAAGTATGTCATACTCCGTTGATCGAGACTTTTTGGAATACCATTTTAATCGTGCTTCCGTTTTCCTTATGGCCTTTCGCGTCATCTCGGATATTTTTCGCTATTCCTCTCTCTTGGTACGATAATTCGTCGTCGATATACACTTCACTGCCTGCCAGTAGTCTTTTCTCTTGCATGATGTGCTGCTTAGTTTGCCAGCAGTCGAGTTTAACAAGGTACATATTGCGCTGTTTGCCCAGGCGTCTTACATAGAAGTCAATGTTTACGAGTCCCAATTTAGCGGTCAGAAAGCGCGTTATTTCCTCCCGAGGGTTCTCGTGCTGGATATTCAATCCTTTTATAATTATGTTGTTACGCCTTGCGTTTTTTTCGATGGCGTCGAGTTTTTCGTTTAATTTTTGGACGTCATTGTTCGCAGGTTTCTCCTGGGCATTGTTTTTCAGCGAGTTCAGTCGTCTCTCTATAGTTTCGATCTCATACCCTTAATATAGTTATTCTTCTTTATAAATAAAGAACCTGATGAAAGGATTATTTTGATAGAATAAATTATGTAATATATTATATTACTATTATATTTAATACAGTCAAACTATTTCTTTTGATATCGAAAATTAATATGAATCACATATTAATATTGTGATCTGCAATTTTCGGGACAAGTGAAGGTACACGGGAAAAATTAACAAAATAAGGAGAAATAAAAAAAAGGTTTGAAACAATAAAATAGGCGTAATTTATTCAATAACAAATGAAAATAATCAGAGGATTTGCAGACGAGATAGCTGCCTCGATCCGAGGTTCAACTACAGTGCAAAAAAAAAGAACAATTGGGGAATGGGCGCCAGTTGTTTAGACGGAAACGACACCGTAACTTAATTTACAATTTGCAAAAACAAACAATTAAAAATGGAATAGAGACGACAGCTCAGCGGCTCATCGGGGAACAGGAGACAGGTTCAGGGGTGGGGAGGAGAATCCTGCCTAACGGCTCTTGAACCGAAGTACCTCGACACAGCGGGAAAGCATGGAACACGGGACGGACGGGAATTCCGGTGAAAGGAGAAAAGAATAAACGGGGAAAAATTATGAACGGGGAAAAATTATGAACGGGGAAAAAGAATAAACAGGGAGAAGTTGCGAACATTGGAATGGAGGGACCGGGTATAAAAATCGGGTACTCAAGCAATACAAAAATTTCCGACACACGTGGTCTCGAACAGAGACTCGCTGGCTCGCTCCTTAACTTAACACAATCGGACCCGAAGTGAGGGAATTGCCGGCTTCCGCCGGGTCCTCCGGTCTTCATTGGGGTGGGGAGGGGACCTCGCGTGATCGCGAGCCCCGCGCATCGCCTTATGTCGGCGTCTCAGCGAAACCGTGCTCCGTTTTCGCGACGGCGACGTATATTCGTTGGCCCCACCGTGATTGGATGGTGGGGGCCTCGTGGGACGGCTAACGAAACTCGCCGTCAGGACTCGTTCCCGCTGTCTTCTCTCGCCCGGGAAAGGGGGTACAGGAGGGGAAATAGGGCGGGGGGTAGAGCTCGCATAAGTCGAGTCGCTACTTAATCCTACATAGAAACCGCGTTTCGCGGTTTCGGTGGCGATGGACTTCGGGTGGATAAAACGTAACGAAAAGTGGGGAAATTGAACAAATTTTTTGTTACAATATACATATAAATATAACTCAACTAATATTTATTATAATCTATATTATCCCCTCATTACTAGTTTCCCCTTCAATTTCTTTATCTATGAATTCATAATTTATAATTTGAATAACTTTGGAATTCAATTTAATAACTTTAACCCCCGTTATTGTTTTTTCAATAATAAACATAAAAATATTGCAATAAAATATTTTATTATTCAATATTATCAGTGATTCTGGAAACCAATGTTCACCGATAAATCAATCTCAATATTTTGCTCGTTTAAAAATAAACCGACACGGCAAAGAAAATGTAAGATTATAGATTTACTCCCCCACGTCGAATAGTCTTCTAAAGTTTCAGTAAATTTCAGGACATTGGATTTAGCTGCACATCGTTGTTATTACCTGGAACATCTATGCAAATCAGAAGTTATTTAGTAGAAAATACATCATGCGACATCCATGATACGAGCAAGATTCTAAAGAGCGCTGCAGCTTGTTGGATGAAGCACAGCGACACTAGCAGTATTATGTCGGTTCATCTATGTACAGATATTTCTCTCGCACACTGTTGTATCATTGCGCTGCGCAATTGTACCAAGCTTACCAGAGAGAAAATTGAGTGCGATACAATCGAGCAATGCTCCAACCAGGATGAGTGCAATCGAGGGGCGTAGGGATGGAACGTTGCATGATTGAATGTCTGTACATGAATATGCTGACATCTTATCTGACATTCAGCCATTGCAATCTTATCTTCTACACGTACATGTCAAAAGACATTCTAAATATATCCGACAGGTGGCAGACTATCGAATATATCCTAAATTGAATGCATCTTACGTACATACCGGTTAACCTAAAATTACGTATACTCTGATTGCGCAGAGGCAGAAATAGCCAATACTTGAACATTTTACGGAAACATTTTCGTGTGATTCGCACTTCACTATCCTTCGATAAACAGGTTTTCACTACTAACAACATTTTAGCACTTGTAAGAAATAACTTCGGCAGCATTGTCCCACGGCGTCGATGCATCGTTATTTGTCATTATTTGTTCCATCGACAAATAGGTTGTAATCTGCGACTGGTCGGGAGTGGGGGAGAATTAACAGGGAGGGGGAAAAATAAAATAAATGACAAAAGAGAAAAAAAACCAGAGGTGTAAGGTAGAATAAAAAAAATAGTATGAATGTATTTGACAAAAAAAAGTGAAATAACGGGGTTCCGCAGATCAGATAGCCGCCCCTCTCCGGGGTTCGATACAATAAATTCTCGATAACTAACAAAACAAAAGAACAATCAAATAATAATTTGCCAAAAAAAAAGAGAAAATCGGAGAAACAATAACGCAAGTAAGGGAACGCAAAAGTCCGCAAAAAGAAATAATAAACTAAATAATAGTCGCCTCAAAAATGAAATAACAATTGGCCAAAAAGAAATAGTAAAATAAACAATAATCGCCTCAAAAGAAAATAATAATTCTCAAAAAATAAATAAATAACCAAGTAAACTATAAATGCCTCAAACACCAAATATCAATCCGCAGGAAGAAATAATAAACTCAGCAATAATCGTCTCGGAAATGGAGTAATAATTCGCCAAAAGAAAATAATAAAATAAATAATAAAATAAATAATAAAACAAATAATCGAAAAAGAAAAATAATCGCCTCGAGAATGGTTTAATAATCCGCAAAAATAAATAATAAATAATAAAATAGTACTCGGTGGTACGCCAGCTATTACACGGGGGAGGGGGAAGTGGGGTAGACGGGGTGGCTGGCCGGCACTGGTCTGTCTGAGAAATATTACACTCAAAAAAAAAGAAATAAATAGGGAAATTGTGGGCGCCAGTTGCTCAGGCGGGAGCAACACCGAAAAAAAAAGAAAGGAACGCGGTGATAAAAATAATAGACGAAAAATGAAATAATAGAGAACTGAAAAAAAAGTCACAAAAAAAACTCTCGACGCTCGGCTAGCCGTCGGCGGGGATGGACACACACAGGGGGTGGGGGTACTGTCTCTGGCTCTTAAAAATACCTCGGCACCAAAACGCAAAAGAAAATACTGAATAATAAAAAAAAACAGAAGAGTGGCTCGGGAAAAAAACGTTAAAAATTCCTACACTGAACTGGATCACGAAGGAGCACCACTGCTCGCGCACGCACGGCAATGGCCGCCGAAAACTCGCGGGGCACAAAATGGCGCGACGGGACCGCGTGTTCTCCGTCGCGCGATGACGGGGCAAAAATTATATTATTCACTGTTTAACCAATTCGGGGGTCACGGGGAGGGAAAATCGGGTAAATTGGGGGCTTGGAAAAATGGGAATAAAACGCACTTACTTCGCGGTGGGCCTACGACGGCCTTTCTCACTCTCTCTCGCTCGGGTACCGCTCGTGTACCGCTCGTTTCGCCGTCTATCTCTCCTCGCTTTTCCTCTCTACGCCTTTCCTCGCCTCCTCCACTCTCTCAAACGCTTCCTCTCCACTTTCTCGAACTCTCCTCGTCTTTCTCACAAAAAAAATAATACAAATCGCTCTGATACAACAAAAAAAATACGCTCCAAATCGGAAAATCGGAAAACTCTGCTACGCGTCTATGCAATTCGGGATCTCGGATCGAAGTGACGATTAATGGCCGTCGCCGTCTTCTTACTTCTTCATCGCTGGTTCTCCCCTCTGATTGGCTGCGACGGGGACTGCGCGAATCGATCCATCGATTGCGGTTGGATCGCTGATGCTGCGGGTGGGGTCGCTGATTGGCTCACAGCAGCCAATCGGAGTCGCGGGTTCGAATCTTGTCGGGGTCCGGGTGTGGGCGCTCGTTCGCGCCACTGGCATCGGGGCTCGCTCCAACAGGCCTCCGCCGAGGGTCCGTAAGGTGGCTCCCTCGGGCGGTTATTTTGGACACTAGTTGCGTCGTCCTCGGCCCGCGGGTGTTACGGGTTCCAGTGTTTGACAGCTCGACTCCTGTTGTGGACCACCTCGCGGTTTTGAGTGCGATTTCCGTCGCGAGGGTGGTCGGGGTCGAGCTGTCCGGGTCCTCGTGCAGTGAGTGGTTGGAAAAGTGGCCAGTGGTGCGTGGTTTTCTCGGGTGTGGTGATTTTCGGCGGTTTCTGGGGAACCTCAGGAAAATTTTGAGGTTATCCCCGGATCTTGCGACGGTGTGGGTCTGGGCTCGGTTTGAGAGGCCTCGGGGCTCCTGGTCCATCCAGGGAAATTCCCCCCGGGCCTCTGCGGCATCCTTGAGTTTCCCACACCGTCTCCGGGGGTTCGTCCTTCCTGGGTGCGACGGCGGGGCCTCTGTTGGGTTGGCGACGGGCCATCCATCGTCATCGGGGGATCGCAGGTAATTATGGGGGGTTATTTAAGGGATGTGGGGTGTGGGGGGGGGGGGGGGGTAAGGGGGTGTATTTGGGAAGGGTGTGGGGGTTAATATTAATTAATTGTATATTTTTCAGGTAGCGGGGTCTGATATTGGGACCGATAGGACGGAGGCGATGGCTTCGGGGACTCGACGGGGAGCATCGCACTATATTTCACAGGTTACAGGGTAAGATTGTGGGAGGTATGAATTATTGTATTATATTGGGTTAAATTAATGTTAAAATGTTTGCTTGTTCTGGTTTTTGTCGAGCCTTATTGGTAATATTCTATTAATATGTTTCAGGTGCCGAGGGACGCAGGGACTTCGATCCGGATCGGGGGAAGAAATTGTGACCGCCACGTCACAAGGTATAGACCGATAATACTTCGAGAAAAAGTGAAATCGTAATAGAAAGAGAGGAGACTAGGTGGGTTTATTTCTCTCTCTCTCTCTTTTTCGTAAGAGAGAGAGAGTGAGAGAGGGATAAACCCACGTAGTTTCTTCTGTTTCTATTACGATTTCACTCTTTCTCGCAGTATTATCGGTCCATATCTATATGTCGATGATTTGTTCACTCGGAGTGGCTCTGACGCAAAGAGAATGCGTTGGCAGTGCCATCGACCGACTAAACGATAATCGCTCAGTCAGATTCTTTAAGGGGTAAGTTAAGATTCGGGAGTCGGCGATTTTTTTTCGATTTCGAACCAAACAAGGTTTGGACAACATCCGTTCAGCTCCGCTACATCGACTGCGAAAATTTCGTCCAATTCCATTCAGTCTACACCGAGATCAATATGTTGGAAAATTTTAGCCCAACCCTACATTCGGGACGCGCACTGCAATTGTTCTTTTCGAGAAAAAGTGAAAAGTTGGCCTTTTAGGAGAGAAAGGACAGATGCACATCATCTGCTTAGCGGTCCTGAATCGATTGAAAAAGGTTTCATAGAATTTCATGACTCTCCTAGCTCAAACATATCGTTGAAAGTTTCATATGCTATTCGGTAAATCCTCTTTACCGACGGCGATGCAGTCCATCACCTTAAGACCAAACCACAATAAAAAAAGTCGTGAATACAGAAGAACTCGAAAACACGCGATATGTAATGTGGAGTATTATTCAACTGTACCCTTTTTCCAACCTCAGCTGAGGCTAATTGGTCAGGCAGACGGGCTGACGTTTTGATTGAATATAATTATTTCTTGAAATAAATATCGTGTGGCAAATCCGTTACTAGGAAAATATCGGCTCGTGGCGACTGTTTTTTCGGGTAGATATTGAAATACGGATTTGATTCTGGGATGTAGTCAGCCTCCAGGCAATTTATTTCGTATTCATTTGTCATTTACTCATGTAGGGTTGGCTTGACTTGGCCCTAAACATTCCGATGTAAAAATAGAATTGAGATTATAAAAGTATTCAATGATTATTAGAGCTCGGACCAAATGCGACCGCTTCGATCTAACGTCCTCACACGACCCTCTTTTCCATTTTTTGTGTGGCAACTGTTGGCAACGTAAAACGAAAATATATATCATGAAATATGTGATGACTTGTTAAGAAAATTTGTTTTTCTCAAATTGAATGAGAATTCAACTATTATTAATCAATCAATATATTGTGATATCTGCAACTTTTGGGGACAAGGGAAGGTGAACGGGGAAAAATGAACGAAAGAAGGAAAAATAAAAAAGGAGTTTTGAATAACAAAATAAGCGCAATTTATTCGATAATACCGAAAGAAATAGAGGGTGTGCAGACGAGATAGCTGCCTCGATCCGAGGTTCTAAACGAAACGCAAAAAAAACTCGTGTTTAATGGGCGCCAGTCGTTTGAACGGAAACGACACCGTAACTCGATTTTACACTTCAGTCAATGAGTGCCAAAAATACATAAAAACAAAATTAAACATCGCTTAGCGGCTCATCGGTTAACAGGGGACAGTTTCAGGGAGTGGGGAGGAAAATCCTGCCTAACGGCTCTTACACGTCGGTACCTCGACACGGCCAAAAATTGAACACGGGACGGACGGTAATTGGAATGAACAGGGAAAAAGAATAATGAGAATGACTCCGACGATGTACAAGGGGTAATTGGGATACACCACTCAGGTGTGCAATGGATGTCGGGGAATATATGGCGGGGCGTTGTACGTGGCGTCTGGCAATGGATTAACGGGAAAGAGTGCGAAATTTAGGATAAAGGGGTCGGGTAGGAATATGGGGAAAAGAAGGGGTTCCCTCGAAAAGGGATTCGCTCGCTCGTCATTGTACCTTAGTATAATACGATCGGACCCGAAGTGATGAAATTGCCGTCTTCTTCGGGGTCCTCGGGTCTTCATTGGAGTGGGGAAGGGGCCTTGCGTGATCGCGAGCCGCGCGCATCGCCGTACGTTGGCATCTCAGCGCCACCGCGCTCCGTTTTTGCGACGGTGACGCAAATTCGTTGGCCCCACCGTGACTGGATGGTGGGGGCCTCGTGCGACGGCTAGCGAACCTCGCCGTCGGGACACGTTCCCGCTGTCTTGGGCTTTACGCTCTTCGGTCCGGGAGAGGGGGTATAGGAGGGGAAATAGGGGGGGGGCTAGAGCTCGCATGAGTCGCATCGCTACTTATTCCTACATTGCCACCGTATTTCGCAGTTTCAGTGGCGACGGATTTCGGGTCGATAAAATGTAATGAAAAGTGAGGAAATTGAACAAAATTTTTTGTTACAATATATATTGATAACTATTATTCAAATGGTAGCTTTTTTCATATTTTGCTCAAAGTTTCTTTATAATTGCGTGCTTAGCGACCAATGCGCGCGATCCAGCCGAAATAAAATGTCGCTTACGGCCCCGTGGAGACGTTTTCTTTTACTACATCTTCCTTTAGCTAGCGTTTCCGTACATATGCGTATACATTAGGCCGGCTTGAAAGGAAAACTTTTTTTTTTCTTTCAATCAAAATACATTCACGCCAAAGTATCTTCCATCAAGAGGATCGTGTCCAAAAATGAGCCCGATCGGACCATTTTTAGGGGTCGCGCAAGATTTTTCTAGTTTTCCCATTTGATTAACATGGGAAGAACGAAAAGTTTTCATTCAAAAAATCGTAGCTCCGACAATTTTATAGGTACACTAGCTTTTACCCGCGACTTCGTCCGCGTAGATTTCAGTTTTAAACCGACAACCGATACGACTACCCCCCCTTCTCCCGTCGCCCCTCCGACCCGCCCTTCGCCCCCACCCCCGTTGACTCCTGTCGAACTACAATGCGAAAACAATAAGAAAGAGACAGTATACGAAGATCCGCACAGAGAGGAGACGCTGAGAATACGATTTTCCATAGAAACGTTTACACCGCATTTTACTCCCTCACGATTTTATTTTCTAAAAATCCTTTCTTAGTGAGCACCCACTGTGTAACCCGAACCTCCATGCAAGATTTAAACTATCTCTCTATTGCCGTTGCAGAGATACAGTAACAACGGTTACGAAGGCCCACACCCTATTCCGGCCCCTTACTGATTGAGTTTCGAAAATCCTTTCTAAGTGAGCACCTGCTTCGTGACCCGAACCACCATACAAAATGTCAACTCTCTATCTATTGCCATTCCAGAGATACAGTAACAATGATAACGAACACCCACAACCCATTTCACCCCCTTAGGGGTTGATTTTTGAAAAATCCTTTTTCGTCGAGCACCTACTGTATTACCCGAACCTCCATGCACAACTTCAACTCTCTATCTATTGCCGTTTCAGAGATTCAGTAACAATGGTTTCTAACGCCCACATCCCATTCCGCCCCCTTAGGGGTTGATTTTTTAAAAATCCTTCTTCAGTGAGCACCTACTGTATGAGCCGAACCTCCATGGCAAATTTCAACTCTCTATCTATTACCGTTCCAGAGATTCAGTAACAATGGTTTCTAACGCCCACACCCCATTCGGCCCCCTTAGGGGTTGATTTTTAAAAAATTCTTCTTCAGTGAGCATCTACTGTATGAGCCGAACCTCCATGGCAAATTTCAACTCTCTATCTATTGCCGTTCTAGAGATACAGTAACAATGGTTACAAACGCCCACACCCGATTCCACCCCCTTAGGGGTCGATTTTCGAAAAATCCTTTCTTAGTGGACCTCTACACCCTCCAAGGAACCTATATTCCAAATTTCATTTTCCTATCTTCAGTGGTTTAGGCTGTGCGTTGTCTGTCAGTCAGTCAGTCAGTCAGTCAGTCAGTCAGTCAGTCAGTCAGTCAGTCAGTCAGTCAGTCAGTCAGTCAGTCAGTCAGTCAGTCACGGAACAGTTTTATATATATAGATTTATCCGGTTGGTTCCATTTGAAAGCTCTTGAAAAACCGCTTAAAATGGCGTGCGGACCTTTGGGATCCCATTGCAACTTCCATCAATAATTTTGTTGTTTCGTAAGAAATTATCGACGGAAGTTGCAATCGGATTTCAAAGGTCCGCACGCCATTTTAAGCGGTTTTTTAAGAGCTTTCAAATGGAACTAACGGGATCAATGTACCTATAAAATTGGCGGAGCTACGATTTTTTGAACGGAAACTTTTCGTTCTTCCCATGTTAATCAAATGGGAAAACTAGAAAAATCTTGCGCGACCCCTAAAGATCGTCCGATCAGGCTCATTTTTGGACATGATTCTCTTGATGGAAGATACTTTGGCGTGAATGTGTTTTGAATGAAAGAAAAAAAAAAGTTTTTTTTTCAAGCCGGCCTAGTATACATACAATTCCGAGCTATGTGTTGTCACCATCGACATGTACATATGGGCCAATAATGTTTCGGGAAAAAGTGTAATTGCAATAGAAAGAGATGACCATAGGTGGTTCTAAGCCTCTCTCTTTCTAGTTAAAGCTGATTGGTAGAAATTATCTGTATCTTGATGGTTTCGACCAATCAGCTTTAATGAGAATGAGAGAGGCTGAGAATCACCTACAGCCTCCCTTCTTTCCATTCTGATTACACTTTTTCTCGCAGGATTATCGGTCCATATGTATATGTCGATGGTTGTCACCCAAGCGGCCCAGTGCGACCGAGCCCCCCATCTCTACGCGCCAGTGGTTCTCTCGCGGTTTTCGACAATCTGAAGAATGTCGAAATTTTAAACGCATCTCCAGACTCACCAATCCATTTTACAAAAAATAAGTTGCATAACCGATTTCCTGATATTATTTTCTCTAGAACTTTAGTCTACATTTTTTGAAGTGAAACTTCTTATGGCGCATAGAGAGGAGTAAAATTGCCTGGACTGAGAAAATTTGTAAGCGTTAGCGTACGCGCACGGATAGAGAATGGAGGACGAGACGATAGTACAGTTAGTAGGCGCGGGGAAGTTCGGAGCGAGGATTAAAATAGCTCGGGCTGTGAAAACGTGTAAGCGTCAGAGTATCGGGATGGATACAGAATGGAGGACGAGACGACAGCACAGTTTGTCGGCGCGGGGAAGTTCGGAGTGAAATGACTATAGGATTAAAGTAGGAGAATATTCAACGGAGTAGAGTTAGGGCGCGGGGGGTTCGGAGCAGGACGATCGGTTCGAATGAAAAGTAGAACAGTCAGTCGTGTGCGTTACCGCTTAAACCTACAGCTCGCAGATTGTGTGTTTTGCGTGTGTGATATTGTTGTATATATATAGTGATTATCTATTGCATTTAAAATGAGCGAAGACTCTTCGATTGATAAAGCAGAAATCGCGAATCGAGTAAGTTGTAAAACTGTTGAATCCGCCGGTAGCCTTATATTTTTCTGAAGAGTATTTAAGGAGGCTCCGTCGCTAACGTCTCAACAACAGAAAAAAATAATTTGCAAGTATATCATAGATAATGTACCCATATTTACGTATGCAAAGTTTCAGATAAGGTTAACGACTAAATAAGAGAGATAAAAATAGTTAAACTTGGGATTTTTAACACAGGGCTTATGGAAGATGCACCCCCAAAAGACTTGTATGAAGCGATATTTTTGCACTCAGACAACAGATATTGATAAAAAACCACAGTAACGTTGATTAGGTCATGAAGATTCCAAATATAATGAAAAAGTTGTGGGTCATCGACTTATGTAAAAAGATATTCAATGTTAAAATGTCGAAATATTTAAAACTCCGATGGGTTTCGCGAACGTGTGAAGATCTGGCAGCGTCACAGGAATCAGGTGTTCGTTTGTTTAGTCCTGGCTCGATCCACCGCTTTGCGGCGGCGCTAACCAAACTGTCATAGCCTTAGAATCGGGTTAGTTCAACGCATATTTTCTGTCACAATAAAAATCTCGAACTGTCAGCTCGCGGTGTCAGAAGAAAATCAGCGGCGATCAGAGGAGAGGGTGGCATGGAGAATTGCGATGTTGCCGTACTTCTTTAGGCAGTATCGTAACGTAAAATTGTGCCAATTCTGCGGTATTTATTTATCGATGCCCAGCTAGTTAGTCTTGTATAACATTATCAATAATACGTTTATAATCAATCGTATTATGCCAAACATGCGTATGACTGAAAAAAAAATGGGCCCCGCTTAAACGCCCGCGCAACCCGCCCCTCTGCGACCGAGCCTCCTTAATCGGACGCTTTTTTCGTTTTATTTCATTTTCAACTTTGAATTGTTTATAAATAATTGTTGAATTTGTGCAACATAATCGTAAATGTTTCCATTGTATAGAGCGTTCAAAAATGAAAAAAAAGACCCGTGGTTTTTCGAGTTATCACTAACCGTTGCTGAGATATATCGATTTGAATGACCGATCGTGGTCAATAGTTCAAAAACTTTATTTGACTGTATGTCAAAAGCGGGGGCTTAAAATTAAAAACGCCGAAATACGTGTCTCTTCATTTTCGACACATATTAATGTAAAAAATTGGGGGGCAAACATTTTGACCTGACTGTCCGAAGTTGACGAAATCTCCAGGAATACCCCATATATAGAAAAAAAAAAACCAGTGTGTGCTTAAAACCACACGGTAGAAGTGAAACTTTCAAAGTCAATATGTATACATATTGACTTAATATGTATACATATTGACTTAATATGTATACATATTGACTTAATATGTATACATATTGACTTAATATGTATACGTATTGACTTAATATGTATACATATTGACTTTGAAAGTTTCACTTCTACCGTGTGGTTTTAAGCACACACTGGTTTTTTTTCTAAATATTCCTCTAATCTCAAGTTATCGCGATTCCAATCTTTGGTTAATTGATTTTTGCCTTTCTCTACGTGCGTGAAATTTCAAAACATTAACATTGTGTTTACGAGGTCGAGTTCTATAGATCTACACAATTCACTTCGCCTCATCTAAAAAAAACTCACTTTTCACGTTTTTTTTTTACTATTTCCTAGACTATTCTAGCTCTACCCTGACGGTTTCAGAAAATACTCAATCTATACTAAAACACGACAGTGTAGTTGTGGATTTTTTTATACCGAAAAAACACCCTAATTATCTCGTATGGAAACATTACCGCAATTATACTAAAATTCAACCATTATCAGGAATTATGTCTCCGTATGAAATCAGTATTTATATTGTAACGTATGACGCTACAAACCGTTTCCGCTCCGACAGCCCCATGGCCACCGCGGTCAGCTCCGTGATTATCGAAAATCATCGATAAATGTAATAGAATAAAGGAAACGACGAAAGACGACGAATACATACATCGGCCTTGGAAGCACGCGCGGCGAGCGCTCCTCGAACAAAAGAAAAATAGATAATCGACAGCGGCCTTGGCAAGACCGCGGGCGACGCTCAGCGCGTTTTCAAAATTATATTATTTCGGAATTATTTCACGTAACGTGTAAAACGTTACGTGACTTAATCGACAGCACCCCAGCGGCCTTGGGGGGTCCGCGATCGACGCTCCTTGTTTTTGGGCACGTGGCAACGGACTGACTACGGCAGAGGAGGGGGCTCCGGTCAATCAGAAGACAGCATGGAACCGTTGGAAAGCCTCGGACCGGAATAAAAAGGCCGCTCCGAGGATGGAAAAGGGTCAGTTTTGCCTCTGTTTCAGCCTCTACCGGATCTCTAGCCAGCACCAGCCAGCGCCAGCCACAGCCAAGGGAGCCATGGAAAGGCTAGCCGAGACCAGGACGGCGCGACGGAGGCGACGAGGATCGAGAGGCAGCCAAAGCACAAGCGAACGAGGGAGCATCAGCCGACGCGAGGCCGCGTATGGCCGGGACTGTTTCTGACGCGCGATACGCTCCCCACCATTCCTGTCCGTCGCGGAACGGGGACTGACGAGCAAGCGACGAACGCGCTACACGATATCCGCGAGCCGACATATCGATAGCCGCGAGGAGGTGGCCAGGCGACGGATCGATCGTACCGAATAGGCATCTATCGATTGATGGACGGCCACTTAACGGCAGCACCATCCAGCGTCGTGAGCACGGGCGCGTAAGCTCTGCTGGAGGCGTGTCATAAAGCCGATAATATAGGGCACGACCGCGTACCGTATGCCCATGTAAACCGAACGTAAACAGTCATATATTTCTGTACCGAAGCGAATGCTAAGAAAATTTTATGTTGAGAGAAAAATAAACCATACTTCCACCTATTAACCCGTGTACAAAAATTCTTTGCGTACTCTCGGCCCAAAATTAATTACTGTAACAAAGATATACCGTTACAATATATTCCCAGTAAATTTACGGAAAACATACGTAAACTATACTGGTATAGTATATATCTGGTAAATCCACGAAAAACATACGCAAATTATATAGTCAAAATACGGAATAATTTTCGTATATTTTTTTACAAAAAATTCATAATTACACGGTTTACTTGTATAATTACCGTAAAATACCCTGAATCTTACAGATATTATACCATCCGGAAAATATACCGAAAATAAACCGGAATGATCGTTATAAACGAATTCGCTGGGTTATTTCTCTGAAATTCTTCGCTAGAATCTCTCTGCTAATAATGCAGCCTATCGCGGATCCGCGACTGGATCGCCGAGTGACACATCGACAATAATCTCATCTCCGCGTTGGCCAAATTCCGTTCGAACGAACCAATGAAATCCGTCCTTCGTGAGAATCTCGCGACTTTTTTCTGCGATTGGCAATTTTTTTCGATCGAACAAAATATAACTGTGTGAGTAACAACTGTTTATTCGTTAATTTCGTTCAATATGTTTACGATTTTTCGTCAAAACCATCAATCGCAACGATAATTTCCGGTTCTACGAAAATTTCTTACACGTTGATCAATGAATTTCTCGCTTTTACGTGGACTTTGTTCTGAGGCGTAGGAGGTTATGTCTACTCTTTGACAATTGGATTTTTGTTTCGTTCCGTTTACGTAGGTGGTCACGAAAATTTCGATATTGCGAGAACTTTGTTTTCGTTGTTGGTGTTTTTAAAGTAATTATGCCATTAGCCGAAATAAATGATAAAAGCGCTGTCGAGTGATTGATTATCAGTGGCAATTGAATTTTCGGCTTCTTCTGACAGTTTTGATCTTGTTTATGGAACCGTACCTGTTACAGTGTTGGTGTCAACGTCGATAGAAAATATTATAGATTCGAACGTGAACGAGAATCATCGAGAAGAATATTTGATGGTGGATATTCGTTTTGTTCCATAGAAATAAAATTTAGTACTTCGCTAGCAGCAGCGGCATAACCTATATTAGTGTAGCTATTTTATTTTGTTTCGCTGACTGGTGGAAACTTTGTGACGTTTCATATTTTTGGAGTGAAACTTCTTTAGGCACGGTAGAGCAATTTCAAAATTCGATGCCATAAAAAAGTGAAACGCCACGGGAAATATAGAGAGGGAAAAAATAGAGATAGTGTATGTTGAAATTTTGGTGGTCACAAAAAAAGTGAAACACGGCGTAGAGTGTGGGACAGGAAAAGTAGAGGTACTGTGAGTTGAAATTTTGGTGGCCACGAAAAAGTGAAACACCATGGGGAATATAGAGAGGGAAAAATAGAGGAAATGGAAGTTGAAATTTTGGTGTCACGAAAAAGTGGAACGCCGCATAGAGTGTGGGACGGGAAAAGTAGAGGTAGCGTAAGTTGAAATTTTGGCGGTCACGAAAAAGTGAAACACTGCATGGAGTTTGAAACGGGAAAAGTAGAGGTAGTGTGAGTTGAAATTTTAGTGGTCACGAAAAAATGAAACACCGCATGAAGTGTGGAACGGAAAAAGTATAATGTAAGTTTAAGTTTTGGTTTTGTAGCTTAACCAATATAGGAATTAAATTAAACAAATTAATTTCTTAGTAAACATTCTATTAAAAATTGGAGAAGAATTTTAATAGCTATTCACTGGTTTAAAATAAAATCAATATAGTAATTGAATTAAACAAACTAATTTTTCAGTAAAACTTCCATCAAAAATTGGAGAAGAACTTTAATAGCTATTCACTGGTTTAAAATAAAATCAATATAGTAATTAAATGAAACAAACTAATTTTTCAGTAAAACTCCCATTAAAAATTGGAGAAGAATTTTAATAGCTATTCACTGGTTGAAAATAAAATCAATATAGTAATTAAATTGAACAAACTAATTTTTCAGTAAGAATTCCATTAAAAATTGGAGAAGAATTTTTAATAGTTATTTACTGGTTTGAAATAAAACTAATATGGTAATTAAATTAAACAAATTAATTTTTCAGTAAAAATTTCATTAAAAATTGGAGAAGGATTTTCAATAGCTATTTACTGGTTTAAAATAAAACTAATTTAGTAATTGAATTGAACAAATTAATTTTTCAGTAAAAATTTCATTAAAAATTGGAGAAGAATTTTTAACAGCTATTCATTGGTTTAAAATAAAATCAATATAGTAATTAAATTAAACAAACTAATTTTTCAGTAAAAATTGCATTAAAAATTGAAAAAGAATTTTTAATATTTATTCCCTGGTTTAAAATAAAATTAATATAGTAATTAAATTGAACGAACTAATTTTTCAATAAAATTTCGAAAATTTCGAGAAGAGTTTTCAATAGTTATTTACTAGCTTAAAATAAAACTAATAGGTATAGTAATTAAATTTAACGAATTAATTTTTCAGTAAAAATTTCATTCAAAATTGGAGAAGAATTTTAAATAGTTATTTACTGGTTGAAAATAATACCAATATATAATATAATCTTTATTATGCATATGTACGAGCATCATAGCTCAGAATGCAGAGATTCCATATGATACCGTTTTCTTGTTTTCTCCGGTAAATGAAATATCACAGATGTTACATTGTATGCTAGGTAGGGAGTCAACTTCAAAACCTTAGAGTACAATGGTGAGTTCGCCTTACAGAACTTTGAAGTTATTTGGAGGTTTCACAGCGATGCTCTCGTCTTGAAACAGTTCGCCAGGAAGTAAAAGATCGCTTTGATATCATTTAAGTCGTTTGATTCGAGCATGGCGATAATATTCTCCTCTGTGTTTAGATTCGCTTGTAATTTCGGTACGAGATAGTGGTTTCTAAATGCAGAGTAAATAGGACAGCGGAGAATTATATGCAGGAAGGTTTCGTTTTCCATCATCTCGCATAGGGTACAAATATTCGTAGGGTCAGTTTGATGGGGCTCTTTGTTAATGATTATTCTTCTTGAATGTATAGTCGCTAGTCGAATTTGTGCCTTTGCTCTTGCAAAAGTCAACGCTATTCTGCCAGGGTAGAAACTGAAGAAACTTTGTCCCATACTCCTCGGCACTTTGATTTGGAACGAACTCGAGTCGAGATATTTTTGCAGGTCCGCCCTTTTCAGTTGCATCTCGAACGCGTGGAGGATGTCTGTTTTTTGTCGAGACCAATATTCGCTCGAGAGGTTTGTCCAAAGGTTTTCACGATTTAGTTGCCCCAAAGCTGACTTGAACTGTGATACCCAATTGTAAAGAGTGACCGGTTGAGGGTAAATCTAAAACAGCGTAGTCCAACCCCCCAGCACTGAGCAAAAACCTGTCAACTCGTCAATCCCCTCTCTTACCAACCGTAAGGCCAGCGCGCGGTAGGCGCGTCGCACTGGTAGGGGTTCGGCTCCGCTTGGCGGCATGGCGACCGCAGCCGAACGGGCTCGTAGGCCTGTTCGAGCGTGACGCGGGCGCAGATCCCCATTCTTGATTATATCACGATTCGCCGTACCGAACGGGTCTCTCAGTCGCTTACGAAAAATCCAATTCATTGAACTGGAAATTAAGCTCTGATGATATCCTGTCCTTCAACGCTTAATGTTTGATGCTAATGCTTTCTTTCCAATAATTTGTTACAAATCATCAAAATGCCGAAAGTCAGTACACACGTTAATTCTTCCAAGTTCGACTCCGGATGGGAGCTAAAATATTTATTCATTTTAAATACCGAAAATTGTTCAGAATGCGCCATTTGTTGTGGCCACGTGATGACCAACATCAGGAAATTCAATATTTCTCGGCATTATGAAAAATATCACAAAGAAAAATATGAAAATCATTCGCAAGAGGAAAAATTGAAGTTAATTCAAAATTATCAGATTAAAAACAATAGACCTTCTACTTCTGGATGTTCTTCTCTAACGACTCCCGAATGTTCCTCCGTGAAACCTGAAAATCCTTGTGAGTCTGCTGACAAAATTGGTGCTCGTCAATGTCTCTCAGCTTCTTATAGGGTCTCTTTAGAAATAGCCAAGCAAAAAAAATCTTTCACTGAGGGTGAATTTGCCAAAACTTGTTCGATATTATTTGCAAAATCATTTAACGAACCTAAAATAGCACGAAAGTTTGCAGCTGTTCCCCTTTCACGACAAACGGTTTCCAGACGAATAGGGAAGATGGATGATCAGCTCCAAGAAAGTTTGAAGATTTTATTTAGAAATTGTCTATATCTCTCCCTTTGTTTGGACGAAAGCATTATGAAATTTTCATAATGCCGAGAAATATTGAATTTTCTGATGTTGGTCATCACTTGTCCACAAATGACGCATCCTGAAAAATTTTCGTTGTTCAAAATAAATAAATATTTCAGCTCCCATTCGGAATTGAATTTGGGAGAATCAACGTGTGTACTGATTTTCGGCATTTCTAATGATTCGTAACAAATTATTAGAAAACGGAGCATTACCATTAAACATTAAACGTTCAAGGATGGGAATAACATCAGAAATTAATTTTCAATTCAATGAATTGAATCTTTCGTCAGCGACTGAGAGATCCGTTCGGTACGGCGAATCGTGATATAATGAAGAATGGGGATCTGCGCACACGTCAAGCGGAGCTGACCTCCGAACACTGGGACGCGTGGTAGTTTAAGAAATAAAATTATCGGGAAAGGCGAAGGAATTCACGTTAATCAAGCACCCCGCAAAACTAATAAATAAATTGTGAACTTGCGTTCAAATCCTACGCGCCATAAGCGGGCGCTCACCGTAGTCGCCTGTGCTGGCCCGCGCGCATGTAGGCGGAGTCGAGCGGCAACGACGCAACGAGGAGAGGAGAAGTGAACGGAGAAAGGGAAGAAAAGCAAGTTAGGAGACGCGCGGCAAATCGTGGTTGGACATCCCTGATCTAAAACATCGAAACTGTTGGTTTTCCAACAAAATCCAAAATATGGGGTAAAAAAAACAGAACAGATACCATGCGATCGGTCTAACACCGCTCGCGCGTGGCTATGGGAACGTGGTAACGCAGAGGCTTGGTCACGACGCGTTAAGTAGCGCCACATACGTGGATTCAGTTAACCCAGCAGTAATTCAAGCCCCTTCCTCCCGCCGCCTGGCCGCTATACCGATGTTCTCGACGGCGAACGGCTCGGCCGAGTTCTCCATGCCGGTGTGTCATAGCTAACGCCAAACCGACCTCGACATTGTTTCATGAAAAATCAATTTGCGCGCAATTGACAACGTTTTATTTTATGAAATTTTCAGGTTGTCTTCAGAACAAGTAAACGGAGGGGTTTTCTGTGTCATTGAACTAAAAAACGCAGAAACAAAAATTCCAGATTCGATTATTCCGCGGTCGTGTATGTATTACTACAACCGTGGATGTTGGCGTGAATTTTTCGTTCGCCGTCGAAAATTCGACGCAGCGAAAAAAATTTGTCAAACGATCCTGCTATCATTGCTGAAAAACAATGATACAACTTGACAAATAAATAATAATTGTCGAATTGAGATTTAAAAACAAAAACAATGCAGTAATTCTCAGTGTTCGAAAACGACCGAGAATTACATTTCTACGGAATACATCGAGGACGAAATAAATAATTTATATTCCCCTCGAAAGTAGGGAAATTCTCGAAATACCTGGAAAAAAAATCATTCCTATGATAATAATTATTCATTAATATTGAAAATTTCGTTTTTCTGATGATCGTGCGTCGCACGAGAAACTTTATCCCAATCCCGTGTCGCAACGCGGGGACCTAGAAGCGAGCGAGACAGCGTCATCGTAGCTCTGTCGTACGAGTGAGAGAGAGAGAGAGAGAGAGAGAATAAGAAACAACGAGTTGGCACGGGTGGAGATAAACTGATCGTTCGTTTCGGGCTGCTAGCATTGTCCAGCGCGAGACGAACGCACGACAACTTGCCGTTAATAATATATGAATTTTCCATCAGTTTGGGTAATTTATGCTGGATGAAATCTTTCATGAATCTCATCTTTGTATTCATATTTTTCGAATAAACCGATATTTTCCGAAATTTTCTATAATATAAATAAATAAATATATAAATATAATTGGTGGCGTAGCCGTAGTAGGGCGTCAGGCATTTTTTGCTATCTTTACCCCCACCCCACGCCGCTATACCAATCTTCACGGCGGCGAACGGCCCGGCCGGGTTCTCCATGCCGGTGTGTCAAAGCTAACGCCAAACCGACCCCGACATTGTTTCATAAGAAATCGATTTGCGCGCAATTGACGACGTTTTAGTTTATGAAATTTCTAGGTTGTCTTTAGAATAAGTAAACGAAGGGGCTTCCTGTGTCATCCAACCAAAAAACGTAGAAACAAAAATTGCAGATTCGATTATCGCGCGGTCGTGTATGTATTACTACAACCGTGGATGAGTGCCTGAGAGAGACGTTCGGGCGCCGGTGTACAGCAGACGATTTTTTCGTAGAATTTATATTTTCAGATCAAAACAAAAATGTCCACAAACATGTAATTAAAAAAATGATAGTTCATCAATGAAAAGTATGCGATGCGGAATATTTTTTTGAAAAAAACATTTAAATAAAACAAAAAACTGTCAAATATATATTTTTTTCTAGAACGTCGATTCGAGAAATCATACGGGTTATGGGTGATGGGTCGAATAAATATATATATATTCAATTGTAATTTTTTTTTATTAATTCGAAATCTTTTAAGATGCACGTAACAATGATAAAAATTTGAAAAACAACGATTATAGTAAATATGAATAAAAATACAATGAAGAAACAAAATATTTCTTAACTAATACTCATCCCCGCATTTGCCTCATCTCGGCAATGAGCGTCCAAACTGCATATTCTCCCACCCTTGCCACGCTTTGTGCATCAGGGCCTCGAAACCCTCCGCCACGACAACCAGGTCCAGGATCAACTTCTGGGACCGGCTAACTATCTGGATATTTGGCCGGGCCGGAGGCTCGTGGACCCAGAGTTCCTGCCGCGCAGCGGCCAAATTGACTTCGAGGCCCCGATGCAATTCGTGGAGGCGACTTTGCGCGGCTGACCACGTTCTATTTTTATTGACACTCTTTGAAATTGTCGCGTTATGAGTCCATTGCTGCTGCAGCTCATCGTCGTCGCTGGGGTCGCTACTGGGGCTGCTTCTGGGACTGATGCAGCCACTGCTGCTGCTGGGGCTGTTGCAGCCACTGTTGCCGCCACTGTTGCCGCCACTGTTGCCGCCACTGTTGCCGCCACTGTTGCCGCCACTGTTGCCGCCACTGCTGCTGCGGCTGCTGCTCCTGGGGCTGTTGCAGCAATGGTTGCAGCCACTGCTGCTGCTGCTGCTGCTGGTGCTGCTGCTGGTGCTGCTGCTGCTGCTGCAGCCGATTTATTTTTTCCTGCAGCGTCAGCACCTGCTGCTGCAACAGCATGTTCGGCTGCTCATCGGGGTTTGGCAGCGGCGCCGGTGGCTGTGGTGGGTCCGGCTGTACGGGACCGTCAGGTCCGACCTGCACTTAATTTTCGGTTTCCCCGATCTTCTCGGTGTGCGGCGCCGGTGGCTGTGGTGGATCCGACCTGCACTTAATTTTCGGTTTCCCCGATATTCTCGGTGTGCGGCGCCGGTGGTGCTGGCGGGTCGGCCCGCGCTGGTCCGGTAAGTCCGGCGTGCGTTGTCGACTTGACCATCACCATTTCCGGTTTTTCCGCCATTTCAACTTTTTTTTTTCCTTTTTCTGTTTCTGTGGCGGAGGCTGGTTTTTGTTGCCGGCGCTCTTTATTCTCGTGGCTGAAAAAACAAAGAAATCAAAGATAAATTTTATTTATCACAGACTTACGATTTTTAAATATTTCACGTTTTAATCCTTATTGAAAATCTATGATAAAGAAAAATGTGTCATGCTAAAAAACTGAAAACATTCATTACACACAGCGAATAAGGTACTTACATTGTCGAATTTTATATCCGGTCACCTTCATCACCTTCGAACTATTTCCTGGAATGACTGATCGTGACGACGGCTGAATGAATACTGAGCACCGAACAATCGTTTCTTCCCCATGGAACGTATAGTCGAGCGTGGATAAAAGGGAGGGGGGGGGGGACTAACTGCGCTAAAATCAGGATAGACAGGAAGAAAGAAGGAGTGTACGAGGTCCGTGTTTCCTCCGTCTAGCTCGTTGATTGGAGGAAAACTTTTCTCGGGACGGTCCCGATCAGTTCCAGGACCAATGAGGCTATTTTGCTCTCGGGATAAAGATGAAGTTGCAAAAACGCGAAAGAGCAGCACACGACATTTTCGTTTGCCGTCGGAAATTCGACGCAGCGAAAAAAATTTGTCAAACGATCCTGCTGTCATTGCTGAAAAAAATACTACATCTTAACTTGACAAATAAATAATAATTGTCAAATTGAGATTTAAAAACAAAAACATTGCAGTAATTCTCAGTGTTCAAAAACGACTGAGAATTACATTTCTACAGAATACATCGAGGACGAAATAAAAAATTTATATTCCCCTCAGATGTAGGGAAATTCTCATAGTACCTGAAAAAAAACCATTCCTATGATATCAATTATTCATTAATATTGAAAATTTCGTTTTTCTGATGATCGTGCGTCGCACGAGAAACTTTATCCCAATCCCGTGTCGCAACGCGGGGACTCAGAAGCGAGCGAGACACCGTCATCGTAGCTCCGTCGTGCGAGTGAGAGAGAGAAAATAAGAAACAACAACACGTTCGCACGGGTGGAGATAAACCGATCGTTCGTTTCGGGCCGACAGAATTGTCGAGCGCGAGACGAACGCACGAGAACTTGCCATTGCAAGAATATGAATTTTCCATCAGTTTGGGCAATTGATGCTGGATGAAATCTTTTATGAATCATATCTTTGCATTCATATTTTACGAATATACGATTATTTTCCCGAATTTTCTGTAAAGATCTAAAATTTTTATTTTTTAATTGCCGATTAAATTTTTCTAAGCTGTAGTAAAAAAATTTTGCTTCAAAGTTTCCACAATAAAAATCGAAAAAATTTCGATATCGGTGGCGTAGCCGTAGTAGGGCGTCAGCCATTTTTCGCTGTATTTACCCCCACCCCGCGCCGCTATACCAATCTTCACGACGGCGAACGGCCCGGCCGGGTTCTCCATGCCGGTGTGTCAAAGCTAACGCCAAACCGACCTCGACATTGTTTCATAAGAAATCGATTTGCGCGCAATTGACAACGTTTTATTTTATGAAATTTTTAGGTTGTTTTCAGAATAAGTAAACGAAGGGGCTTTCTGTGTCATTCAACCAAAAAACTCCGAAACAAAAATTACACATTCGATTATTCAGCGGTCGTGATTGTATTATTACGACCGCGGATGAGCGCACAGCTGACAGAAACGTTCGGGCGCCGGTGTACAGCAGACGAATTTTTCGTTCGCCGTCGAACATTCGACACAGCGAAAATATTTGTTCAACAATCCCGCTGTCATTGCTGAAAAAAATACTACATCTCAACTTGACAAAAGAATAATAGTTGTCAAATGGAGATTTAAAAACAAAAACAGTGCAGTAATTCTCAGTGTTCGAAACAGACCGAGAATTGCAGTCCTACAGAATACATCGAGGACGAAATAAAAAATTTATATTCCCCTCAAATGTAAGGAAATTCTCAAAGTACTTGGAAAAAACAAAAAAAAACAACAACTATTCTTATGATAATAATTATTCATCAATTTTTGAAATTTACGTTTTTGGACGATCTCGGACCACACACGAAATTTCATTTCAAGCCCGGTTCGCATCGCGGGGACTCAGAAGCGAGCGAGACGGTGTCATCGTAGCTCTGTCGTGCGAGTGAGAGAAAAAGAAAAGAAGAAACAAGAACGAGTTCGCATGGCTGGAGATAAACCGATCGTTCGTTTCAGGGTGATACAATTGTCCAGCGCCAGACAAACGCACGAGAACTTGCCGTTGCAAAAATATCAGATCTTCATTAGTTTATGAAATGATGCTGAATGAAATCTTCCATTCATCGCATCGTCATGAATGCATTGAATGTCTCGTTCTATTTTTTAGAAAAACCGATGTTCTCCCGAAAATTCTATAAGACTGAAAATGTGATTCAAAAAAATTTCGTTTACATTCTCCTAAGCAGTAAAAAAAAAAAGATTGCGCGTCAATGTTTCGTCAATAAAAATCGGGTAAATGCACGTATCGGTGACGTCGGCGTATTAGTCAGGTATGTTTTGCTTGTTGAGCACACTATACCTATGCCTACGACATATAGATATGGACCTATAATAGTGCGAGAAAAAGTGAAATCGTAAGAGAAAGATAAGAGACTAGGTGGGTTTTTTCTCTCTATCTTTTCCGTGAGAGAGTGAGTGCGAGAGGAATAAACCCACCTTATCTGCTTTCTTTCTATTACAATTTTACGTTTTCTTGCAGTACTATTGGTCCATATCTATACGTCGATGATCTATATTGTAACGTGGTGCTTTTCGAGGCACCCCGTTACTGCGCTCTAGCGTTCTCAAACCCACGCTGTCAGCTGTCCACCGCCGACCCTCTCTTCGGCAGCCTTAGAAATATTAAAGAAATTTATTCAGAACCGATTATCAGTTAGAATTGTTGTTATATTTTGGCGTTAATTTTTGTATTTCACGCACACCTGATCTGAGTCATCGCCTACATCGGAGATTCGAGAGGTTTCGTTTCCCAGCCGCTGTCATACGTCGTTCCTTTCTCCCGTCAAGGAATGACATAGCCCCCCGGAAGTGAGGCGACCGGGATCGGTGTGCAGAATGCCTTACCGTCTGATGGAGGGAATGCCATCAGCGGTCGGATCCAAGGACGGACTATTCCCCCGCCCTGAAGATCCGAACTTTGAGCGAGGAGCTGCGGTGGGCCAAAATTGAGGGTCCACGCATCTGCCTCGTGCCGCCCGGGTATCGGGGCTTGCCGTCAGACCCGTTACCCGGTTCAGATCGGAGGATTAAACATCTCGGAGCCGCCCCTGATACCCTCCGCTCCACCGACCACCGGGTGGGGTCTCGAGGACAGGATGCTGTCGACTCTCCGCTGCTGTATCGCGGGGACGCAGCATGGGCCGGGTGTCTAACACCGCAGGCGAAGGCGAGATTCAAATTGTTGTCCACAAGCACCTGAGGGGCATTTGTCACGCTGTCGCCGAACTGCGGGATCCATAGTCGTCCGTAGATAAGGACGAGATCGGGATCCGCAGTATACCAGTGTTGTCGACAATTTTACCTCATGAAGAGGCGGCGGATCTGTGGAGGAAGCCAACGTTCAGCGTCGCCGAAACAGCGAGCACGTCTCGGCCGAGCCAGCGACTTGGGGTGGGGATCACTCGGACGAGACCCCGCACGGCGAGCCTCGAGTCGCTCTCTTCTCGTCCAGCTTTCGTCGGTGGTGGATCACTACAGCGAACTACCACATCATACCTCCCGAAAAGGAAGCGGAAATCAGCGAGACCTGGTCCGGTGTGTCGTGAGTAAAGTAGCCCGTGCTTGCGCCAAGCAAATCGATTCAGAGTTGAATTCCGTATCAAGTTATCAAAATTCTCGTAGTAAATACTCCGTCGGCTATCATTCAGGGTCGTCGCATACCTGATCCGGCCTCGTGGCCGGTAGGCTACCTCGTTGTCGACCAGACCGCTCATTTTGAGTTGTTACGGGTTATCATTCAGCTTACGTAAAATCAGTTATCATACGCCTTATCGTGTGCTGTCGAAGGTGAGTGTGCGGACGAGAAGGGCCCACTCCAGAGCGAAAGTTAGGTTAGCTGTCGCGTGTGTGATGAGTAGAGAAAATGGTTAGACCGATCAAGATAGGGCTGGAATAAAGATTTGATGAGAAAATTAGTCAGTTATTGAAGTAGAGTATGGCATCAAATTTATACTGTGATTTTTGTTGGATAGAGTGAATAAACGGGGTGTGAATAGGTTAGGGTATTAAAGAGTGTTGTAATTTTGTCGATCCGTTATCTTGTGAAGAAAATCGAGTCCATAAATTGTTGTCTTTATGTTTCTTGTATGTCATATTGTCCTCTCGAGATATTGTGAAGGTTTGCCATACTGTCGGCATTCAATGCGAATTATACCACGAACGACCGAAGTTTTCATCAACATCTGCTGTTTTTAAATTTTTGCCGGGCAAAGCCCGGGCATGTCAAAAATTATTGTAATTCGGTCGCTCGAAAAATTCTGATAAACGCGGTTGGACGATTATCCGACCGCGCAATAAATTAATTTCTATCATTTTGCTGCTGTCGTTATCATTGGACCGTATTGGACTACGTCCAGCTACCCGCGTAAGGCTGAGCCACCGTTGAGTTCCGCATCGCTCCGCGCTGTCGCAAGACTTTAGTCGGCCCCGGTTCACCCCGGGGAATAATTTCAGGGCCGTCTTGTGGCAGCTGGCGCCCAACACGCGCAGCGCAGGAGCGGCGAAGGTGCCCGGGTTAAAACCGGTGTTACAAAATATTCATTTTGTTGTGTTGAAATCTTCAAAACTTTCAAACGCGCATTTCCTCAACTTAGCTTTCTCAGAGTCGATGCAAACTATAGCACAACTTCTAATGAACCGATCATTTTGAAATTTTGCACACTCTTTTCTTACACATATGACGAGATAATGACGTCGATTTTTTATTTTATTTTTTAATTTGAATGTATTTTGAAATAGCAACATTTTCAATTTTCTTGATGAAAAATCAGTAGTCTAAATTCTAAGTGCTGTAAAAAATTGAGAAATTAATTGAAAAAAATTGACTAGACGTAGTTACCTGCAGAAACTTATCACCCAAAAAAATTATTTTGACTTTTTGATTGCAGATAAACCGATAGCGAGTTATGATGGCAACGCAATACAATTGTTCTTTTAGACGTCCGCCGAGATTTATCGTCCAAGGCTCACTTGTTCATAAAAGTTGATGAAAATTTTATAGAAAATGCTTTCAACCTTACTCTATTAAGTAGTTATTATTGACATAAATATATATCAACTGTGTCGTCAAAATAAATAATCGAAAGTATCCCTTTTTTATATCGAATGAACCCCCCTCCCCCCTCAATTTCACCTCTTACGCTTGATCTGAATTTCTTCATATGAAATCATCACTCATTTTTCTTTCAATCAGTCGGATATACTTTTCCCGCTTGATTAATTTTCATTTTTGTAATGCATCGCTGGATTGATTTTAAAAGCTCATCAGGCCCGATCTCAGTTCTAAATCCACGTGACTTGCCAACATACGCTTCATCTCATGAAAATAACTTTTTATCTGAAATGGTCATAAAATGTTTTCAAAAATAAATTTAAAAAATTTAAAAAAACTCCCGGCTGGAGTAAAAATCGAACACAAAAAAAGTAATCTGATAGAAAGCTTGAATAAAATTCCTGAATCTAAAAAGTATACAACAAATTAATAAATTTAAAATGGACAAAACAAATAAGTAAATTTAAAAGAATGAAATAAATAAATAAATTCAAAAAGGATGAAATAATTCAAGAAGTCATCTTAGTTTATTCATAGTTTCAATTATGATCGTTCGTTTGTATGAGTTCAATTTTTTGAATCGTGGTAATTTCCTCACTGCCCTCAATTCAGTCGGGAGACGTCATTCATTAAACATAAGTCGGGGGACGTTTTCTTTCGTATCGTGGAACATCTAAACCCAGATCGTCTTCATGTTCAATTAATGGCGTTTTCTTTGCACTGTTAAACATCTATATCCTATATCATCTTTATGTTTAATGAATGACGTCTCCCGACTGAATTGAGGGCAGTGAGGAAATTACCACGATTCAAAAAATTGAACTCATACAAACGAACGATCATAATTCAAACTATGAATAAACTAAGATGACTTCTTGAATTATTTCATCCTTTTTGAATTTATTTATTTATTTCATTCTTTTAAATTAACTTATTTGTTTTGGCCATTTAAAATTTATTAATTTGTTGTATTTTTTTTTAGATTCATGAATTTTATTCATGCTTTCTATCAGATTACTTTTTTTGTGTTCGATTTTTACTGCAGCCGGGAGTTTTAAAAAATTTTTTAGTTTATTTTATTTCATACTTTTTAAAGATAATTCGATATAATTTTCTCCACATCCGCCAATGATTGGAATCATTTAGCTCGAACAAGACGTCCACGTCACAAAATAATTTTTCCTACTAGTGTCATAATGTACTATTGTTTATGGATTCAATATCGTAAAACGTGACCACTGTATGGAAATTTGATGTGACAAGACTTTGAAAGTATCGACTAGCTGCGGCACTTGCTGGTTGTCCTTGGGCGCAGTTGAGTACGGTCTCAGCGAAATGTCAGCGCATCATGTGATTGTTCAGTGCGGCTCCATGTAGCCATGATAAATTGTCAGCCCATCGTGGAGTCTTGAGGGGGGCTTAATAGAGCCTTGACCAAATCTCAGTGCATTATGGAGATTTTAAGCGCGGCTCTATGAAGCCTAGACCAAATTTCTGTTCATTGCACAGTTTTTCGAGCGCGGCTCGACGTAGCCTTGACCAGATGTCAGCGCATTCCGCTCGTCCTTTCCAGTCATTACAAGTTTTGAATATGTGTTAAGCGAGTGAACATTAAATGAATGCTGCTTCGACGAGTGAACGGTAAATGAATGCTGCTTCGAAAAGAACCTGACTCATATAGGAAAAACAATGAAAACAAATATACATATTGTGCATTCTGACAAATCGCTTTGTCTAAAGTTTTGTCGATTAGAGGATAAAGTAAAAAATTGAATCCGACAACATTTTTTTTTTTTCGAATTGCCAATTCCACCGAGGTAAACAATATCACTGGGCATAACCACATCGTTCAGCTGAACATCCATATTTACGTTTTTCACAATCCTGATAACATTATCATACGTTGAATAAAAAATAATGAAATCATTAAACAATATCGTTCGTACGTGAAATCAGTTGATGACCATAAATAAAACAATATCACCGGGCATAACCACGTCATCCGACCTAACCTCCACATTCACATACATCTTAATTTCACGCCCGAATACAAGTATCCAGAATTATTAATTCTACGTGCTTGATAAAATCGTCAGTAGATCAATCCTGCTAACTAACTAATTATTGAACGTTAAATGGAGAATGCACTCTTTAAAAAAATATTGTTCATACGTGAATTCAATTGATAAAAAATTTTCACTCTGAATCACTCGAGAAAAAAAAATAAATTTCCGTTGAAAGTTCTGTTTCGAGGTTAAAACGATCGACCAATAGCGCTGTCTCTCTCACACTCAGCGATATCGTCCAGAGACTTGATGCAAAGCGCACGGATACGTTCCACTACACTTACACACGCGCTGTCACAGCAGATGATGCCGTGAAGTCCGCGATTCATGCAGTCGAACCCATCTAAATTGCGATTTGAGAAAAACGTTCAAATTTCTACATTTAATATCTCCGCGAGTTGAGATCTGATCATAAATATTATAGAAGCTAAACCCTCTCTGTGACTTCCGACACCGATTTAAATCGATTTGTAAGAAGAAAATTAGCCGTTTGGCCGGTAAAGCATTTCCAAGAAAACGCCAATTCACCTTGGTCGCGACGAAACACATAACTCCCGTTTTCAGCCGGGAGTTTGAAAATGGATTCTCGTCGATTACATTGCGTGCGTTTAGCCACGAAAACAAGGAAAAACGTCGTAAAACGTCGCGATAAACTTATAATAGAAAAACTTTGTTGGTTCACAATTATGAGTCTAACCAAAAGAGTTCACTGTCCACTTGCGTGGATTTATTGTTGCGCACATTGCTCCTAATGTATATGATTGGTTACATAAACTATAGGCATCGGTCCGGGTGACCCCCCCTCAGATTCTTTTCAAATTTTTTTGGGACGTAGTCCTTGATGACCTATATGTGCCTGAATTTTTTCAGATTTTTTCCTCCATTATTTCGGCTGTAGTAATTAAGGGCATTTCCTGACATTTCCGTTTTTTTTTTTTTCAATCTAATTTCATAGTATTGTATCGCAAAATGAAAATTACACTCAGAATGCATTTCTATGTGAAATTGTCTCAACTTTTTGAAAAAAATATTGATTCTCAGTTTGGACTAACGCAAAACTCTCAAAATTGACCTTTAATAATAAAAAGCTATTTTTCGGCCGTTGCGCATGTCTGAATTTTTTTTTCAATATTTTTTTCAGAAAGCTGAGAAAATTTCACATATGATACGTCAAATTCACGTTGGGATGTCTGTAAAAACTGCTAGAATCGATGAAAGTTCAAAAATTCAATGATAAGCCAAATTTTATTTTCTCCCTTCAAAATGTATAAATTCTCCTTCAATCCTCTTGAGCTATCGATCATTTTGAATTTTTGTCTTTTAGATAGAAATGCAACGTCTTGACTACTCCCAATATCCTGCAGTGAAAGAAAGTTATACGATTATTTATACAATGAAATCAAAAATAGACCTGCAACATTTCTTGAAAATATTTCTTTAATTGCAAAATAGTTTTTATTCGTTTTTAAAAACTTGAACAATAGAAAAATTCGAAGAATTCGACACAGGCCTTACAATAGCGGAACCTAAGATATTGCTAATTGGCGTAATGTTGTGAATTGATCCCTCGATGGGAGAAAGGAACGACGTATGACAGCGGCTGTGGAACGAAACCTCTCGAATCTCCGATGTAGGCGATGACTCAGATCAGGTGTGCGTGAAATACAAAAATTAACGCCAAAATATAACAACAATTCTAACTGATAATCGGTTCTGAATAAATTTCTTTAATATTTTTAAGGCTGCCGAAGGGAGGGTCGGCGGTGGACAGCTGACAGCGTGGGTTTGAGAGTGCTAAAGCGCAGTAACGGGGTGCCTCGAAAAACACCACGTTACAATATTGTAACAAAAAAGGGCCTAGCCGGTTGAGCATGTGAAATCTGCCCCCACATGTATCGATTCCAAATTAATACCATACATTGGCACTTATGTGATAGAAAATCCCTCCAACTTTCAACCTTCAATACGTATTTTTTTAGGAGTTATGGAGGGGGAAAGAAAAATCAAAAAAGTTTTTTTTCTCGAGAACGACCCAACCGATTTCGATGAAAAAAATATGTGTTGTGTATGTCAGTAGACGCATTCCATGAACATTTTTTGAAGAAATTCGGACAAGAAAAACGGGTCTTAATTTTTTTTTAAATTAAAAATAATTTTTTTTTGAAGTTATGTTTTATAGTGACACCCGCCATTTTTTTAAGGAATATTCTTTAAAATGTTCTTTTCAACATGTAATTTTTTCAAATTTTCGGAAGTGGTGCAACATAGTTAAAAAAAATGAAAAACGTACTCGGGATACTGTACGGTACACAATGTCCCGAGTGTACTATGGTGTAAGGTTCTCTCCGGCTATTCCGTCCAGAAACAACCTTTTTTGAGGTCATTGATTAGCAACGTTATTGGGAAATCTCATATTGTAACTCATATAATTTCATGAATATTGCTCTTCAACATTTATCGGTTCTAATTAGCGGAATACAGTGGAAAAAAATTGTACTAGTGTCAGTTCGTAACGTCATTTTTTGGACTCCATGTGGTACACTCAAGAAAAGAGACATTGAGTGCGAAAAATCGATTTTATATAATGTACAACATTGTAACACCATAATAATACTTTGTAATATGCCGGAGACAGGCGGGCACATGCTGTAAGAGAGAGAGAGAAAGAGAAAGACAGAGAGCGAGCGTACTCGGAGAAACGAAGACAGTTGGAGCCAAAGTAGCCCCAAGCTCTCTCTCTGTTTCAGTCTTCGATCTTCATCCGTTGGTGATTGTATTTCATGCATTGGGGAGACACCTCTTACGATCTTACAATTGAGATATGGCTCCATCAATGCATAAGCTTATGTGTGCCGGCTGCGATGTAATTTTGAGGAAAACTAAGGGGGAAAAAAAGTTAATTGGCAATAGAAATGAAGCAAACATTTTTTCTTCCTGTCTCAAACGGGTAATAGTTGTAAATGATATTTTATGTTGTAAATGTCGTCTCACTGTTTATAGAGAAAATAATTCGGACAAAAACTCTGGTTCTGAACCTGAAACAGATATTCCTGCTTCTGAATCAACGTCTAATGACCCACCATTCGAAGTCAAATTGAAACCAAATCAAGCAGATTCGGGGATTGAATATGTTGAAATTCCGATGCAGAGGTGTGTTGCCACCCATAAATGCTGCTGTTTTTGTTTTTCTTCCAATAATATAACTGTCATTCCTGCAGAAGCCCGCACGCAATGTTATATTAAGAAGAAAATCTTCATTCCAGCTGGAAATCGATGCTGCAAAACTCATCTCATAAGAAATCGATTATACGAGGAAGATCTTGAGCTTTTGAAAACGCATTCCAACACAACAAGACTGAGCGTGTCAGAATTGTCTAAAGTATTGGAAACTCTTTCTATCAAATGCGATTCTGCATTGTTTGACAAAATCGGTGAATTCGGTCTTTCAGAAAAACAAGTGCAAGTTTTTACGGGGTTATCTTGGGAAAATCTTCTTGAAATAAAGGACATGATGACTTCTATGCGGAACAGTCAATCTCGGTCAGTGATCCAAGCTATCGTTGTATTTCTCTTTAAACTACGTACGGGGAATTCAAATAAGATATTAGCTTCGATATTGAATATAGAAAATGAGCAGATAATTTCAGACTATTCTGCCAGTGTGGTCAAATCTTTTGAAAATGACATTCTACCAGGTCGGTTTGGCTTGAATTCTATTGATAGAGCTAACCTCATTCAAAATCATACAACGAAAATTGCTAAGACATTATTTGATGCTCATAATAACTTACTATTGATTTGCGATGGTACATATGCGCGACATCAAAAAAGTGCAAATAATGAATATCAAAGAAAATCTTTCTCTGGACAGAAGAAAGTTCCCTTGTGCAAGCCTTTCGCTATTCGTACGACTGATGGATATATAGTGGATATGCTTGGACCGTATCTTGCAAATCGGAATGATGCAGAAATCTTGAAAACCATCACTGAAGATGACAATGGCTTATGCAAATTCATGGAAAAAAGTGATATATTTGTACTTGATCGAGGCTTTCGAGATATAAAAAAACATTTGGAAGACAAGAATTTTAAGGTATTGATGCCCGCATTGAAAGGGAAAAGGAAGCAACTGACCGCAGAAGAATCCAACCAGTCTCGTTTTGTGACCAAAATTCGATGGGCAGTCGAAGCTGTTCACGGTATTCTTAAACAGAAGTATCGTCTCCTAGATCACAAAATGGACAACAAGTTAATACCGAAAGTTGGTATCTATTTCAGAATTGTATCATTTCTTAATAATACTTATGGTGAAAGGCTGCAATCTGACGGGGAAGTTACAGATCAAATCTTGGAAAGAATGCATGCTCAAAAAGGTGTAGAAAATTCATTGGCTACTGAGGCAGAGGAAAAAAGGTGGATACGACGAAAAACTCTCTTTCATGAAGTCACTTCAGAAGAAATCCTCGATTTTCCAGAAATGACTCAAGGCGATTTAGTAGTTTTTTCACGGGATCATATCAGCTTTCTCAGGCTGTATCTTATTTGGCGGAAATGTTGGATACGGATGGAAAATTGAGTCTTGCATATGCGAAAGAAGAGTCCAATGTGCTTGAATTCAAGGTGCAATCTCGACACATTTCTCGGACATCATACAGATGTTTTATCAGGTACAAGCCCAACAGCGTTGGAGTTTCTGGTGTAACACACTATGCATGTGAGTGTGCTAATGGCAGGCGGACTGTTGGTTGCTGTTCCCACATTGCTGCAATAGTGTACTACCTGTCCCATGCAAGATACTTATCAAGAATTATTCGGCCGGCTCAAATTCTTAGCGATATGTTTAAGAAAAATAATTATATTTCAGTGATTGATAACAACAGCGATGATGATTAAATTACAATTGTTGATCTGTGGGAGGTGAGTGGACTCACGGTAAAGAAGCACCCCGTATTGTGAGAGGCGAGGGGACTCACAGTAAAAAAGCACACCGTATTGTGAGGGGCGAGGGGACTCACAGTGAAAAAGCACCCCGTTTTGTGAGAGGCGAGGGGACTCACAATAAAAAAGCAACCCGTATTGTGAGAGGCGAGGGGACTCACAGTAAAAAAGCACCCCGTTTTGTGAGAGGCGAGGGGACTCACAATAAAAAAGCACCCCGTATTGTGAGAGGCGAGGGAACTCACAGTGAAAAAGCACCCCGTTTTGTGAGAGGCGAGGGGACTCACAATAAAAAAGCACCCCGTATTGTGAGAGGCGAGGGGACTCACAATAAAAAAGCACCCCGTTTTGTGAGAGGCGAGGGGACTCACAATAAAAAAGCATCCCGTTTTGTGAGAGGCGAGGGGACTCACAGTAAAAAAGCACCCCGTTTTGTGAGAGGCGAGGGGACTCACAATAAAAAGCACCCCGTATTGTGAGAGGCGAGGGGACTCACAATAAAAAAGCACCCCGTTTTGTGAGAGGCGAGGGGACTCACAATAAAAAAGCACCCCGTTTTGTGAGAGGCGAGGGGACTCACAATAAAAAAGCACCCCGTATTGTGAGAGGCGAGGGGACTCACAGTAAAAAAGCACCCCGTATTGTGAGAGGCGAGGGAACTCACAGTAAAAAAGCACCCCGTTTTGTGAGAGGCGAGGAGACTCACGGTAAAAAAGCTCCCCGCGTCGTAAGAGGCGAGGAGAATCACGGTCGAAAAGTACCTGTATTGTGAGAGGCGAGGTACACCATAGTACACTCGGGACACTGTGTACCGTACAGTATCCCGAGTACGTTTTTCATTTTTTTTAACTATGTTGCACCACTTCCAAAAACTCGGAAAATTACATGTTGAAAGGAACATCTCAAAGAATATTCCCAAAAAAATAGCGGGTGTCACTATAAAACGTAACGTCAAAAAAAAATTATGCTTAATTTTAAAAAAAATTAAGACCCATTTTTCTTGTCCGAATTTTTTCAAAAAAAAAATATTAAATGCGTCTGTCGACATACACAACATATATTTTTTTCATCAAAATCGGTTGGGGCGTTTTCGAGAAAAAAAACTTTTTTGATTTTTCTTTCCTCCTAAAAAAATACGTTTTGAAGATTGAAATTCTAAGGGATTTTCTATCACACAGGTGCCAATGTATAGTATCAATTTGAAATCGATACATGCGGGGGCAGATTTTACATGCTTAACCGGCTAAGCCCTTTGTTTAATTTCCCCATTTTTCATTGCGTCTTATCGACCCGAAGTCCATCGTCACCGAAACCGCAAAATACGGTGGCGATGTAAAAATAAGGATGCGCTGCGACTCATGTGAGCTCTACCCCCCCTCTTTTCCCCCCTGTACCCCCTCCCCGGACCGGAGAAAACAGCGAGAACAAGTCCCGACGGCGAGGCTCGTTAGCCGTCGCACGAGGCCCCCACCATCCCATCACGGTGGGGAGAACGAATTTACGCTACCGTCGCGAAAATGGAGCGCGGTGGCAATGAGACGCCGACGTACGGCGATGCGCGCGGCTCGTTAGCCGTCGCACGAGGCCCCCACCATCCCATCCCGGTGGGGCGAACGAATTTACGCCACCGTCGCGAAAACGGAGCACGGTGGCGCTGAGACACCGACGTACGGCGATGCGCGCGGCTCGCGATCACGTGAGGCCCCCCCTTGCCTCCCCAGCGAAGACCGAAGGACCCGGCAGAAGCCGGCAATCTCTTCACTTCGGGTCCGATTGTCGTAAATTAAGGAGCGATAGAGCAAGCGAGCGAGCGAATTCCGCCCCGAGGCCATGTGGGCCGAATTTTTGTAACGAGTGAGTACCCGATCTTCCTACCCGATCCCTTCATCCCAAAATTCGCAATTTCTCCCCGTTTATTCCTTTTCCCCGGTCACAATTGTTCCCCGTTTATTCTTTTTCCCGCTGTGTCGAGGTACTTCGGTATAAGAGCCGTTAGGCAGGATTCAGATCCCCACCCCTGACCCTGTCTCCTGTTCCCCGGTGAGCCGCTGAGCTATTATTTTTGTGAAATTCTATCTTTGATTGTAAATTGAGTTACCGTGTCGTTTCCGTCTAAACGACTGGCGCCCATTATAATATTGTTCTTTTCTTTTCGTGTTATTCAGAACCTCGTATCGAGGCAGCCATCGATTCTGCACACCCTTTTATTATTTTTTTTTGTCATCGAATAAATTACGCCAATTTTGTTATTTGAAACCCCTCTTTTATTTTTTTTTGTTTTCTTCATTTTTCCCTGTTCACCCTCGTTTGTCCCGAAAGTTGCAGATCACAAATCGCGCCCAACGTGGGGCCCGAGTAACCGAACTCCCTCAACCCGGTTGAGGCGTTCGTTTTGAAATTTCATAAGCGCTCACCCCGGCACCTAGAATCATCCCTGTTTTCTCTTTTATTATTTTATTTATCCTCAAGGTTTTTTTTGTTTTCTCAAGTTTTTTTTCGCGTAGCTAGGTTAGTCCGGAGACACCACTGCTCGACTTTATTCTCACCTGCAGCAATTATTTAGTGAATATCTCTGTGTTCAGTTTTTTTACCCCTTCTGTTTTTTTTGTTTTTTCGTTTGTTTTGCAATTTCATTCATACCGTTTTTCGCCGTTATTGAATTATTCCCCGAAATTACCGACTACCCCGTATTCTTGGATCACCCGTATTTACTGTCGCCATTGAATCACCCTGATATTGTTATTTTGTGCAACATTGTCCCAGTGGATATTTCTTTTTTTTGTGTGCCAGCCGACTCGACCCCGACTGACTATCACGAAACGCGAACTATAATTTACCCTACGAACCTAATTTTCAATTTTTTTTCTTCTCCCCCTGCCTTGAACCATATTGTGCAAATTCTTTTCCGGATCAATTGAATTTTTTTTCTCCTTTTTTCCCCTTTTCGCTTTTTCTAATTTCTTTTTTTTAATTATTTATTCAAGCCTAAGCCTTAGTCGAAAAAATTATTTAGTCCTTTTTGGCACTTCCCCTCCCCGTGAATCATTTTCCCGTCCCGCTCTTCTTGAAAATTTGTTTTTTTTCCTTCTCCCCTTTCTTCCCCAAATAAATTACCATGGACTTCCCCTTACTCCCGCCGGCTGTGACCACCACGGGAGGCTCGGCCCCCACCACGACCGTGACCGTGACCACGACCGCAACGACGCCCAGTTTCGTGAATACTCGTACGTCGAGCCCCCACACCTACAACCAACCCCCGACCGAGGCAGCTGCACGCGCCCGGTTACAGGCCGACATAGACGCCATTAGAATAAATCTACTGAATATGCCAAACAAGCGTGACGTCTTTCGCCTGTGCGACCATGAGAGGTTAAGCACGAAAGGCGAAATGGAGGATGTCGCTAACCGTTATTGGCGCTACGAGATCCGCCGCCTCTACCCCCAGGCTAGCGTCGATTGGGATGCTGAAGATGACGAGCGCCTGGACGCGCCACCCTTTTGTCTCACTACCGCACTCCTGCATCCTGAGTTCGATGACACCCTCCGCAGCCTCCACACCCGACAGGCCCCAGCATCCCGACCCCCCCTGTCCAGCGGTCAGTCCCATGGTCCCTACCAAGACCCCATTTCCCTCAATGAAACGGACGACCTGATGTCGCATCACGACATCTCCCAACCCACACCGACACCTCCTCCCCGCGCTCCCCTAGCCCCCCAAGCCCCCACTGTCACATTCGCCCCCGAGCTCCAACGCAGTCGACCAGTCTCTCGCCCAACCCCCGCTGCCTGCCCCCTATCTGCTCCCCTGATTCCCATGCTTCCCCCACCCCCTGCGCCCGAGATCCATGACACCTTCACCCTGCCCCGAAGACAGTTGCCCCGGGGGAACAGCACCAGGCTGAGGCCCGAAGCTCTGTCCCGCCCTGCCAACCGATGGAGCTTAAATCTTTCTACCACCACCCAGACCCGTGATACCGCCGGAGTGGACCACTTTCGACGGTTCGGTCCGAGGTTTGCGGGAACCCGGGAAGAGGACGGTGAGGAGTTCCTCCTCCGGTTACACGAATACTGCGAGAGCAGAGGGTATACCGAGGAGGACCTCCTGAGGCTCGTGTCCGAAGCTTTCTCGGACGAGGCCCGTAGATGGTGGCGACCGGAGCGCGACAATTGGAGTGATTATGAGGGTTTTCTCTACCACTTCCGTTCGCGCTTCGGCCACAATGACCTCCAGGAACGACTGCGATGCGAGATGAATTCCCGATACCAAGGCCCCGGAGAGACAGCGGGAGAGTTCCTCACCAGCATGCGCACCTACTTTTATTATCTTACCCCCCCGCTTCCGTTGGAAGCTCAGCTCGACCACTGCTACAACAACATGTCCCTTGACCTGACCAAGCACATTCGCCGCGAGGAAATCACTAGCTTCGCCGATTTCACGTGGCGGTGTCGCCGGATCGAGACGATGAAGGAAAGAAAAAAAATCGTCCGGCAATACCTCCATCCCTCCCAGTGCGTACTTCCTAGCGCGGCTGACCAACCCCCCTTTAAGAACCGTGGTAGAAACCCCACGGCAGCTATCAGTCGAAACCCCACTAACCAATCCCCCGAGGTTCCAGAACCCCTGATCCCCAGTCCCGTTGCCGAAACATCAGCCCCCGATAAAAAATACTTCGTCCGAAGCTCCGCCCCCCCCCCCCGCGTACCCCAAGATCCCCTCCCTCTTATCCATTAACCCCGCATACATTCCCCCAACCCCCCGGGTCAGATCCACGACGGTCAGATGTTTCAACTGCAAGGAGCAGGCACACATCTACCGTGAGTGTCAGAAAGAACTAGCGCGATTTTGCCGAGTGTGCGGCCTCGTCGGAGCTGAGGCAACCTCGTGTTCCCGATGCCGACGAATTCGTGAGGGAAACCCCATGGGGGGGGAGGGGGGGCAGCAAACGTTACCCCCCCTGAACGAAATAATTCCCTTAACCCTTGCATTTTCCCCCAACCCCAGTCTCCCCCCAAACCCCGCTCTTCCCCCGCACTGAAGATTCTTCCTACACCCCGCGCCTCCCCTAAAGTACAGACCCCCTCCCAACCGCGAAGTGTTCCGAAATCACGGAAACTCCCCGCAACTCATACCCCTTCCGACCCCCGAAAACCCGCTGGAAGTAACAATTCCTCAGATGTTCGAGATTTCCACGAGAATAGCGATCCGTCCTACCCCCGAAACCCCTGTGACGACGATGCCGCCCCCGAACCCCGGAGTCCTCCTGAAAATAAAGTGGTCTCTGAATTCCAAAAATCCTCTGAAAATAATTCTTCCCTTGAACTCTGAAACTCCCCTGATAACGAAACTTCCTGTGAAACCCGAAACCCCCTTAGAAACATTACCTCCCCTGAACTCCGAAAAATCCCTAAAAATAATGTTTCCCCCAGACCCCGAGATATTCCCGCAACCGGTCTTTCTCCCAATGCCCCAAGCTTCCCCGAACCTCGTATGTTTTCCGAATCCCGTACTTCCCCTGAATCGAGCAAATTCGCCGAACCAGGTACTCCCAAGGGACCCAGTACCCTCCCCGAACCAAGCATTTTTTACGGACCAAGCACCTCATTCGACCCAAGGACCTTCTTCCAACCGCTTACCCCCTCCGAACCAGAACCCCAGCTCCGTCAACCACCCCCGTTGACCCCAGATCACGTGGAGATAGACGCCTGCGGAGAGGAAAATCGTCACTACCTTTGGTTGACTATCCGCGGGCGGACTATCGAAGCCTTGGTGGATTCAGGGTCCACCCGATCGTACCTCAGTCCCACCCTGGTGGAGACTAAAGGACATGGTGAGACCCTGTACCGGAAGCGTGAGGGTGGCCAACAATGCCACTGTCCCAATGCTTGCCGGAGTCACCCTCAATATCACGCTATCCGGCCTATCCAAACCCTTACCCCTGCGAATAGCCCCCTTAAGCTATGATGGCCTGTTAGGAATGGACTTCTGTCAACTATTCGGTCTGTTGATCGATTACGCAGCCAATACCTGGTGTCTACCTGGAGGCACCCCCCGAGCGTTCATTGACACCGGTCCCGTCCCCGCAGACCCCATAGATGAACCCGAAACCGCTGGTCTAGTAGAAATTCCCGCTGCCACGACCCGTCAACTCACTTCTCTCCTAGACCAGCTGGTAAAACCCAACACCACTGGAGTCCTTAGCTGCACCCTCAATATCCAGCATATCATCGATGTTGGTGGCCATTCCCCAATCGGACAGAGACCCCGCACTATTTCCCCGTACCTCCTGCGATTTGCCCAAGCTGAGGTGGATAAGATGATCACCGAGCAGGTAATTGAGCCCTCCAGCAGTGGCTGGCTGAGTAATCCCGTGATCGTCCCGAAACCCAATTGCAAACATAGGTTTTGCATTGATTATCGGGACGTTAATAAAGTTACCCGGAAAGATGCCTACCCCCTCCCTAACCTAGACCGAATCCTGGATGGCCTACGACAAGCCCACCACATTTCCAAACTCGACCTGAGCCAAGCCTACTTCCAAGTGCCCCTCGAACCCGCTAGTCGACCCATCACCGCCTTTGCTGTCCCTGGTCGGGAGCTTTTCCAGTTCACCCGTATGCCCTTTGGATTAACGAACGCCCCCGCCACCTTCCAGAGGTTAATGGACCGATTAATACGGCCCGAGTGGGAACCTCACGTCTTCGCCTACCTGGATGACGTGATCATCGCTACGGAGACGGAGGAGGACCATTTTAAATATTTGCGATTAGTGTTGACGGCGCTCTCGGGTGCTAATCACGAGATCAATCGGGAGAAAAGCTCTTTTTTCTGCCCGGAGATGAAGTACCTGGGATACGTCGTCACACGACACGGACTAGAAGCAGACCCCGACAAAGTAGCCCCCGTCCTGCAGTACCCTCCCCCGAAAACCCTGAAACAGCTGCGGAGATTCCTAGGAATGGTTGGCTGGTATGCCCGGTTCCTGGGAGACATCTCCGAGCTTAAAATCCCCCTGGTGCGATTACTTGGCAAAGATGTACCGTGGCACTGGGGGGAAGAACAAGCCACCGCATTCGAAGCCATGAGACAAGCCCTCGCCACCACCCCCGTATTATCCCGACCCGATTTCTCCAAACCCTTCACGATCCACACCGACGCCAGTGACCATGCGATGGGGGCAGTTCTGACCCAAGAAATTGATGGTGAAGAACACCCCATCGTATTTTGTAGCAAAGTCCTGACCCCTGCCCAGAAGAAATACAGCGTGACCGAACGAGAGTGCCTTGCGGTATTATGGGCTGCGAAGAAATTGCGCCCATATATCGAGGGTACCTCGTTCCGAGTGATAACCGACCACAGTAGTTTGCGCTGGCTACGGAACCTCCGAGATCCTGCCGGGCATCTTGCCCGGAGGGCCCTGCAAATGCAAGACTTGGATATGGAGGTGATCCATAGGAAAGGAGCCCTGAATGTAGTCCCTGACGCCCTATCCCGAATGTTCGACGGAATCGAGGAAGCCCTAGCAGCCATTGGAGAGTCCATAGATCCCTGGTACCGCGACCAATTGCAAAATGTCCACGATTTCTCGTCCAAATACCCTGATTGGAAGATTGAGGACAACAGGCTTTACCACCACCGCCCCCACCCGATAGTAAACCCAGCCCTCGTTGACCTGAACGCCTGGAAACTAGTCCTGCCCCATGATTCCCGTTTACGAGCCATGCAAGATGCCCACGACCACCCCCAGTCTGGGCACCTGGGGATTGACAAAACGTTCCACCGAGTCACCCAGGATTTTGCATGGCCCGGGATTTTCCAGGATGTGGCTAAGTTCGTGCGTGGGTGCCAAACCTGCCAGATGAGCAAGACAGAGCAGGGAGCTCCTGCAGGCCTCATGCGCAAACGAACCACCGAAGGCCCCTGGACCGTGGTTGCAGCTGATGTGATGGGCCCATTCCCACCCAGCAAAAGCCGCAACCGATACATCCTGGTCTTCCAGGACTTGTTCACAAAATTCGTTGAAGCCACCCCCCTGAGAACCTCCACCGGACTCGCAATAGTACATGCCCTGGAAACCCTGATCTTCAACCGGTGGGGATGCCCTCGCTATCTCCTGACGGACAACGGCACCGAATTTGTGAACAAGCACATGACGTCCCACCTTGAGCAGTATGGAGTCCGCCAAACCACCATCCCCCCGTACCATGCCCAAGCCAACCCCGTAGAACGAGTCAATAGAACCCTGAAGACAATGATTATTTCGTACGTCGGTGACGACCACCAAAATTGGGACGTTCACCTCCTCGAATTATGTTTTGCCCTCAATACCGCCGTCCAAAGTTCCACCCACATGACTCCCGCATTCCTGAACTTTGGAAGGAACCCCAGACCCGCGAAAAATATCCTTAACGAACTCCCGATCCCGCGATCTGGAACGACCGAATGAAGCGATTGCCCCTGCTCCACGACTGGGTCAGAAAGAACCTGTCCGGTGCTGCGAGACGGCAGGCCCAGTATTACAACCGCGGAAGAGCCGACCGCGAGTTCCAGGTGGGCGATCTCGTCCGCCGGAAGAATCGGGTTTTGTCGTCCGCAGCGCAAAACTTCGCCGCGAAACTAGCCCCGAAATACCGTGGACCCTACACCATTACCCGAAAAATTTCCCCTGTAGTTTACGAAATCCACCTCCCGTTGAAAAAGAAAAACCAGAAAGTCCATATCAAAGATTTAGTCCCGTACCAACATCCCTATGACATGACTGAGACAGAACCGACAGATGCACCCCCTGCTACACCTTCGACCCCAGCATGCTCCCCGAAAACTCCTGGTGTGTTAATCAGAACCCCGACTTTACAGGAAAACCAACAACACCAGGATGGAGAGGAGAACCGTCCGACCGGGCCGGGGAGGGATCCGGACGACCCCCGCCCGGTGAGACGAGGTAGGGTACGACACCCTGTGGCCGGACCAGGCCCGGGAGCGATACGAGCGCGAGGCCGCGCAGCACGAGGCCGAACAACGAGCACGGCACTTCCCGATAGCCAGGACCGTTACCCGCTCCGCTCCCGTCGTGATCCCAACCCCCACAAAACCCTCAACCAACCCCCCCCCCCCCCCAAAACCCCAATCCCCCCGATCCCTGCCCCCGCTAAAGCACCCACCCAGAAAACCCTAGCCAAACCCGACCCCCTCGCCCCGAAAATCACCCCCAAGAGAACTGCTCCCGAAATTAACACCATAATTGCTCCTTCCGCCCTCCCCAAGTCCCCGAAGCCAATCCAACCGACCCGAATACCCACCCAGATCCCCCTTCCAGAACCGGTACTCGGCACGTCCCGTCGATCCCAGCCCTGGACAGACGGGCCATTCCCCCTCCCTAATCCCACCAATTCACGACCGAGTTTGACGGAGGCCATCCGCCGACTCAGAGCCCGATTCCCCGCTCCCCGTCCCAAACCTCTGATACCCCCTCCACCTCTGAATCCCCAAACCATCCCTGCCCTGATGTCCCTAACTCTCAGCCCCCGCCCACTGCCCCCCGATCCCGGTACCCCATTTCTATGCTGGCGATGTGGCCAGCCAAACCATCGCTCCTCCGATTGCCCCCGCCACCTTACCTCCCGTTCCCCGACGCCCCCACCTCTGGCTCCCCATCCACCACCACCCCTAGCTCACCTGACACCCCCCCCCCCCTTCCCAGCCCCAGCCATAGACCTCTGCTGCTGGAACTGCGGCCTGCGCGGACATATCGCGACCCACTGCCGCACGAAGCTCGATGGTCGTCCACAGATGCTCTGGGAGGAGTAGGAGCGAAGAGGAAGCCCCGAACACGTTTTCTCCCCCCCCCCCTTCGTTCGCCCTCGTTTCTTTTTTTTGTTCGCGTTTGTTCTTTTCCCGTCCCCCCCGTCTCCCTTCGTCGACAGCCTCCCAAAGAGTTTTGTTTTATTTTACGCTGGTCTGAGACCAGAGAAGAGGCTGCAAGGGAGAACGCCGGCACGGCGCGACGAAACGAGTGTTCAACATCATTTTTCATTTTTTTTTCTTCTTAGTCATTGACGACACGTTTATTTTTTTTTCGTTCTTTTGAGTTCTTTATTATCATTTTAAGTTGGCTGTGATTTACCTTTTAAGTTCTATTGTTAAGTTGTAAGGGGGTTGCAAAGGGCACCCCCGCAACCCAGCCCGATTTATTAAATAACGTTCACATTACCACTGAATTAAACCAAGTTAATAACCAGGTCACGAACCCCCATCCCGATCCCATTCCCGAGAATTCCTCCCGGAGTGAGTGTGTGTGTGCTCAGGTCGTCGAGAGACGAACCTTCGGCAAGTGGGGGGGAGTTGTGACGTGGCGGTCACAATTCCTCCCCCCCCCCGATCCGGATCGAAGTCCCCGCGTCCTCGGCACCTGAAACATTAAAAATGAATATTAATAATAACCCCGACACATTTGAATATTTATTGATTATTTAAGGATTAGGTAATTAGAATAATCAACTAGGAAATAAGAACTCGGCCCACCTTCCATCCCTGACCCGATACAAACCCTCCGTCCTAGTCTCCCCGTCGAAACCCCGGAACACTTCCACCGCAGCCGGCGAAGATCCGACAACCTGAAAAATATACAGTTAACTAATAGTAACCACAACACCCTTCCCAAATACACCCCCTTAACCCCCAGCACCCCACATCCCTTAAATAATCCCCCATACTTACCCGCAACCCCTCGGTGACGATAAATGGTCCGTCGTCAACCCAACGGAGGCCCAGCAGTCGCACGCAAGGAGAAAGGAGTCCCTGAGGCGGTGTAGACGACTTCAGAACGTCGCAGAGGCCCTGGGGGAATTTCCCTGAACGGATCAGGAGCCCCGAGGCCTCTCGGATCGAGTCCAGCTTCCCACCGTAACAGAATCCGGAGATAACCTCAAAATTCCCCCGAAGTTCCCGGAAAACACCAGACTTAACTCCTGAAGCGGAAACTCACGCACCACTGGCCACTGTTTCACTGTACCACCCCCCCCCCCCCCCCCCCGATGACCCGGACAGCTCAGCCCCGACCAACCTCGTGACGGATATCCCACGTAAAACCGCGAGGTGGTACACAACAGGAGTCGAGCTGTCAAAACTGGAAACCGTAGCACCCGCGGGCCGAGGAAGGCGCAACTAGTATCCAAAATAACCGTCCGAGGGAGCCACCTTACGGACCCTCGGCGGAGGCCTGTTGGAGCGAGCCCCGATGCCAGTGGCGCGAACGAGCGCCCACACCCGGACCCCGACAAGATTCGAACCCGCGACCCCGATTGGCTGCTGGAGCCCAATCAGCGACGCCAGCCGCAGCACGAGTGACCCAACCGTAATCGATAGATCGATTCGAGCAGCCGCCGTCGCGGCCAATCAGCGGGGAGAATCAGCGAAGAAGAAGCAAGAAGACGGCGACGGCCATTACTCGTCACTTCGATCCGAGATCCCCATTGATATAGACGTGCGAGTAGAGTTCAGAGTGTAATATCGTTTTTTTCGAGCGTTTATCGTTTTTTTTGAGCGTTGAGAGGAGAGAAAGGCGACGAGGAGAGTTGGAGAGAGTACGAAGGAAAGTGAGGAGCGAGAGGCGACCGGAAAGAGGCAAGAGGAGTATTAGGAAGGAGAGAAAAGCGAGGAGAGAGACGTGAGGAAAAGCGCATCGAGCGTAGTAGGACCGAGAGAGTGTGAGAAAGGCCGTCGTAGGCCCCCCGCGAAGTGAGTGTGTTTTATTCCCATTTTCCAAACCCCCAATTTACCCGATTTTCCTTCCCGTGACCCCCGAATTCATTAATCAGTGCATAATATAATTTTTGCCCCGTCATCGCGCGACGGAGAACACGCGGTCCCGTCGCGCCATTTTGTGCCCCGCGAGTTTTCGGCGGCCATTGCCGTGCGTGCGCGAGCAGTGGTGCTCCTTCGCGATCAAGTTCAGTGTAGGATTTTTGAACGATTTTTCCCTGAGTAACTCTTCTGTTTTTTTTATTATTCAGTATTTTCTTTTGCGTTTTGGTGCCGAGGTATTTTTAAGAGCCATAGACAGTGCCCCCACCCCCTGTTTGTGTCCATCCCCGCCGACGGCTAGCCGCGCGTCGAGAGTTTTCACCCGTGATTTTCCTAATTCAATATTATTTTATTTTCGTTCATTATTTCTTTTTTTTTACGTTCTTTCCTTTTTTTTATTTTTATCGGTGTTGCTCCCGCCTGAGCAACTGGCGCCCAAATTTTCCCTTTTCATCTTTTTTTTTTGGAATACAATATTTTTCATAGTGACCAGCGTCGGCCAGCCCCCCGTCTACCCCGTTTCCCCCTCCCTCAAGAGACCGCCATTCCCCTCCCCCGCGTAAGAGTTAGGATACGACCGATTATCATTCGTTTTATTATTTATTTTTGCGAATTATTATTTTTTTTTGAGGCGATTATTATTTGTTTTATTATTTCTTTTTGGCCAATTGTTATTTTGTTTTTGAGGCAGTTATAGTTTACTTGGTTATTTATTTTTGCGGATTACTATTTCAGTTTGAGACAATTATTATTTATTTTATTATTCCTTTCGGCGGATTGTTATTTTGTTTTTGCTGTGCCCTCATGGTCGCACAGGCGAAAGATGTCACGCTTGTTTGGCATATTCAGTAGATTTATTTTAATGGCGTCTATGTCGGCCTGTAACCGGGCGCGTGCAGCTGCCTCGGTCGGGGGTTGGTTGTAGGGGTGGGGGCTCGACGTACGAGTATTCACGAAACTGGGCGTCGTTGCGGTCGTGGTCACGGTCACGGTCGTGGTGGGGGCCGAGCCTCCCGTGGTGGTCACAGCCGGCGGGAGTAAGGGGAAGTCCATGGTAATTTATTTGGGGAAGAAAGGGGAGAAGGAAAAAAAACAAATTTTCAAGAAGAGCGGGACGGGAAAATGATTCACGGGGAGGGGAAGTGCCAAAAAGGACTAAATAATTTTTTCGACTAAGGCTTAGGCTTGAATAAATAATTAAAAAAAAGAAATTAGGAAAAGCGAAAAGGGGAAAAAAGGAGAAAAAAAATTCAATTGATCCGGAAAAGAATTTGCACAATATGGTTCAAAGCAGGGGGAAAAGAAAAAAAAATTGAAAATTAGGTTCGTAGTGTTAACTGTTTAGAGTTAATTTAATTTATGTCAGGATTCTCGTAAGGCCACGCCGGACCACTCACCTGCCTTTTCGTTGTTTTTCGCGGGAAGGAGGGGAGGTGGGGCAGAATAAATTGTTACACGACGTAAGGTTTGAATAATATTACGGCGTTGCCGCTAATGAATATATATGTATTTAAAGAAGGTAATATTAAATGTAAAGGTGTCGTGGACACGTGGTGCGCCACGACTCGATGGGGTTTGACTAGGGCGACTAAGCGCGTTTCGTCGCGATAACCATCTCGGTGATAGACGGCGTACGTTAAATTCGGAGTTGGCTTTCGCCCGCGTTACGTCTCGATACGATATATAAAGAACTCGATAGTGGTGGTCGACGACTCGCTTTCGTCTCCCACGCCTTGCGTTGCACTCGCAACGACTTCTCGCGATATTCGACCTGCGTGGTCGATACTCGATATCGTGGTCTTTCGATTCCACGTCCGTTCTCTTCGCTCGCTACTCGCGTACTGTCCTCGCTCCGCCGCGCACGCTCGATTATGCGCCGCCGAGAATGTTCGAGAACATTCTCGGAGGTTCTAGTCACTTCGGTCACTTCCGGCGCCCGCACTCGCGCGCCTGCGCACTGGCGTTCACAGTAGGGTAAATTATAGTTCGCGTTTCGTGATAGTCAGTCGGGGTCGAGTCGGGTTGCACACAAAAAAAAGAAATATTCACTGGGACAATGTTGCACAAAATAACAATATCAGGGTAATTCAAGGGCGACAGTAAATACGGGTGATCCAAGAATACGGGGTAGTCGGTAATTTCGGGGAATAATTCAATAACGGCGAAAAACGGTATGGATGAAATTGCAAAACAAACAAAAAAACAAAAAAAACAGAAGGGGTAAAAAAACTGAACACAGAGATATTCACTGAATAATTGCTGCAGGTGAGAATAAAGTCGAGCAGTGGTGTCTTCGGACTAACCTAGCTACGCAAAAAAAGTCTTGAGAAAACAAAAAAAACTTTAAAAATAAATAAAATAATAAAAGAGAAAACAGGGGTGATCCTAGGTGCCGGGGTGAGCGCTTATTAAATTTCAAAACGAACACCTCAACCGTGTTGAGGGAGTTCGCTTACCAGGGCCCCACGTTGGGCGCCAATTTGTAATCTGCGACTGGTCGGGAGTGGGGGGAAAATAACAGGGAGTGGGAAAAATAAAATAAATGACAAAAAAGTAAACCAGAGGTGTAAGGTAGAATAAAAAAGTAGTACGAATGTATTTGACGAAAAAAATGAAATAATGGGGTTCCGCAGATCAGATAGCTGCCCCTTTCCGGGGTTCAATACAATAAATCCTAGATAATTAACAAAACAAAAGGACAATCAAATAATAATTCGCCGGAGAATAAAAGATAACCAAAGAAAAAAAGATTGAAGAAATAGTTGATAATAATCGCAAACAGAAATAATAACGTAAGTAATAGAACGAGAATCCGCAAAAAGAAATAATAAAATAAATAATAATTGTCTCAAACTGAAATAGTAATCCGCAAAAATAAATAACCAAGTAAACTATAACTGCCTCAAAAACAAAATAACAATCCGCCGAAAGGAATAATAAAATAAATAATAATTGTCTCAAACTGCAATAGTAATCCGCAAAAATAAATAACCAAGTAAACTATAACTGCCTCAAAAACAAAATAACAATTGGCCAAAAAGAAATAATAAAACAAATAATAATCGCCTCAAAAGAAAATAATAATTCGCAAAAATAAATAATAAAACGAATGATAATCGGTCGTATCCTAACTCTTACGCGGGGGAGGGGAATGGGGGTCTCTTGAGGAAGGGGGAAACGGGGTAGACGGGGGGCTGGCCGTAGCTGGTCACTATGAAAAATATTGTATTCCAAAAAAAAAGATAAAAGGGGAAAATTTGGGCGCCAGTTGCTCAGGCGGGAGCAACACCGATAAAAATAAAAAAAAGGAAAGAACGTAAAAAAAGAAATAATGAACGAAAATAAAATAATATTGAATCAGGAAAATCACGGGTGAAAACTCTCGACGCGCGGCTAGCCGTCGGCGGGGATGGACACACACAGGGGGTGCGGGCACTGTCTCTGGCTCTTAAAAAATACCTCGGCACCAAAACGCAAAAGAAAATACTAAATAATAAAAAAAAGAACAGAAGGGTTACTCAGGGAAAAGTCGTTAAAAAATCCTACGCTGAACTTGATCGCGAAGGAGCACCACTGCTCGCGCACGCACGGCAATGGCCGCCGAAAACTCGCGGGGCACAAAATGGCGCGACGGGACCGCGTGTTCTCCGTCGCGCGATGACGGGGCAAAAATTATCTTATGCACTGATTAATGAATTCGGGGGTCACGGGAAGGAAAATCAGGTAAATCGGGGTTTGGAATAATGGGAAAAAAACACACTTACTTCGTGGGGGGCCTACGACGGCCTTTCTCACACTCTCTCGGTCCTACTACGCTCGATGCGCTTTTCCTCACGTCTCTCTCCTCGCTTTTCTCTCCTTCCTCTCGCCTCTTTCCGGTCGCCTCTCGCTCCTCACTCTCCTTCGTACTCTCTCCAACTCTCCTCGTCGCCTTTCTCTCCTCTCAACGCTCAAAAAAAACGATAAACGCTCGAAAAAAACGATATTACACTCTGAACTCTACTCGCACGTCTATATCTATGGGGATCTCGGATCGAAGTGACGAGTAATGGCCGTCGCCGTCTTCTCGCTTCTTCTTCGCTGATTCTCCCCGCTGATTGGCTGCGACGGGGGCTGCTCAAATCGATCTATCGATTACGGTTGGGTCGCTCGTGCTGCGGGTGGCGTCGCTGATTGGGCTTCAGCAGCCAATCGGGGTCGCGGGTTCGAATCTTGTCGGGGTCCGGGTGTGGGCGCTCGTTCGCGCCACTGGCATCGGGGCTCGCTCCAACAGGCCTCCGCCGAGGGTCCGTAAGGTGGCTCCCTCGGACGGTTATTTTGGACACTAGTTGCGCCTTCCTCGGCCCGCGGGTGCTACAGTTTCCAGTTTTGACAGCTCGACTCCTGTTGTGGACCACCTCGCGGTTTTACGTGGGATTTCCGTCGCGAGGGTGGTCGGGGGTGAGCTGTCCGGGTCATCGGGGGGGGGGTGGTACAGTGAAAGAGTGGCCAGTGGTGCGTGAGTTTCCGCTTCAGGAGTTAAGTCTGGTGTTTTCCGGGAACTTCGGGGGAATTTTGAGGTTATCTCCGGATTCTGTGACGGTGGGAAGCTAAACTCGATCCGAGAGGCCTCGGGGCTCCTGACCCGTTCAGGGAAATTCCCCCAGGGCCTCTGCGACGTTCTGAAGTCTTCCACACCGTCTCCAGGGACTCCTTTCTCCTTGCGTGCGACTGCTGGGCCTCCGTTGGGTTGACGACGGACCATTTATCGTCACCGAGGGGTTGCGGGTAAGTATGGGGGATTATTTAAGGGATGTGGGGTGCTGGGGGTTAAGGGGGTGTATTTGGGAAGGGTGTTGTGGTTACTATTAGTTAACTGTATATTTTTCAGGTTGTGGGATCTTCGCCGGCTGCGGTGGAAGTGTTCCGGGGTTTCGACGGGGAGACTAGGACGGAGGGTTTGTATCGGGTCAGGGATGGAAGGTGGGGTGAGTTCTTATTTCCTAGTTGATTATTCTAATTACCTAATCCTTAAATAATAAATAAATATGATTGGTTCCATAAACTTAAACTATAGGCATCGGTCCGGGTGACCCACCCTCAGATTCTTTTCAAATTTTTTTGGGATGTAGTCCTTGATGACCTATATGTGCCTGAATTTTTTCAGATTTTTTCCTCCATTATTTCGGCTGTAGTAATTAAGGGCATTTCCTGACATTTCCGTTTTTTTTTTCAATCTAATTTCATAGTATTGTATCGCAAAATGAAAATTACACTCAGAAAGCATTTCTATGTGAAATTTTCTCAACTTTTTGAAAAAAATATTGATTCTCAGTTTGGACTAACGCAAAACTCTCAAAATTGACCTTTAATAATAAAAAGCTATTTTTCGGCCATTGCGCATGTCTGAAATTTTTTTTCAATATTTTTTTCAGAAAGCTGAGAAAATTTCACATATAATACGTCAAATTCACGTTGGGATGTCTGTAAAAACTGCTAGAATCGATGAAAGTTCAAAAATTCAATGATAAGCCAAATTTTATTTTCTCCCTTCAAAATGTATAAATTCTCCTTCAATCCTCTTGAGCTATCGATCATTTTGAATTTTTGTCTTTTAGATAGAAATGCAATGTCTTGACTACTCCCAATATCCTGCAGTGAAAGAAAGTTATACGATTATTTATACAATGAAATCAAAAATAGGCCTGCAACATTTCTTGAAAATATTTCTTTAATTGCAAAATAGTTTTTATTCGTTTTAAAAAACTTGAACAATAGAAAAATTCGAAGAATTCGACACAGGCCTTACAATAGCGGAACCTAAGTTATTGCTAATTGGCGTAACTGTCTTAAACACGATTTCGTTATGGTTCATTTATTTCAAGTCGAATTGGTAGCTTACTTAAATAAAAAATTTCATGTGGTAAAAAGAATTCACTACTTCAGTGATGGAGCGTCGCAGCAATTTAAAAATAAAAACGCATTTACAAATTTATGTTATCATGAAAATGAGTTCGATATTGAGGCTGATTGGCATTTTTTCGCGACCGCGCATGGCAAAGGACCGTGTGATGGTTTGGGAGGGGCCATTCAGCGAAATGCAAGAAAAAGGTCGTTGCAGATGGACCCAGACGAACACATTCTTACACCATACGATTTGTTTGAGAGGACAAATCAAAGTCTGCCAAATATCGACGTTGCGTTCGTTGAGGGGAGGAAATATTCTGAATTAAAGCCAACGTTAGATGAACGAGCATCTCACTCGAAATCAATCAAAGGGACCCGATCAATTCACAACATTACGCCAATTAGCAATAACTTAGGCTCCGCTATTGTAAGGCCTGTGTCGAATTCTTCAAATTTTTCTATTGTTCAAGTTTTTAAAAATTAATAAAAACTATTTTGCAATTAAAGAAATATTTTCAAGAAATGTTAAGGCCTATTTTTGATTTCATTCTATAAATAATCGTATAACTTTCTTTCACTGCAGAATATTGGGAGTAGTCGAGACATTGCATTTCTATCTAAAAGACAAAAATTTTAAATGATCGATAGCTCAAGAGGATTGAAGGAGAATTTATACATTTTGAAGGGAGAAAATAAAATTTGGTTTATCATTGAATTTTTCAACTTTCATCGATTCTAGCAGTTTTTACAGACATCCCAACGTGAATTTGACGTATCATATGTGAAATTTTCTCAGCTTTCTGAAAAAAATATTGAAAAAAAATTTCAGACATGCGCAATGGCCGAAAAATAGCTTTTTATTATTAAAGGTCGATTTTGGAAGCTTTGCGTCAGTCCAAACTGAGAATCAATATTTTTTTCAAAAAGTTGAGACAATTTCACATAGAAATGCATTCTGAGTGTAATTTTCATTTTGCGCTACAATACTATGAAATTAGATTGAAAAAAAAAAAAAACGGAAATGTCAGGAAATGCCCTTAATTACTACAGCCGAAATAATGGAGGAAAAAATCTGAAAAAATTCAGGCACATATTGGTCATCAAGGACTACATCCCAAAAAAATTTGAAAAGAATCTGAGGGGGGGTCACCCGGACCGATGCCTATAGTTTATGGAACCAATCATATTCAAATGTGTCGGGGTTATTATTAATATTCATTTTTAATGTTTCAGGTGCCGAGGACGCGGGGACTTCCATCCAGATCGGGGGGAGGAATTGTGACCGCCACGTCACAATATATATATGGGGCATTCCTGGGAATTTCGGCAACTTCAGACAGTTGGGTCAAAATTTTTGCCCCCCAATTTTTTCTATTAATATGTGTTGAAAATAAAGGGACACGTATTTCGGCGTTTTTTATTTTGAGCCCTCACTTTCGAAATACGGTCAAATGAAGTTTTTGAAGTATTGATCACATTCGATCATTCAAATCGATATATCTCAGCAACGGTTAGTGATAACTCGAAAAACCACGGGTCTTTTTTTTTCGTTTTTGAACGCTCTATACAATGAAAACATTTACGATTATGTTGCACAAATTCAACAATAAGTTATAAACAATTCAAAATTAAAAATGAAATAAAACAAAAAACGCACTTTTAATTTTTGAAATGTATTTTTTTTTAAATTCCTTGAACAAAAACGAAAATTTAGCCACCTTGAACTTTTTGGGCCGACGCTTCGTTCAGGAGTTATAGATTTTTTTGTCACAAAAAACCCGTAAATGTTTACCCGGTTGTTAAGAAAAAAAGCTATAACTTTCGAACGAAGCGTCGGCCCAAGTCCGGCCGGGTCTCAAAATTTTTGTTTTCGTTCAAGGAATTGGAAAAAAAATATATTTCAATAATTAAGGGTGCGTTTTCTTCATGCAATTTTTTACTAATAAAATACGTATATTTACCGGTTTTTTATGACAAAAAAAGCTATAACTTTCGAACGATACGTCGGCCCAAGTCGGGCCGCGTCTCAAAATTTTTCTTTTCGTCCAAGGAATTGAAAAAAAAAACAATTTCAATAATTAAGGGTACTTTTTTTTTATGCAAATTTTTACTAATAAAATACGTAAATTTACGGGTTTTTCGTGACAAAAAAATTTATAACTCCCGAACGAAGCGTCGGCCCAAAAAGTTCAAGGTGGCTAAATTTTCGTTTTTGTTCAAGGAATTAAAAAAAAAATACATTTCAAAAATTAAAAGTGCGTTTTTTGTTTTATTTCATTTTTAATTTTGAATAGTTTATAACTTATTGTTGAATTTGTGGAACATAATCGTAAATGTTTTCATTGTAGAGAGCGTTCAAAAACGAAAAAAAAATACCTGTGGTTTTTCGAGTTATCACTAACCGTTGCAGAGATATATCGATTCGAATGATCGAATGTGGTCAATACTTCAAAAACTTCATTTGACCGTATTTCAAAAGTGGGGGCTCAAAATAAAAAACGCCGAAATACGTGTCTCTTTATTTTCAACACATATTAATGGAAAAAATTGGGGGGCAAAAATTTTGACCCAACTGTCCGAAGTTGCCGAAATTCCCAGGAATACCCCATATATTTATTAGACTCGTCCTTAGCAAAGGTCATTTTCGAAAAAAAATAGAAACGCCCCCCACATAGTTTCCAAATAATTAAAAAAAAATATTCGCGAAGTCCCTCCTCCCTATCTCAATATTAACCCGTGCCTAAGTAATTTTATAGTTTTTGTTATTCAATAACATGCGATGCATATTGGATTAATTTATTGCAGCTAAAATATCAACAGAATAAAAATGGGCTCCATATGCTTTTTTCATCAGAAAAGTGCAGCCTTTTTAGAAAAAAGTGTCTCATCACCAACAACAAAATGGCTGAACTAATATGGTGGCCTGAAAATTGAAAATCATTAAAAATATTCTAAAAATTGGGTTTTCACTTTGCTGGGGTCATGGGATGGGAATTTGGAACTCAGAATACGATAGATACTTAAGTGCAACTCATACGACGACGTTACATACAAAAAAAAAATATTTACTACAAAGATTTTTATCTATAGTTTTTTGTGTTTAATTCTCGTTGCAAGCTTTCGATTTATAATAATTAGAGGAGAATCAGTGAAAAATCAAGAAAAATAAGAAAACCAATCAGATCAGATATCATTTTAATCATAATACATATATAATACATATTAATCTATAGATTAATCTATAGATTAATATGTATTGTAACGGTATTTCTACCTATTCTACATATCCGTCGGGATAGACGGTAGTTCGGACTCGAGTAGGCAAAGAAACTAGTGAAACACGGCATAAAACGATAGTTCGGATATATTTTCTGTTCAGTACACGCCTTTTGGGTGGCAACCCGTCGTACAATGCGTATTCCTAGCGCTTCTCAGATGTTAAATCGCGATACGGTTGCGCTGAGCGCCTGTCGTATGACGACCCGCGAGACAGTTCCGCCGAGCGCCTGTCGTAGGACGACCTGCGATACGGCTACGTCTGGCCCGAGCCCCGGCGCTCGAGGGCCTTGCCCGACGCGACGCGGCCGCTGGATCGTGGAGAGGGGTCTAGGGTGGCGACTGGACACCGTCGCGGTCCGCTGTCCCCACCGTGCCGCCGAGAGCTCTTCCGTGGATCGAGGGAAGGCTCCTGCTATCTCCTAGGGCCCTGATACTCCGGTCTTTCCATCGGTTCGCCTGGGCTCTTCCTTCGGGCTCCCTCGTTCTTCCTTGGTAGTCCTGGTCGGTCCTTCACTTGGCGGCTGGTGCTCCCTAAAACAGAGTGCCTTTCCCGTGCTCGATCGGCTCTTTTTATACTGAATCACGGGCTCTTGCTTGCCCGTGATTCGTTCTTTTGCAGACCCCCTCTCGCTCCGGTCGCTGTTGGTTTCCCTGGCTTGTTCTTTTCAAAGCCTAACCGCCCTAGGTTCGTTATGTTATTGTTTTCGTAGCTATGGGGTTTTGTAACGGCGTCGGTACCGTTACATTGCCCCCTCAATTTTTGGTTGGAACAAACGAAAATTCTTTTATTTAATATTCGAACGGTTTTCTCTCATTTATGTACGAACGGGGCTATCTTACTCATAAATAAACAGTACGCGGTATTTTTATTTGTCTCGATTTATTCTGAACGGTCGGATGGGTATCTATATTATTATTATTTTTTTTTTCTATCCGCCGTCCCGCTAAGTTTATCACTACTCTTATTTACATTTTTTTTTTTTTAACATTGTTATTGCCCTCTTCTTCGTCCCTCGTCGACCTCGTCCCCGCTCTCGTGACTCGAGCCTATGCCGCTCGATGTGTCGGTGGAGAACGCGCCGTCCTCCCACTCCATGTCATTCTCCCCTTCGACGCCGTCTTCGTTGTTGACCCCCTCCGGTGGCTCCTCGCACCCCTCGCACCGGTGCTGATCGATTAGGCCCGGTCCATCCTCACCCCAGTGGAAACGTGGGGGGTTCTCCCCCTGCCGGAGGCACCCCGCCTCCACGAACGCCGCCAGTGCTGTGGAGACGGCCCCATCCTCCCCCACCGTCCAGAAAACCCCGTACCTGGCCTCGGCGTGGGTGGGGTCGGGCATCACCGTCATCCACCATGGTCTCGATGTTAAGACGCGTCGAACTAGGTTTGTCTGTTCCTCGGTGTAGTTTTGTTCGGTGGGCCTTGCGTGGTGGAGGCTCACCCCGATGGCCATATAAGGGATGGCGTAAGTCCACTGCGGGGGTCGGCGCAGATCGTTGACCGACGCCATCGCTCGCACCCCCCAATCGCCCAACCACACTGCTGACCAACCAGCCTCGTCCGGCGTGCTGATGATGGTGGCCCGGAAACCCGTCCGTTCGTCGATCCGCCACATAGTGGAGGCCCTCGGGACGATGAGCCGGTCCTCCAATGCCTCCCATGGCTGCCCCCTTGGGATGGTCTGGAGCTGATTCAGGACCCCGTCCTTCGTCCCATTGGGGTCCCCAAGGTGGATGTAAATCCGGTTGGGGTCGGTCACCGCCACCACCCGGACACCCTCGTAATCCCCCGCGAGATTAGTTACGGGGCGATTCCGGAACATTTTTTTTTTTTTTTTCTTCTCTCGCCGAGTTTTTGACGAGTAATTCGTTTGTCTCTCGCCGAGTCTTTGACGAATAGTTTCCTCTCGCCGAGTTTCGACGAATGTTTTTTTTTTTTTTCTTCTCTCGCCGAGTTTTTGACGAATAGTTTCCTCTCGCCGAGTTTCGACGAATGTTTTTTTTTTTTTTTTTTTCTCTCGCCGAGTTTTTGACGATCTTGCACTCCCTTACTCCTTCTGACGATTTTTGTCGAATTTCCGATGTGATGAAAATGCTACCGGTGACGCGGTATTGCTCCGTGCTGGTTGGCAGTTAACTAACGATCCTCGGGTCTGTTGGGCCGTCCTCGCCCCTTTCCCCCGGGCACCAATCCTTAATATTATCGTCCGTTAAGACGATAAGACCGTTGAGATCCCGGGGATATTTTATGCCCCACCGTATCCTCTTGGTCCCGCGATATCGCCGCTTTTCAGGGATCTCCATCCCCCTCAGTCTCCATGGCTGCTTCAGATCCACCGCCACCCCCTTGTTTTGGTCTGTCATGATTTTTCCCATCTTTTTGGGTACCGTAGGATTTTTCGACTGTGGCACGGTCGTTTTGAAATTTTGCGCATGGGCCCTCGCGGTCTTTTTCCCCCGTCTGGTATCTCCCGGTCAGCCCTGCCATGCCCTCTACGCAGCACCTCTCGTGCGTCGAGCGTTTTACGGCAGCGCGGTACACGGGACACCCAAGTAAAAAATTTATACATAAATTATGTATAGACTATGTATAGTTTGCATATGGTTTTGAGCATATATGAACTATGCATAGACTATGCATAGACTATAAACTATACATAAACTATACATAAACTATACATAAGCTATACATAAACTATACATAAACTATACATAAGCTATACATAAACTATACATAAACTATACATAAACTATACATAAACTATACATAAACTATACATAAACTATACATAAACTATACATGAACTATACATAAACTATACATAAACGATACATAGTTTATGTATATATGCCACATATGTTATGTATGTGCCACTAGCCGCGGATCGAGGCGCGTCGCTAGGGGAGTGCTGCGATCAATAACTGCATCGATCGATCTATATGTATAGCATATCTTTTTCATTGTGATCCGAGTGATTGAAATTGATGCTTCTGCTAAAAGTCAATTAGAGGATCAATTATTAAAAACACATTTTTTTCCAATTTTCATTTTATTGAACATTTTTTAATGAGAACATTCTTATCTTCAATCGAGACGCTTTATTTTATGTACATAAATAAAAAAAAAACAATCATTTATGTCGTGGAGGGAAGGAGGGGTGAACGGCAGCCGCATACGCTGAAGAATTCCCGAACTGCCCCGATATGCTTCGTTATCGGCAAATTGCGTGATCGCATTTTGAACGAAGGGGTTGCGTTACAACCTGTAGGAAGTACTGATGGTGGTCGTCCACGTCATGATGACGAAAACGCCATTTTATAATTTTTCGAGAGAAACCCGAGGGAGAGTACTCGACAAGGTGCTTCGCTTTTGAGGTCAAGTCGGATTTAAGTTTGGCGTACTCTCAGAGAAGACAACAGGAAGCCGTTTAATTTCACGAAAGGTCAGCATCTGCAGCCGATAAATCCTGAAAGCCGGTCGAACTTTGCCCACTGGTATGTGAACCAGCATGATGAGCATCCCGATCTTCATCAAAGACGAATTCTGTTCACCGATGAGTCGAAATTCGATCAAGATTCCGTCATCAATCTACACAACGAGCACACGTGCTCCGAAGAAAATCCCCACTGCACCCTGGACAGGTCTTATCAGCAACGTTTCAGTGTCAATGTCTGGGCTGGAATGATCGATGACAGATTGGTTAGTTCGAGTTCATGTAATTCACACGAAGAGGAGTGCCTCAAAAAATTTTTTGTGCTGTGCACGGCAATATCGTTGCATAGTTCCGGTAGGCTAATTTCCGTTATGGTCCAGATAAAATCTTGTTGTAGGAACAGTAAACAATTGATTGGCAGCACAGTGGAATTTGCCGTACTCAAAACACAATTTATTGTGGACATAACGAACATTTCCTTACCGACAACTACGCCACCTCATTACCGTGCACAGCACAACAAATTTTATATGACATTTTATCGGAAATAGATTATTAAACAAATCCTTTAATAATGGAATCTTACATTTTTTCACAAATATTGCTCAAAATGTCCTCCGGCTTTTTCGATGCACATTCGTGCCCGTTTCAGTACGGAGTGAGTGGCTTGTCGAATCACTTCGGGAGGAATTTGGGCTGCTGCTTCCATAATTCGATCCCGAAGTGATTCGACATTCTCCACTCGCGTCTCGTACACCCTCGCCTTCAAATATCCCCACAAAAAAAAATCAAGGGGCGTCAAATCCGGGGATCTCGATGGCCAATGAATTGGCCCACGTCTCCCAATCCACGAATCCTCGAAAACATCGTTGAGGTGTTCGGTTATAATACGGGCCGAATGTGCAGGAGCTCCATCGTGCTGGTAGATGATGCCGCCTCCATGGAGGTCGGCTGGAGCTCCCGCAATAATTTCCGGGATGTTGATTCGTAAAAAATCGAGATATATCGGTGCGTCCAGACGAGGCGGGAGGAACCGGATGAACTAAACAAGAAGAAGAATGGAGCAATCAAGAATCAGTCTCTTTACGCAACGATAACTGTACGGAAAATAGGTGATTCCTGCACGGTTATCATATTGTAAAGGGCCCAATGCGTGTAAATTATCAAACTGATCGTACGTGGAGAAAAATGGCTGATAAAATTTTTTGTGCTGTGCACGGCGATGTTGTGGCATGCACTCATCAAAAAAATTAAAGGACCACTTCAGGCATCTGTATCTTCGCGAAAAATAGTCGGATTCAGATAGTTCACAGCATGTTTATGAGCTTGAATCTTTGACTTCTCCTATCAAAGGTTGGAAATTCTTTATCATGCCCTGCTGCTCTGTGCCAAGGGCAAAAACAAACAAAAAACGGTTGTCTCAATTTGTATGAAAATTCGGGAAGGTGCGCGGCGTTCGACAAATTTTTTATAGAAAATTTATCGAAACTTTCGATACCCTGTCCATTTCTGTGCAAAATGTTTTTTTATTTATTGCTGTGCGATTTTTTTTAACTAAGTTATTCACTCCCAAAGCAAAAAACACAATTTTTTTCGTCGCAGTATTGACACTTCAAAAACAAGGAAAAAAATAATTCTCTCTCTTCACTTAGTTCTGTGGCCGCCATTTTGTGAAAAATCTCAAAATTTCAAATGTAGACCTAGCATTTCTAAGTTCATACTGTCATCAACAATCGTGCTAAATTTCGAGTCGCTACGATTTTTTTTTCTGCGTGTTCGCAGCTGTCAAATGTTTGACCCAATTGAGGGATAATTTTTTCGTCATTTTTATTGATAAAAAAGATCCAAATTTTTTGAATTGCTGTATCTCTGCAAAAAAAAATCTTTTATTAATCAGAGCATTTTTTAGATTCTTAATTTTCATGAATAAAAAAAATTCCGATATCTCTTTCGCTTCTTGCTGCTACATTCTCAACGGTTAAAGACTTAAAATAGTCATTTCTTAATTTTTAGTGAAGATTGGAAACATCTGTAGGGCACAGATACAGGTGCCTAAGATTCCGACAAATTTCGACTATTTTCAAGTGGTCCTTCAATTTTTTTTGATGAGTGTAGTTGTCGTTATAGAAATCTTGGCCACGGAAAATTGTATCGTGAGCACGGCAAATGCTACTGTTCTGCCCATTAATTGCTTACTAAGGTTGCAACAAAAAATGTTTACACCGTAACGAAAATTAGCTTACCGGAACTATGCTGCAATATTGCCGTGCACAGCACAACAAATTTTATGAGGCACTCCTCTCCGTGTAAATTACAAGAAATCGAACTAACCAATCTGTCATCGATCATTCCACCCCAGACATTGACACTGAAACGATGCTGATACGACCTGTCTAGGGTGCAATGGGGATTTTCTTCGGACCACGTGTGCTCGTTGTGTAGATTGATGACGGAATCTTGATCGAATTTCGACTCATCGGTAAACAGAATTCGTCTTTGATGAAGATCGGGATGCTCTTCATGCTGGTTCACGTACCAGTGGGCAAAGTGCAACCGGCTTTCAGGATCTATCGGCTCCAGATGCTGAACCTTCGTAAAATGGAACGGCTTCCTATTGTCTTCTCTAAGAGTGCGCCAAACTTTCATCCGACTCGACCTCAAAAATGCAGCACCCCGTCGAGTACTTTCCCGCGGGTTTCTCTCAAAAAATTCTAAGATGGCGTCTTCGTCATCATGCCGTGGACGACCAGCGTTAGTTCCCACAGGCTGCAGCGAAACCTCTCCAGTGACAATCCGATCGCGCAATCTGACGAACACCATGCGGGACGGGGCTCTTCGGTTAGGGGATTGTTCAGCGTATGCGGTTGCTGCTAACCCCTCATTCCCTCCGCATCGACCGAGCATCATAAGCATATCGAAGTACTCCCGGTTTTCGTAGGCCATAGCTTGATATAAATAGTGATAATCACATATTAATCGATATGAATGAAAGATCTGTGAACAACACTCCTCTAACAATTAAAGGACAGCTTGAAAACAGCCAAATTTGTTAAAATGTCATGCATCTGTATCCCCGCGACAAATCGTTAGTTGGTTTATCGTTTGATAAAATTATCAAAAAATTCTCTTTGAGGGTGGCTAGAGTCCTCGGGGGGTTGAAATTTTGAAAATTAATCATGCTACGGGGTTCAGTCAATGATATTTCGAGAGCAAACAATTAGCAAAGAATTCTAGTGCAAAAAAAATAAGCGATATCGATGAATTATCAAAAATTTGTCCTTGAGGGTCGCTAGAGTCCTCGGGGGGTGGAAATTTCGAAAAATAATAATGCTACGGGGTTCAGTCAATGATATTTCGAGAGCAAACGATTGGCAAAGAATTCTAGTGCGAAGAAAAAAAGCGATATCGATGAATTATCAAAAATTTGTCTTTGAGGGTGGCTAGTCCTCGGGGGGTTGAAATTTTGAAAATCAATCATGCTACGGGGTTCAGTCAATGATATTTCAAGAGCAAACAATGAGCAAGGAATTCTAGTGCAAAGAAAATAAGCGATATCGATGAATTATCAAAAATTTGTCCTTGAGGGTCGCTAGAGTCCTCGGGGGGTGGAAATTTCGAAAAATAATAATGCTCCGGGGTTCAGTCAATGATATTTCGAGAGCAAACAATTGGCAAAGAATTCTAGTGCAAAGAAAAAAAGCGATATCGATGAATTATCAAAAATTTGTCTTTGAAGGTGGCTAGAGTCCTCGGGGGGTTGAAATTTTGAAAATTAATCATGCTACGGGGTTCAGTCAATGATATTTCGAGAGCAACCAATTAGCAAAGAATTCTAGTGCAAAGAAAATAGGCGATATCGATGAATTATCAAAAATTTGTCCTTGAGGGTCGCTAGAGTCCTCGGGGGGTGGAAATTTCGAAAAATAAAAATGCTACGGGGTTCAGTCATTGATATTTCGAGAGCAAATAATTGGCAAAGAATTCTAGTGCAAAGAAAAAAAGCGATATCAATGAATTATCAAAAATTTGTCTTTGAGGGTGGCTAGAGTCCTCGGGGGGTTGAAATTTTGAAAATTAATCATGCTACGGGGTTTAGTCAATGATATTTCGAGAGCAAACAATTAGCAAAGAATTCTAGTGCAAAGAAAATAAGCGATATCGATGAATTATCAAAAATTTGTCCTTGAGGGTCGCTAGAGTCCTCGGGGGGTGGAAATTTCGAAAAATAATAATGCTACGGGGTTCAGTCAATGATATTTCGAGAGCAAACAATTGGCAAAGAATTCTAGTGCAAAGAAAAAAAGCGATATCGATGAATTATCAAAAATTTGTCTTTGAGGGTGGCTAGAGTCCTCGGGGGGTTGAAATTTTGAAAATTAATCATGCTACGGGGTTTAGTCAATGATATTTCGAGAGCAAACAATTAGCAAAGAATTCTAGTGCAAAGAAAATAAGCGATATCGATGAATTATCAAAAATTTGTCCTTGAGGGTCGCTAGAGTCCTCGGGGGGTGGAGATTTCGAAAAATAATAATGCTACGGCGTTCAGTCAATGATATTTCGAGAGCAAACAATTAGCAAAGAATTCTAGTGCAAAGAAAATAAGTGTTATCGATGAATTATCAAAAATTTGTCCTTGAGGGTCGCTAGAGTCCTCGGGGGGTGGAAATTTCGAAAAATAATAATGCTACGGGGTTGAGTCAATGATATTTCGAGAGCAAACAATTGGCAAAGAATTCTAGTGCAAAGAAAAAAAAGCGATATCGATGAATTATCAAAAATTTGTCTTTGAGGGTGGCTAGAGTCCTCGGGGGGTTGAAATTTTGAAAATTAATCATGCTACGGGGTTCAGTCAATGATATTTCGAGAGCAACCAATTGGCAAAGAATTCTAGTGCAAAGAAAAAAAAGCGATATCGATGAATTATCAAAAATTTGTCTTTGAGGGTGGCTAGAGTCCTCGGGGGGTTGAAATTTTGAAAATTAATCATGCTACGGGGTTCAGTCAATGATATTTCGAGAGCAACCAATTAGCGAAGAATTCTAGTGCAAAGAAAATAGGCGATATCGATGAATTATCAAAAATTTGTCCTTGAGGGTCGCTAGAGTCCTCGGGGGGTGGAAATTTCGAAAAATAATAATGCTACGGGGTTCAGTCAATGATATTTCGAGAGCAAACAATTGGCAAAGAATTCTAGTGCAAAGAAAAAAAGCGATATCGATGAATTATCAAAAATTTGTCTTTGAGGGTGGCTAGAGTCCTCGGGGGGTTGAAATTTTGAAAATTAATCATGCTACGGGGTTTAGTCAATGATATTTCGAGAGCAAACAATTAGCAAAGAATTCTAGTGCAAAGAAAATAAGCAATATCGATGAATTATCAAAAATTTGTCTTTGAGGGTGGCTAGAGTCCTCGGGGGGTGGAAATTTTGAAAATTAATCATGCTACGGGGTTCAGTCAATGATATTTCGAGAGCAAACAATTAGCAAAGAATTCTAGTGCAAAGAAAATGAGCAATATCGATGAATTATCAAAAATTTGTCCTTGAGGGTCGCTAGAGTCCTCGGGGGGTGGAAATTTCGAAAAATAATAATGCTACGGGGTTAAGTCAATGATATTTCGAGAGCAAACAATTGGCAAAGAATTCTAGTGCAAAGAAAAAAAAGCGATATCGATGAATTATCAAAAATTTGTCTTTGAGGGTGGCTAGAGTCCTCGGGGGGTTGAAATTTTGAAAATTAATCATGCTACGGGGTTCAGTCAGTGATATTTCGAGAGCAACCAATTAGCAAAGAATTCTAGTGCAAAGAAAATAGGCGATATCGATGAATTATCAAAAATTTGTCCTTGAGGGTCGCTAGAGTCCTCGGGGGGTGGAAATTTCGAAAAATAATAATGCTACGGGGTTCAGTCAATGATATTTCGAGAGCAAACAATTGGCAAAGAATTCTAGTGCAAAGAAAAAAAGCGATATCGATGAATTATCAAAAATTTGTCTTTGGGGGTGGCTAGAGTCCTCGGGGGGTTGAAATTTTGAAAATTAATCATGCTACGGGGTTTAGTCAATGATATTTCGAGAGCAAACAATTAGCAAAGAATTCTAGTGCAAAGAAAATAAGCGATATCGATGAATTATCAAAAATTTGTCCTTGAGGGTCGCTAGAGTCCTCGGGGGGTGGAGATTTCGAAAAATAATAATGCTACGGCGTTCAGTCAATGATATTTCGAGAGCAAACAATTAGCAAAGAATTCTAGTGGAAAGAAAATAAGTGTTATCGATGAATTATCAAAAATTTGTCCTTGAGGGTCGCTAGAGTCCTCGGGGGGTGGAAATTTCGAAAAATAATAATGCTACGGGGTTGAGTCAATGATATTTCGAGAGCAAACAATTGGCAAAGAATTCTAGTGCAAAGAAAAAAAAGCGATATCGATGAATTATCAAAAATTTGTCTTTGAGGGTGGCTAGAGTCCTCGGGGGGTTGAAATTTTGAAAATTAATCATGCTACGGGGTTCAGTCAATGATATTTCGAGAGCAACCAATTAGCAAAGAATTCTAGTGCAAAGAAAATAGGCGATATCGATGAATTATCAAAAATTTGTCCTTGAGGGTCGCTAGAGTCCTCGGGGGGTGGAAATTTCGAAAAATAATAATGCTACGGGGTTCAGTCAATGATATTTCGAGAGCAAACAATTGGCAAAGAATTCTAGTGCAAAGAAAAAAAGCGATATCGATGAATTATCAAAAATTTGTCTTTGAGGGTGGCTAGAGTCCTCGGGGGGTTGAAATTTTGAAAATTAATCATGCTACGGGGTTTAGTCAATGATATTTCGAGAGCAAACAATTAGCAAAGAATTCTAGTGCAAAGAAAATAAGCAATATCGATGAATTATCAAAAATTTGTCTTTGAGGGTGGCTAGAGTCCTCGGGGGGTGGAAATTTCGAAAAATAATAATGCTACGGGGTTCAGTCAATGATATTTCGAAAGCAACCAATTAGCGAAGAATTCTAGTGCAAAGAAAATAAGCAATATCGATGAATTATCAAAAATTTGTCCTTGAGGGTCGCTAGAGTCCTCGGGGGGTGGAAATTTCGAAAAATAATAATGCTACGGGGTTTAGTCAATGATATTTCGAGAGCAAACAATTGGCAAAGAATTCTAGTGCAAAGAAAAAAAAGCGATATCGATGAATTATCAAAAATTTGTCCTTGAGGGTCGCTAGAGTCCTCGGGGGGTGGAAATTTCGAAAAATAATAATGCTACGGGGTTCAGTCAATGATATTTCGAGAGCAAACAATTGGCAAAGAATTCTAGTGCAAAGAAAAAAAGCGATATCGATGAATTATCAAAAATTTTTCTTTGAGGGTGGCTAGAGTCCTCGGGGGGTTGAAATTTTGAAAATTAATCATGCTACGGGGTTCAGTCAATGATATTTCGAGAGCAAACAATTAGCAAAGAATTCTAGTGCAAAGAAAATAAGCAATATCGATGAATTATCAAAAATTTGTCCTTGAGGGTCGCTAGAGTCCTCGGGGGGTGGAAATTTCGAAAAATAATAATGCTACGGGGTTTAGTCAATGATATTTCGAGAGCAAACAATTGGCAAAGAATTCTAGTGCAAAGAAAAAAAAGCGATATCGATGAATTATCAAAAATTTGTCCTTGAGGGTCGCTAGAGTCCTCGGGGGGTGGAAATTTCGAAAAATAATAATGCTACGGGGTTCAGTCAATGATATTTCGAGAGCAAACGATTGGCAAAGAATTCTAGTGCGAAGAAAAAAAGCGATATCGATGAATTATCAAAAATTTGTCTTTGAGGGTGGCTAGAGTCCTCGGGGGGTTGAAATTTTGAAAATCAATCATGCTACGGGGTTCAGTCAATGATATTTCAAGAGCAATCAATAAGCAAGAAATTCTAGTGCAAAGAAAATAAGCGATATCGATGAATTATCAAAAATTTGTCCTTGAGGGTCGCTAGAGTCCTCGGGGGGTGGAAATTTCGAAAAATAATAATGCTCCGGGGTTCAGTCAATGATATTTCGAGAGCAAACAATTGGCAAAGAATTCTAGTGCAAAGAAAAGAAGCGATATCGATGAATTATCAAAAATTTGTCTTTGAGGGTGGCTAGAGTCCTCGGGGGGTTGAAATTTTGAAAATTAATCATGCTACGGGGTTCAGTCAATGATATTTCGAGAGCAACCAATTAGCAAAGAATTCTAGTGCAAAGAAAATAGGCGATATCGATGAATTATCAAAAATTTGTCCTTGAGGGTCGCTAGAGTCCTCGGGGGGTGGAAATTTCGAAAAATAATAATGCTACGGGGTTCAGTCATTGATATTTCGAGAGCAAATAATTGGCAAAGAATTCTAGTGCAAAGAAAAAAAGCGATATCAATGAATTATCAAAAATTTGTCTTTGAGGGTGGCTAGAGTCCTCGGGGGGTTGAAATTTTGAAAATTAATCATGCTACGGGGTTTAGTCAATGATATTTCGAGAGCAAACAATTAGCAAAGAATTCTAGTGCAAAGAAAATAAGCGATATCGATGAATTATCAAAAATTTGTCCTTGAGGGTCGCTAGAGTCCTCGGGGGGTGGAGATTTCGAAAAATAATAATGCTACGGCGTTCAGTCAATGATATTTCGAGAGCAAACAATTAGCAAAGAATTCTAGTGCAAAGAAAATAAGTGTTATCGATGAATTATGAAAAATTTGTCCTTGAGGGTCGCTAGAGTCCTCGGGGGGTGGAAATTTCGAAAAATAATAATGCTACGGGGTTCAGTCAATGATATTTCGAGAGCAAACAATTGGCAAAGAATTCTAGTGCAAAGAAAAAAAAGCGATATCGATGAATTATCAAAAATTTGTCTTTGAGGGTGGCTAGAGTCCTCGGGGGGTTGAAATTTTGAAAATTAATCATGCTACGGGGTTCAGTCAATGATATTTCGAGAGCAACCAATTAGCAAAGAATTCTAGTGCAAAGAAAATAGGCGATATCGATGAATTATCAAAAATTTGTCCTTGAGGGTCGCTAGAGTCCTCGGGGGGTGGAAATTTCGAAAAATAATAATGCTACGGGGTTCAGTCAATGATATTTCGAGAGCAAACAATTGGCAAAGAATTCTAGTGCAAAGAAAAAAAGCGATATCGATGAATTATCAAAAATTTGTCTTTGAGGGTGGCTAGAGTCCTCGGGGGGTTGAAATTTTGAAAATTAATCATGCTACGGGGTTTAGTCAATGATATTTCGAGAGCAAACAATTAGCAAAGAATTCTAGTGCAAAGAAAATAAGCGATATCGATGAATTATCAAAAATTTGTCCTTGAGGGTCGCTAGAGTCCTCGGGGGGTGGAGATTTCGAAAAATAATAATGCTACGGCGTTCAGTCAATGATATTTCGAGAGCAAACAATTAGCAAAGAATTCTAGTGCAAAGAAAATAAGTGTTATCGATGAATTATCAAAAATTTGTCCTTGAGGGTCGCTAGAGTCCTCGGGGGGTGGAAATTTCGAAAAATAATAATGCTACGGGGTTGAGTCAATGATATTTCGAGAGCAAACAATTGGCAAAGAATTCTAGTGCAAAGAAAAAAAAGCGATATCGATGAATTATCAAAAATTTGTCTTTGAGGGTGGCTAGAGTCCTCGGGGGGTTGAAATTTTGAAAATTAATCATGCTACGGGGTTCAGTCAATGATATTTCGAGAGCAACCAATTGGCAAAGAATTCTAGTGCAAAGAAAAAAAAGCGATATCGATGAATTATCAAAAATTTGTCTTTGAGGGTGGCTAGAGTCCTCGGGGGGTTGAAATTTTGAAAATTAATCATGCTACGGGGTTCAGTCAATGATATTTCGAGAGCAACCAATTAGCGAAGAATTCTAGTGCAAAGAAAATAGGCGATATCGATGAATTATCAAAAATTTGTCCTTGAGGGTCGCTAGAGTCCTCGGGGGGTGGAAATTTCGAAAAATAATAATGCTACGGGGTTCAGTCAATGATATTTCGAGAGCAAACAATTGGCAAAGAATTCTAGTGCAAAGAAAAAAAGCGATATCGATGAATTATCAAAAATTTGTCTTTGAGGGTGGCTAGAGTCCTCGGGGGGTTGAAATTTTGAAAATTAATCATGCTACGGGGTTTAGTCAATGATATTTCGAGAGCAAACAATTAGCAAAGAATTCTAGTGCAAAGAAAATAAGCAATATCGATGAATTATCAAAAATTTGTCTTTGAGGGTGGCTAGAGTCCTCGGGGGGTGGAAATTTTGAAAATTAATCATGCTACGGGGTTCAGTCAATGATATTTCGAGAGCAAACAATTAGCAAAGAATTCTAGTGCAAAGAAAATGAGCAATATCGATGAATTATCAAAAATTTGTCCTTGAGGGTCGCTAGAGTCCTCGGGGGGTGGAAATTTCGAAAAATAATAATGCTACGGGGTTTAGTCAATGATATTTCGAGAGCAAACAATTGGCAAAGAATTCTAGTGCAAAGAAAAAAAAGCGATATCGATGAATTATCAAAAATTTGTCCTTGAGGGTCGCTAGAGTCCTCGGGGGGTGGAAATTTCGAAAAATAATAATGCTACGGGGTTCAGTCAATGATATTTCGAGAGCAAACGATTGGCAAAGAATTCTAGTGCGAAGAAAAAAAGCGATATCGATGAATTATCAAAAATTTGTCTTTGAGGGTGGCTAGAGTCCTCGGGGGGTTGAAATTTTAAAAATCAATCATGCTACGGGGTTCAGTCAATGATATTTCAAGAGCAATCAATAAGCAAGGAATTCTAGTGCAAAGAAAATAAGCGATATCGATGAATTATCAAAAATTTGTCCTTGAGGGTCGCTAGAGTCCTCGGGGGGTGGAAATTTCGAAAAATAATAATGCTCCGGGGTTCAGTCAATGATATTTCGAGAGCAAACAATTGGCAAAGAATTCTAGTGCAAAGAAAAAAAGCGATATCGATGAATTATCAAAAATTTTTCTTTGAGGGTGGCTAGAGTCCTCGGGGGGTTGAAATTTTGAAAATTAATCATGCTACGGGGTTCAGTCAATGATATTTCGAGAGCAAACAATTAGCAAAGAATTCTAGTGCAAAGAAAATGAGCAATATCGATGAATTATCAGAAATTTGTCCTTGAGGGTCGCTAGAGTCCTCGGGGGGTGGAAATTTCGAAAAATAATAATGCTACGGGGTTTAGTCAATGATATTTCGAGAGCAAACAATTGGCAAAGAATTCTAGTGCAAAGAAAAAAAAGCGATATCGATGAATTATCAAAAATTTGTCCTTGAGGGTCGCTAGAGTCCTCGGGGGGTGGAAATTTCGAAAAATAATAATGCTACGGGGTTCAGTCAATGATATTTCGAGAGCAAACGATTGGCAAAGAATTCTAGTGCGAAGAAAAAAAGCGATATCGATGAATTATCAAAAATTTGTCTTTGAGGGTGGCTAGAGTCCTCGGGGGGTTGAAATTTTGAAAATCAATCATGCTACGGGGTTCAGTCAATGATATTTCAAGAGCAAACAATAAGCAAGGAATTCTAGTGCAAAGAAAATAAGCGATATCGATGAATTATCAAAAATTTGTCCTTGAGGGTCGCTAGAGTCCTCGGGGGGTGGAAATTTCGAAAAATAATAATGCTCCGGGGTTCAGTCAATGATATTTCGAGAGCAAACAATTGGCAAAGAATTCTAGTGCAAAGAAAAAAAGCGATATCGATGAATTATCAAAAATTTGTCTTTGAGGGTGGCTAGAGTCCTCGGGGGGTTGAAATTTTGAAAATTAATCATGCTACGGGGTTCAGTCAATGATATTTCGAGAGCAACCAATTAGCAAAGAATTCTAGTGCAAAGAAAATAGGCGATATCGATGAATTATCAAAAATTTGTCCTTGAGGGTCGCTAGAGTCCTCGGGGGGTGGAAATTTCGAAAAATATCAATGCTACGGGGTTCAGTCATTGATATTTCGAGAGCAAATAATTGGCAAAGAATTCTAGTGCAAAGAAAAAAAGCGATATCAATGAATTATCAAAAATTTGTCTTTGAGGGTGGCTAGAGTCCTCGGGGGGTTGAAATTTTAAAAATTAATCATGCTACGGGGTTTAGTCAATGATATTTCGAGAGCAAACAATTAGCAAAGAATTCTAGTGCAAAGAAAATAAGCGATATCGATGAATTATCAAAAATTTGTCCTTGAGGGTCGCTAGAGTCCTCGGGGGGTGGAGATTTCGAAAAATAATAATGCTACGGCGTTCAGTCAATGATATTTCGAGAGCAAACAATTAGCAAAGAATTCTAGTGCAAAGAAAATAAGTGTTATCGATGAATTATGAAAAATTTGTCCTTGAGGGTCGCTAGAGTCCTCGGGGGGTGGAAATTTCGAAAAATAATAATGCTACGGGGTTGAGTCAATGATATTTCGAGAGCAAACAATTGGCAAAGAATTCTAGTGCAAAGAAAAAAAAGCGATATCGATGAATTATCAAAAAGTTGTCTTTGAGGGTGGCTAGAGTCCTCGGGGGGTTGAAATTTTGAAAATTAATCATGCTACGGGGTTCAGTCAATGATATTTCGAGAGCAACCAATTAGCAAAGAATTCTAGTGCAAAGAAAATAGGCGATATCGATGAATTATCAAAAATTTGTCCTCGAGGGTCGCTAGAGTCCTCGGGGGGTGGAAATTTCGAAAAATAATAATGCTACGGGGTTCAGTCAATGATATTTCGAGAGCAAACAATTGGCAAAGAATTCTAGTGCAAAGAAAAAAAGCGATATCAATGAATTATCAAAAATTTGTCTTTGAGGGTAACCAGAGTCCTCGGGGGGTTGAAATTTTGAAAATTAATCATGCTACGGGGTTTAGTCAATGATATTTCGAGAGCAAACAATTAGCAAAGAATTCTAGTGCAAAGAAAATAAGCGATATCGATGAATTATCAAAAATTTGTCCTTGAGGGTCGCTAGAGTCCTCGGGGGGTGGAGATTTCGAAAAATAATAATGCTACGGCGTTCAGTCAATGATATTTCGAGAGCAAACAATTAGCAAAGAATTCTAGTGCAAAGAAAATAAGTGTTATCGATGAATTATCAAAAATTTGTCCTTGAGGGTCGCTAGAGTCCTCGGGGGGTGGAAATTTCGGAAAATAATAATGCTACGGGGTTCAGTCAATGATATTTCGAGAGCAAACAATTGGCAAAGAATTCTAGTGCAAAGAAAAAAAGCGATATCGATGAATTATCAAAAATTTTTCTTTGAGGGTGGCTAGAGTCCTCGGGGGGTTGAAATTTTGAAAATTAATCATGCTACGGGGTTCAGTCAATGATATTTCGAGAGCAAACAATTAGCAAAGAATTCTAGTGCAAAGAAAATGAGCAATATCGATGAATTATCAAAAATTTGTCCTTGAGGGTCGCTAGAGTCCTCGGGGGGTGGAAATTTCGAAAAATAATAATGCTACGGGGTTTAGTCAATGATATTTCGAGAGCAAACAATTGGCAAAGAATTCTAGTGCAAAGAAAAAAAAGCGATATCGATGAATTATCAAAAATTTGTCCTTGAGGGTCGCTAGAGTCCTCGGGGGGTGGAAATTTCGAAAAATAATAATGCTACGGGGTTCAGTCAATGATATTTCGAGAGCAAACGATTGGCAAAGAATTCTAGTGCGAAGAAAAAAAGCGATATCGATGAATTATCAAAAATTTGTCTTTGAGGGTGGCTAGAGTCCTCGGGGGGTTAAAATTTTGAAAATCAATCATGCTACGGGGTTCAGTCAATGATATTTCAAGAGCAATCAATAAGCAAGGAATTCTAGTGCAAAGAAAATAAGCGATATCGATGAATTATCAAAAATTTGTCCTTGAGGGTCGCTAGAGTCCTCGGGGGGTGGAAATTTCGAAAAATAATAATGCTCCGGGGTTCAGTCAATGATATTTCGAGAGCAAACAATTGGCAAAGAATTCTAGTGCAAAGAAAAAAAGCGATATCGATGAATTATCAAAAATTTGTCTTTGAGGGTGGCTAGAGTCCTCGGGGGGTTGAAATTTTGAAAATTAATCATGCTACGGGGTTCAGTCAATGATATTTCGAGAGCAACCAATTAGCAAAGAATTCTAGTGCAAAGAAAATAGGCGATATCGATGAATTATCAAAAATTTGTCCTTGAGGGTCGCTAGAGTCCTCGGGGGGTGGAAATTTCGAAAAATAATAATGCTACGGGGTTCAGTCATTGATATTTCGAGAGCAAATAATTGGCAAAGAATTCTAGTGCAAAGAAAAAAAGCGATATCAATGAATTATCAAAAATTTGTCTTTGAGGGTGGCTAGAGTCCTCGGGGGGTTGAAATTTTGAAAATTAATCATGCTACGGGGTTTAGTCAATGATATTTCGAGAGCAAACAATTAGCAAAGAATTCTAGTGCAAAGAAAATAAGCGATATCGATGAATTATCAAAAATTTGTCCTTGAGGGTCGCTAGAGTCCTCGGGGGGTGGAGATTTCGAAAAATAATAATGCTACGGCGTTCAGTCAATGATATTTCGAGAGCAAACAATTAGCAAAGAATTCTAGTGCAAAGAAAATAAGTGTTATCGATGAATTATGAAAAATTTGTCCTTGAGGGTCGCTAGAGTCCTCGGGGGGTGGAAATTTCGAAAAATAATAATGCTACGGGGTTGAGTCAATGATATTTCGAGAGCAAACAATTGGCAAAGAATTCTAGTGCAAAGAAAAAAAAGCGATATCGATGAATTATCAAAAATTTGTCTTTGAGGGTGGCTAGAGTCCTCGGGGGGTTGAAATTTTGAAAATTAATCATGCTACGGGGTTCAGTCAATGATATTTCGAGAGCAACCAATTAGCAAAGAATTCTAGTGCAAAGAAAATAGGCGATATCGATGAATTATCAAAAATTTGTCCTTGAGGGTCGCTAGAGTCCTCGGGGGGTGGAAATTTCGAAAAATAATAATGCTACGGGGTTCAGTCAATGATATTTCGAGAGCAAACAATTGGCAAAGAATTCTAGTGCAAAGAAAAAAAGCGATATCGATGAATTATCAAAAATTTGTCTTTGAGGGTGGCTAGAGTCCTCGGGGGGTTGAAATTTTGAAAATTAATCATGCTACGGGGTTTAGTCAATGATATTTCGAGAGCAAACAATTAGCAAAGAATTCTAGTGCAAAGAAAATAAGCGATATCGATGAATTATCAAAAATTTGTCCTTGAGGGTCGCTAGAGTCCTCGGGGGGTGGAGATTTCGAAAAATAATAATGCTACGGCGTTCAGTCAATGATATTTCGAGAGCAAACAATTAGCAAAGAATTCTAGTGCAAAGAAAATAAGTGTTATCGATGAATTATCAAAAATTTGTCCTTGAGGGTCGCTAGAGTCCTCGGGGGGTGGAAATTTCGAAAAATAATAATGCTACGGGGTTGAGTCAATGATATTTCGAGAGCAAACAATTGGCAAAGAATTCTAGTGCAAAGAAAAAAAAGCGATATCGATGAATTATCAAAAATTTGTCTTTGAGGGTGGCTAGAGTCCTCGGGGGGTTGAAATTTTGAAAATTAATCATGCTACGGGGTTCAGTCAATGATATTTCGAGAGCAACCAATTGGCAAAGAATTCTAGTGCAAAGAAAAAAAAGCGATATCGATGAATTATCAAAAATTTGTCTTTGAGGGTGGCTAGAGTCCTCGGGGGGTTGAAATTTTGAAAATTAATCATGCTACGGGGTTCAGTCAATGATATTTCGAGAGCAACCAATTAGCAAAGAATTCTAGTGCAAAGAAAATAGGCGATATCGATGAATTATCAAAAATTTGTCCTTGAGGGTCGCTAGAGTCCTCGGGGGGTGGAAATTTCGAAAAATAATAATGCTACGGGGTTCAGTCAATGATATTTCGAGAGCAAACAATTGGCAAAGAATTCTAGTGCAAAGAAAAAAAGCGATATCGATGAATTATCAAAAATTTGTCTTTGAGGGTGGCTAGAGTCCTCGGGGGGTTGAAATTTTGAAAATTAATCATGCTACGGGGTTTAGTCAATGATATTTCGAGAGCAAACAATTAGCAAAGAATTCTAGTGCAAAGAAAATAAGCAATATCGATGAATTATCAAAAATTTGTCTTTGAGGGTGGCTAGAGTCCTCGGGGGGTGGAAATTTCGAAAAATAATAATGCTACGGGGTTCAGTCAATGATATTTCGAGAGCAACCAATTAGCGAAGAATTCTAGTGCAAAGAAAATAAGCAATATCGATGAATTATCAAAAATTTGTCCTTGAGGGTCGCTAGAGTCCTCGGGGGGTGGAAATTTCGAAAAATAATAATGCTACGGGGTTTAGTCAATGATATTTCGAGAGCAAACAATTGGCAAAGAATTCTAGTGCAAAGAAAAAAAAGCGATATCGATGAATTATCAAAAATTTGTCCTTGAGGGTCGCTAGAGTCCTCGGGGGGTGGAAATTTCGAAAAATAATAATGCTACGGGGTTCAGTCAATGATATTTCGAGAGCTAACAATTGGCAAAGAATTCTAGTGCAAAGAAAAAAAGCGATATCGATGAATTATCAAAAATTTTTCTTTGAGGGTGGCTAGAGTCCTCGGGGGGTTGAAATTTTGAAAATTAATCATGCTACGGGGTTCAGTCAATGATATTTCGAGAGCAAACAATTAGCAAAGAATTCTAGTGCAAAGAAAATGAGCAATATCGATGAATTATCAAAAATTTGTCCTTGAGGGTCGCTAGAGTCCTCGGGGGGTGGAAATTTCGAAAAATAATAATGCTACGGGGTTCAGTCAATGATATTTCGAGAGCAAACGATTGGCAAAGAATTCTAGTGCGAAGAAAAAAAGCGATATCGATGAATTATCAAAAATTTGTCTTTGAGGGTGGCTAGAGTCCTCGGGGGGTTAAAATTTTGAAAATCAATCATGCTACGGGGTTCAGTCAATGATATTTCAAGAGCAATCAATAAGCAAGGAATTCTAGTGCAAAGAAAATAAGCGATATCGATGAATTATCAAAAATTTGTCCTTGAGGGTCGCTAGAGTCCTCGGGGGGTGGAAATTTCGAAAAATAATAATGCTCCGGGGTTCAGTCAATGATATTTCGAGAGCAAACAATTGGCAAAGAATTCTAGTGCAAAGAAAAAAAGCGATATCGATGAATTATCAAAAATTTGTCTTTGAGGGTGGCTAGAGTCCTCGGGGGGTTGAAATTTTGAAAATTAATCATGCTACGGGGTTCAGTCAATGATATTTCGAGAGCAACCAATTAGCAAAGAATTCTAGTGCAAAGAAAATAGGCGATATCGATGAATTATCAAAAATTTGTCCTTGAGGGTCGCTAGAGTCCTCGGGGGGTGGAAATTTCGAAAAATAATAATGCTACGGGGTTCAGTCATTGATATTTCGAGAGCAAATAATTGGCAAAGAATTCTAGTGCAAAGAAAAAAAGCGATATCAATGAATTATCAAAAATTTGTCTTTGAGGGTGGCTAGAGTCCTCGGGGGGTTGAAATTTTGAAAATTAATCATGCTACGGGGTTTAGTCAATGATATTTCGAGAGCAAACAATTAGCAAAGAATTCTAGTGCAAAGAAAATAAGCGATATCGATGAATTATCAAAAATTTGTCCTTGAGGGTCGCTAGAGTCCTCGGGGGGTGGAGATTTCGAAAAATAATAATGCTACGGCGTTCAGTCAATGATATTTCGAGAGCAAACAATTAGCAAAGAATTCTAGTGCAAAGAAAATAAGTGTTATCGATGAATTATGAAAAATTTGTCCTTGAGGGTCGCTAGAGTCCTCGGGGGGTGGAAATTTCGAAAAATAATAATGCTACGGGGTTGAGTCAATGATATTTCGAGAGCAAACAATTGGCAAAGAATTCTAGTGCAAAGAAAAAAAAGCGATATCGATGAATTATCAAAAATTTGTCTTTGAGGGTGGCTAGAGTCCTCGGGGGGTTGAAATTTTGAAAATTAATCATGCTACGGGGTTCAGTCAATGATATTTCGAGAGCAACCAATTAGCAAAGAATTCTAGTGCAAAGAAAATAGGCGATATCGATGAATTATCAAAAATTTGTCCTTGAGGGTCGCTAGAGTCCTCGGGGGGTGGAAATTTCGAAAAATAATAATGCTACGGGGTTCAGTCAATGATATTTCGAGAGCAAACAATTGGCAAAGAATTCTAGTGCAAAGAAAAAAAGCGATATCGATGAATTATCAAAAATTTGTCTTTGAGGGTGGCTAGAGTCCTCGGGGGGTTGAAATTTTGAAAATTAATCATGCTACGGGGTTTAGTCAATGATATTTCGAGAGCAAACAATTAGCAAAGAATTCTAGTGCAAAGAAAATAAGCGATATCGATGAATTATCAAAAATTTGTCCTTGAGGGTCGCTAGAGTCCTCGGGGGGTGGAGATTTCGAAAAATAATAATGCTACGGCGTTCAGTCAATGATATTTCGAGAGCAAACAATTAGCAAAGAATTCTAGTGCAAAGAAAATAAGTGTTATCGATGAATTATCAAAAATTTGTCCTTGAGGGTCGCTAGAGTCCTCGGGGGGTGGAAATTTCGAAAAATAATAATGCTACGGGGTTGAGTCAATGATATTTCGAGAGCAAACAATTGGCAAAGAATTCTAGTGCAAAGAAAAAAAAGCGATATCGATGAATTATCAAAAATTTGTCTTTGAGGGTGGCTAGAGTCCTCGGGGGGTTGAAATTTTGAAAATTAATCATGCTACGGGGTTCAGTCAATGATATTTCGAGAGCAACCAATTGGCAAAGAATTCTAGTGCAAAGAAAAAAAAGCGATATCGATGAATTATCAAAAATTTGTCTTTGAGGGTGGCTAGAGTCCTCGGGGGGTTGAAATTTTGAAAATTAATCATGCTACGGGGTTCAGTCAATGATATTTCGAGAGCAACCAATTAGCAAAGAATTCTAGTGCAAAGAAAATAGGCGATATCGATGAATTATCAAAAATTTGTCCTTGAGGGTCGCTAGAGTCCTCGGGGGGTGGAAATTTCGAAAAATAATAATGCTACGGGGTTCAGTCAATGATATTTCGAGAGCAAACAATTGGCAAAGAATTCTAGTGCAAAGAAAAAAAGCGATATCGATGAATTATCAAAAATTTGTCTTTGAGGGTGGCTAGAGTCCTCGGGGGGTTGAAATTTTGAAAATTAATCATGCTACGGGGTTTAGTCAATGATATTTCGAGAGCAAACAATTAGCAAAGAATTCTAGTGCAAAGAAAATAAGCAATATCGATGAATTATCAAAAATTTGTCTTTGAGGGTGGCTAGAGTCCTCGGGGGGTGGAAATTTCGAAAAATAATAATGCTACGGGGTTCAGTCAATGATATTTCGAGAGCAACCAATTAGCGAAGAATTCTAGTGCAAAGAAAATAAGCAATATCGATGAATTATCAAAAATTTGTCCTTGAGGGTCGCTAGAGTCCTCGGGGGGTGGAAATTTCGAAAAATAATAATGCTACGGGGTTTAGTCAATGATATTTCGAGAGCAAACAATTGGCAAAGAATTCTAGTGCAAAGAAAAAAAAGCGATATCGATGAATTATCAAAAATTTGTCCTTGAGGGTCGCTAGAGTCCTCGGGGGGTGGAAATTTCGAAAAATAATAATGCTACGGGGTTCAGTCAATGATATTTCGAGAGCTAACAATTGGCAAAGAATTCTAGTGCAAAGAAAAAAAGCGATATCGATGAATTATCAAAAATTTTTCTTTGAGGGTGGCTAGAGTCCTCGGGGGGTTGAAATTTTGAAAATTAATCATGCTACGGGGTTCAGTCAATGATATTTCGAGAGCAAACAATTAGCAAAGAATTCTAGTGCAAAGAAAATGAGCAATATCGATGAATTATCAAAAATTTGTCCTTGAGGGTCGCTAGAGTCCTCGGGGGGTGGAAATTTCGAAAAATAATAATGCTACGGGGTTTAGTCAATGATATTTCGAGAGCAAACAATTGGCAAAGAATTCTAGTGCAAAGAAAAAAAAGCGATATCGATGAATTATCAAAAATTTGTCCTTGAGGGTCGCTAGAGTCCTCGGGGGGTGGAAATTTCGAAAAATAATAATGCTACGGGGTTTAGTCAATGATATTTCGAGAGCAAACAATTGGCAAAGAATTCTAGTGCAAAGAAAAAAAAGCGATATCGATGAATTATCAAAAATTTGTCCTTGAGGGTCGCTAGAGTCCTCGGGGGGTGGAAATTTCGAAAAATAATAATGCTACGGGGTTCAGTCAATGATATTTCGAGAGCAAACAATTGGCAAAGAATTCTAGTGCAAAGAAAAAAAGCGATATCGATGAATAATCAAAAATTTTTCTTTGAGGGTGGCTAGAGTCCTCGGGGGGTTGAAATTTTGAAAATTAATCATGCTACGGGGTTCAGTCAATGATATTTCGAGAGCAAACAATTAGCGAAGAATTCTAGTGCAAAGAAAATGAGCAATATCGATGAATTATCAAAAATTTGTCCTTGAGGGTCGCTAGAGTCCTCGGGGGGTGGAAATTTCGAAAAATAATAATGCTACGGGGTTTAGTCAATGATATTTCGAGAGCAAACAATTGGCAAAGAATTCTAGTGCAAAGAAAAAAAAGCGATATCGATGAATTATCAAAAATTTGTCCTTGAGGGTCGCTAGAGTCCTCGGGGGGTGGAAATTTCGGAAAATAATAATGCTACGGGGTTCAGTCAATGATATTTCGAGAGCAAACAATTGGCAAAGAATTCTAGTGCAAAGAAAAAAAGCGATATCGATGAATTATCAAAAATTTTTCTTTGAGGGTGGCTAGAGTCCTCGGGGGGTTGAAATTTTGAAAATTAATCATGCTACGGGGTTCAGTCAATGATATTTCGAGAGCAAACAATTTGCAAAGAATTCTAGTGCAAAGAAAATAAGCGATATCGATGAATTATCAAAAATTTGTCCTTGAGGGTCGCTAGAGTCCTCGGGGGTTGGAGATTTCGAAAAATAATAATGCTACGGCGTTCAGTCAATGATATTTCGAGAGCAAACAATTAGCAAAGAATTCTAGTGCAAAGAAAATAAGCGATATCGATGAATTATCAAAAATTTGTCTGTAAGGGTAGCTCGGGCCGTCGAGGGTGGATATCTCCGTCAATAATTAACTGACGGGGTTTAACCACCGATATTTTGGAAGCAAACAATTGGCAAAAAATGCAGTACAGTCAGATCGTACGATTTTGCCTTGCTAGTTAGTGCTCTGCTAGCGTTATTATAACGCTAGCAGTCTTTTTCAAAATCGATTTTTTCAAAAACCGGACGAGCAAAGAAATTTTCATTTTAGCAAACAATTAGCAAACAATGAGCAAAAAAAGCTTATTTATAGTAACTATTGGATTTTCGATTGTGCTCTGCTGCCGTCACGCGGGTCTATTTTTCGCGGAGATATACACTACCGCCAGAAAGTATTAGACTTTGGAGGATACTCGTTCCGGCAAATATGAAGCTACCGTTTTTTCACGAAAATTATTCGAAAGCTTATTGAATTCTGTATTGATTAGGCCCTCGTCGAATAAAATCAGACCGCTGTATTCCGAATTATCACGCGAGGGAAACAAACAAAACCGTGCAGTTTTTTTACAGAATTTCATACATCTTTGACTCTTGGCTGAAGCTAACAACATTTTTGGAAAATGTCGGTCCTTTCCTAATGAACCTCCGAGTATGAGCTGTCGATCCATCGAAAAAAAATTGAAGAATATTAGCGGGTTCCTGAAATATGAATTTATTCCTATGAGGGTGCAGAATCCACATGACGCCGGTCAGTCGCATGATTCTAGCCGATTCGAGGATTGCGACTAACGTTTCTCTTGTCACCAGAGCTGAAAGGCGAATGAAAACTTGTGTAACAACCATTAATTACAACTTTAAGTCGAATAGTAGTATCCAACGCAAGCCCCCCATTTGCCTTTCGGCCCTGGTGACGGAAGCACAGCACCCTGTGAGACCCTCGAATCTGCTCGAATCGGCCAACGGACTGTCATGTAGATTATGCACGTGCATCGAAATAAATTGATATTTCAGAAATCCGTTGAAATTCCAATTATTTTTCGACGAATCGACAGTTGATGGCTCAAAGGTCCTTTTTGCAAAGTGCCGGAATTTGAAAAAAAAATTTCTTAGCTCTAGCTGAGAGTCAAAGTTTATGTATGAAATTCTGTGAAAATCGGATTTTATTCTACTCTCTGACGTGATAATCCGAAATGCAGTATTCCAAATGTACTCAACAAAGACTCATTAAACGCAGAATGGAATAAGCTTTCCAACGGTTTTTGTGGAAAATCGGTAGCTTTATCTTCGACGGAGGTACCGTCTTCCAACGAAGCGACTGGTTTTTAACAGGACGCGCGATAAGTGATCTGATAAATTCTGACGGCAGTTCAGATGCCCGAAATTTCGACTAATTTTGACTATTTTCAGGTACTTTTTAAATTGTTTTGATGAATAGTAATTTAGTACGGAATATTAATGATGAATTGAACAGAACTAAACTAATAAAAAATTACTAATTTAAAAAAAACGAGTAGCTGCTTACCTGACGGTTGAAGATCAGAGACGTCTAATGCACTAACGGGTCAAACCAACTGAACACGGTCGACATTAAATTGTAATTCCACTGTTTTTGTTGCCATCGCGCCTGTTTCGCGAATATTTCGGCTTAGTCGCTCATCAGTGGCAAAAAAACAATGGAATGACGTGTACAATAAATGAAGGTGAAGCTGGCAGACGTTGCTGGCAGACGCCGAGCGCTAGCGAACGTGCGGTATTGGATGGGACTGCCCAAGTAAAAAAATTATACATAAATTATGTATAGACTATATATATTTATATATAGATTAAATATATTTTTGGGCAATTTTGGGCAAAAATATAAAACAACACTATAATAAGCAAGCCGAAATCCGCTCCTTAGCTTCATATAAAACTACCTGTTTATACTACAAAATTTGTCGTAAAAAATTAATTTCTTTTAAATGCGTTTCCAATGGTAGTTCCATACAAAAATTGTTAATTCATATTGTTTTGCGAACTATTCTATACATATGTTTTAAACATATGTAATCTTTCCGATAAAGATAGGCCGACTGAGGCAGTTAAAGAAAAATCTGAAAAAAATATGGAAATTAGTTTTTCATATTTTCAAACCATATGGAGGGTGGAGAAATGAATTTTTTTTAAGGACCACCCTAATATACAGTCTATGGAATAATTATATTTGAAAAATTCAACAGTATTTTCTATTTATTGATCATTAATAAATATTCCACATCTTCGTTCACTTCTCTTTAACGTCTGTGTTAACTTTTATTTAACGTATTTCAATTTATTTCAATTGAATTCACAATGAATTTTTCGTTTAAACGCGATGCGTCTCTTTTCTCCATGAGTTTGCAACGCATGCTTTGCATAATCAGTTGGTTCGCAACATGTGGCCATCCCTGTTTTTCCGCCGTAGATTGGACGTACTCTGGAAATCAGACGCAAAAAATTAAATAGATAATTGAATAGATGAATCAGTCAATACCAGGTTATGATATTGATCGTAACGAATAAATTCTAATATTGAGAGTATCGAATAAGTACTCACCGGTCAAAGCTGTTACGGCCTCTGGATGGAGACCCGGTCGAGTTGCCTCGGTGCCATTTCCACCATGCCTTTTTGATTTTTGCCCGCACAAAGTACAGCTCTGCAGGGCTTCGACTGTAAAAATAGCTTCCATCAGCTTTCTTGCCATTTGCTTTTGGCCTTTGGCCGTCCGGTTGATCATTTTCAATGATGACGCTGCGATATAAATATTCGAACCCGGCACGAGCTCTACAATCTATGAAAACGAATTAGTAGTGTTAGTGTAAATTAACGATTCGCAGAACAATAACCAATACAATAGATGAATTGAATAACAACAGCAAATGGTTCGTCCTACCTTGTTTTCAACAGCCGTCGTATGCTGCAACGTCCAAACTAACGAGTCGTCTTGCGATCCTCGGCATCGCTCATATATAGGATACTTTCTGACGACGGTATCGGACGGGGTGAAGTTCTTTCGATCGGTAACGAATTTTCATCTTGCCCCGAAGTTGACGCTAAACCGCAATTCACATCGTCGCTTCCAAGTTCGACGATCAATCGTGGTGATGTCGACGATGCTTGTTGCACGCTCGTTCCCATATCTACATATTTCGCTTTGTCAACCGTCGTTTCTTGATACATGAATAAAAGAGAAAGTCATCGTCATAGAATGGCTTCAATAATAGATTTCGACATTATATTCGCAATAGTGCACATAATTATTAGTCCTCATAACGAAGTTGGATGGAAAAGTTGCACTTCACGATACCTTTTTCCGATGCTGTGTCGCAATCCGTCTCCACGTGCGACATACCATTGATACAATTTAGCGCCTCGATGAGGGCTTCCTGAAGTCTCCTTAAAACGTCCCGGCTTACGCTCACGTCTCCGTTCCGTTGCTCTTTTCTATGTTCCGTGATTGGAACATCTTCGACCCGAAAAACGCTTTCATCGATAGACGCCTCCTGCTCTCCTCGTAAATTTAGGACCTCAAATATTGTCTGCGCCATATCGACGTTCGATTTTTTCTTCAACGCCAGCTGTTTCAAAGTTTGAATAGAAATTTGTTGAAAACTCGCTACTATTTTGATGCATCGATGCAACCGATCGCTATTCGCGTATCAAAAAGATTGACCTTAAATTATACGTACCAAATTTAATTTGCTATGCGTTTCTTGATTTATGGCTCGTCGTGATTTGTTATTGGCATTGTCCAATACGTCGCAATCGTTTGGATTGTTTCTTTTTTTTTGTTTCTCTTTGGGCTCTAATCTTTTATCATCCTTCTCTGTCCGATCAATTTTCTTACGTTTTTTCGTACCGACTTCTATTCTATCGTACTTTTCATTATTTCTCTCCGTTTTTTTTTCGTCGTGTTTATTTCGATTATTTTTATCCTCGACAATTTCCCTTGGCCTATCTTCTTTTCTTAAATATCCTTTCCTCTTCTTGTCCTTATCCTTCTTTATTTCTGCTTCGATTTCTCTAATCATTCTTTTTTTCGTCAGCTGAAGCATGGCTTCCTTGGCTGCATGAAATGAGGTATTATACTTATTATACTTACTATGGAGTGCCATAGTCTTGGCGTGCTTTCAAGGATGTATGACACGTATGTAAGAAAAAAAAACAAGAAAATTCAGAAGTTTTCACAGCCAAGCTATCATCATAAGCTTTCATCATCCCGAAAAAACTCGAAAATTTCTAAACGATTTACTTTTTCGTTTAAAAGTTATAGTTGTTTGAAATTTAACATGTGTTCTTATGGGAAATGGAAAATATGGACGATAAACGCATATAACTAACATTAAAAAAATTCTGCAAAAAAATCCAGTGTGTGGAGTACAGATTGATAAATGTCCACAGAAAAATACAGACCGATTGACCTTTAAAATTTAATTTTCAATATTTAATATTCAACCTTCAAAATACTTCTGTTTTTATCTCGATACGACTATTTTTTATGAAATTACAGCGATTCAAAAATCACTCAAAAAATTGGTCGATATTTCTGCTTCCATAGTTTTTTGGACGGGTGAAAAAATTATATAAGAACGAAAAGACAATAAAATATTACTTGATGCCTGGATGATTTTTCCGTAATATGTTTTTTGCTCCGGATCGTCGTTTTCCGGCCAAGTAAATGAAACTCGTTGCTTGCCTTTCAATTCTACGCTTCCTCCATCGTCGATAGAATCGTGGTGAACAATGCATAAAGATTGATCGTCGCACTGAATTAAATACTGCAATGAATGTATTTTTGACATGTTGATTTCATGCACTTTCTGGTCGAAGTCAGTCTCTTCCAAGCAATCGAAACAAATAACAAACCCTTCGATCGCTCGATAAAGATTGAACGATCGAGCATGCGCTGAAATATAGATACGCTATACATATATACATATAGATACATATAGATCGATCGATGCAGTTATTGATCGCAGCACTCCCCTAGCAACGCGCCACGATCCGCGGGTAGTGGCACATACATAACATATGTGGCATATACATAAACTATGTATAGTTTATGTATAGTTTATATATAGTCTATGCATAGTTTATATATGCTCAAAACCATATGCAAACTATACATAGTCTATACATAATTTATGTATAATTTTTTTACTTGGGTGTCCCGTGTACGGCGCTGCCGTAAAACGCTCGACGCACGGCACTCAAACGTAAAATTTCGTTAAAAAATTAATTATTAGAAAAACAGTTTCCCAGCTCGACAAGGGGTACTGTAGGATAGTCCTAAATATGTATAGAATGTTAACATAGGCTCCAAGAATCTCGGTGGGATACGTGCTAATGTTTATCCGAAAAAGTAAAAAAAATTATAATTGAGATAGATTTTTTTCCGGTACGATCTAAGTTCTGCAACGGAAAAAACTCATTACCACTCGATTTTTCTATGTATAGAGATTTTTCACAAAAATTATGAATACTGCCAGAGGCCGCCGGACATTGTTTAAACGAGTTATAAACAATGCCGCTCACGCGCCGCGTAAAGGTAGCTTGAATAATTTTTTTTGGTACGATCTAAATTCTACAACGGAAAAAACTCATTGCCACTCGATTGTTCTATGGATAGAGATTATTGATCCTCCCATTGACTTTTAGCAAAAGCACCAATTTCAATCACTCGGATCACAATGAAAAAAAAAATTGCAGCGATTCCCTCCCTGGAAGCTTTCTTTAGGATACTTTAAGGTTGAAGGAAAACCAAATTCATCCTTAGTCTATCCATTATTTGCGAAGTAATCCCAAGTAAAGTTAATAGTCATAAAAATGCAATTTTTCACGTATTTTTAAATCAGGTGTCTCGCAGCAAAACAAATCGTTTTTATTAAAAAACAATGAAATCCTCTTACAGCGAATAATTTGAAGTCTCCAAAACCATACTTGGATTTTCTGTACGATCATTAGTACCCGAGTTATGAGTCATCAGAGTGAAAAAAGTATTTTTTTTTGCTTTGACAGCTCGTAACTCGACAACAAGGCATCGCACAGAACGCTTAGACCACTTAAATTAGAGAGAAAGAATCAACCTGGAAGAGCATCTTCATGGATCCATTCAGAAAAAATCCCTAAGGCCCGTGGGCTTTTCGAAAGGAAAGCAAAAATGGAATGAAAAATTTTACATCAGGCATTTTATGGCTACTCCGAAATAACGAATGGTAAAAATATTTAAACTCAGGATCTTATGACTAAAAACATGAAGCTTCAATTTGCTGTCTTGATCATTGTTCTACGACTATTTTTTGCTGAGTTACAGCCTTCTGAAAAACACCAATAAATTCGCGATATTTTTCATATCCTTTTACTTTTTGTTTTAGTGTATAAAGAAATGTTAATCGTGCAAAGGAAAGTTATTTGATGAATATCAAGTGAAAATACAATGACCATTTAAACCTTCCGGTAAACATTTACTTAATATTACAAAAATAATCTGCAAGTTTAAACTTGCAAATCGCTTTCTCTGAATCGTAAGTAGTCAACAAAGATTCCTCTTCCACGAGAAAGCCAAAAATCTTGCGGGTTTTAACTTGCAAATTGCAATTTTCACCTTGCAGCTTCTTCAATCTTCAGTTTTCCCATAGAGGGATCTTTATTCTCTATTTTACTTTCAGAGGGAGCTAAAATCAGCGGAGAATTATCATTTTTCAAATCTAAATCAATAAAATAAATGGTGAATAGAGGATTAATGAAAATAAACCAAGGATGATGAATTGAAACCAATAATCAAGTAGCGTGTTGGGATAGTGTTCCGTAGCCCGAAAAAAAAAATGATTTTTAAATTTTACAGAAAACTATTTTGGCTACAGTGTTCGTTATTATAATTTTAGTTGAATGTTCTAATGGAAAGCTTCATTCTGAATAAATTTCGGATTTTTTGCATCGATAATTTAGAAATTATCGTGTTCCAATTTTTTTAAAATCATAATATTGCGAAAAAACGATGAAACTCGATAAACCAATGCTCAAACTAAAGATCAAGGATGTGACCTTTCATGAAGGAAGATATCCAATACAAATTCCCAAAAATAGCGACGGTTAGAATGTTTACCCAAGCCAGAAAGAACTCCATCTTGCAAGCGTAAAAAATGTATGTTTTTGGAAATTTCATCCCCTGTAACTCGGGAAGGGATGATCGTAGACGTCTCAAAATTGGTTGCCAGCTACTCATTGTATGGACGAACAGACCCCGCAAATATTTGCGTAAGGGAATACAATTAGGACAGATATCTAATACTGCCTCATCCGAGTTATGAGTCATAAAATTGAAAAAGATCCTTCGAGCTCCAACATCTCGTAGCTCGACAACGAATTACTGTACAGAACGCTCGAAACACTTTGATTAAAGAGAAAGAATCAATCTAGCAAAACGTTGGGATGGATTCACTCAGAACAAATCACTCAACCCCGTGGACCTTTCGAAAAATGAGCAAAAGTTTAAGAAAATTTTACTCTTTTTCTCTCTGCTAGTCTCACATGTTAGACGGCTGTAGCTCAGCGAAAAAATGTCGGAGAGCAATAATGGAGGGACAGGATTGAACCTTCATGTTTCTAAATTCAAGATCCTGAGTTCAAATATTATTACCATCGGCCATATCTGAGAAGGCGTGAGAAGCCTGAGGTAAATTTTTTATTTTTATTTTTGCCTTTTTTTCAAAGGTCCATGAGCGTGAGAAATTTTATCGAAGTGAATCCATCCCAATGTTCCTCTAGATTCATTTTTTTCTTTTTGAGTTGAGTAGTTCAAGCGGGGTGTACAATGATTTGTTGTCACGTTATGTGATGTCAAGGCAAAAAAGATTTTTTTTACATCGATGGTTCATAACTCGGGTACTAATCATCGTTCCGAAAATTCAAGGGTAGTTCTGAAAACTATCGAGTTGACTCTGTAATAACCTGACCAAAAAAGGTAAAAAAAACTTCACTTGCATTGTGATCACCTTACAAATAATGAATAGACTGAAGACGAAGGAAATGTATTCGGACGTTTCTTTTTTCAAAAATACATTTTTGAGCTTTCATTCAACCGTTGGTTCATCGAGTTTCAATGTTTTTTCGCCAAGTTTGGATTTTTTTTATTTGAAACGTGATTCCTGATAAAGAATTTTTTTCTAGTTGGAAGCCCATTCCTGATAGAGGAATCTTATCTGATCTGTTCAATCTGATTCAAGGAAACATTTTAACACGGGCTATTCTTCGAGATATTGTATTGAAGTATTTTTTTCTTGGAAGGTATATTCTTCAGATTTTATTTGAGCTTTGTTTTATCTAGTTTCATTATTTTTTCGCAAAGTTATGCATTTTTATGTGCTGGCACTCGATTCCTCATGAAGAGGGGGTTCGATCTGACTCGGGAAAAATTTTCAACTCAATTTTCGAGAAGCTGTATTCGATAATTTTTTTTATGGAAGGTACATCCTTGATTTTCAGTTTGATCATTGGTTCATCAAGTTTCATTGTTTTTTCGCAAAGTAATGATTTTTTTCATCTGAAGCCAATTTCTGATAAAGGAATGTGATCTGAACTGTTCGATGTGACTAAAGAAAAACTTTCAACATTAAACATTTTTTGAGATATTGCACTGGGACATTTTTTTCTTAAGAGTTACATTCTTGAGCTTTAATTCAAGCGTTCGATCGTCGGATTTTATCGTTTTTTCACAAAGTCATGAATTTTCGTGAGTTGGAACTCGATTCCTTTCGAAAAAGGGGTTCCATTTGACTCGGGGAAAAATTTTGTAAAAATCGGGGAAAAAACCGTAGGCAATTTGGGTCGAATGTTATAATTGAAAGTTATAATTTTTGTTGAATGTTCCAATTAAAAGCTACATTCTGGAAGTTTTTCATTTTTTTTTTGCATTGATGGTTTAGAATTGAAAGGGGGGTGGGGGTCGGGGGGAAGACACTCCGATAACGACTTAGACTAGACGAGATAGGAAAGTTAAAATGAAAAAAGGTCCAGGAACCTTCAAAATTGAATTTCAGAAGACCTGTTTAAAGACTCCTTACTTGATGGCGCGAGCGAAAACAAAATTTCGAGTTTATTTTTCAATCGGCTGGAGGGGGGCAAATAATTTTTTTTTTTTAATTCTCTCATTTCTGTTTTTGGTTCATCCATCTACGTTTCTGTACTAAATTCCATCTCAATCGGTAAATCGATAAATTTTAATTCGATTGTTTTTTTTCCTGCATTCATCGCGCCCATCGAGCAAACAGTAGATAAACGATAGTATGACGTTCGTTGAAAGTTTGGCGCGAATCTCTGAGCTCACGCTTCCGGCTTGGTCTCTCCTCATTGGTTCGCTTAGAATGTACTTATCTCGGACACTACTGATCGTTCCGAAATTTCGCAAATAGACTTTCGTCTTGGAATTTAACGAGGAATACGCCAGTACCCACCAAGTACGCCTATTTTGGGACACCCTGTATATATATTGTGATCTGCGACTAGTTGGGTGGGGGTAAAGGGGAGAGTGGATGAGGGACGAAAAAAAGAGAGGACAAAAAAAAATAAGAAGAAAACCCAAGTAATGAAGAATAAATCGGTATTTAATAAATGGGAATGGATTCCGCAGAAGTGATGTCTGCCTCGCTCCGAGGTTCGATCAGATGGTATCGATAAAAAAAATGGTGACAAAAATTCAGAGTAATGACATAAGAGAAAATTAATAAATGCAAAAAAAAGAGTAGAATAAAAAAAAAATACAGTGCTCGTGTGAAAGAAACAAAAGAATAAATAGCGCACCGCCAGCCCTGTACGTCAGGGTTCTCGCACGAAAATCTTAAAAGAACGAAAAATAAACTAAAATCCAATAATATCGAAAAGCAAAAAAAAAGAAAGAAATCGCGCGAAGTCGGCCTCCGATAATCGAGGAACCAATCGAAAATAAAGTGAAATCAAACGTGAGTGAAGTAAAAGAAAATAAATAAATTAAATAAATGACGCGAAGTCAGCCCTATGGTCGAGGGTTCTTATACAAAAAAAAATCGGAACTAAAGAAAAGATTTCAGCCGCGCTTAAAATGAAATAACGTGATGACGCAAAAAAAAAGAATAAACCGCGCCGTAAGATCGACCCTTGCTGGGCTAATAGGCGGGAGTAGGGGAGGGGAAGAGAGGGGGAGTGAGGTATAGACGGGACAGCTGGCCGGTTGCAATTATTGTTTCAAGCGAAAAGAAAATAAAAATGACAAAAAAAAGAAAGAACTACAATTTACTGAAGCTATTTTTATTGAGCGCCAGTCACTTTATCGGCAGTGACACCGCAATTAATTATTCGGAAACGAGAATTTCCCAGAAGGATGACTCGAACAAAAAGAAAATATAGAACTCGGCTAACCGGTGGCGAACATGGACGGATCAGGAGGGGTGGGAACACTAGACGTCGGCTCTTATCGGTAAGACCTCGACACACAAAAAAAACGAATTTGCGAGTGAAATTATTCTCACTCTACAATGATGATTTTACAAACGCGAATTTACTGACTGCTAGTAAACTATCACCGCCACTCACTCGCGCAAACGAAGCAAAGACGACGGCGATCCAAATACGTATGATGGCCACGGCACGCACGCCGGTAAATAATGGCGGGCGCCCACACGTGGCGTCTCGCTTACTGCGTACAAATGCCGGTGTATAAGAAAAATAAATATAGTAATTATCCAAATTTCTGGGGCAATCGGGGAGAATTGAGGGGATAGGAGGGAGGGAAATTCAACGGGTACTCACTCGTTCGTAATCTGCACCACCGTGCTCCGCAATCGATCGTGTCAACGGCACTCGTGATCTACGCTACGCTAATCCTCGGCTCTCCGACGTCGACGCTCACAGGTAAGGACAAAGGCGCCGATGCTATGATCACAATGCTCTCACAATGCACACAATGCACAATGCTTGGTGCCGAAACGACGAGATAACGTTCAGATAGTAATAAAGAAAAACGAATCGTGGCTCGCTCAGTTGGACCGCTCAGACACACACCGCTCTCGGGTAACGCTCGGCTCGAAGTGAAGAAAAAATGGCCGTCGTCTTCGTCTTCTTCATCGATCGTGAGATCGATCGTGATTGGTGTCGAAGAGGCGGTGTCATTGGCGGATCCCGATGGCAGGGCCTTCCGCTGCTGCTTCCGATTGGTCGGGCGCTGGTGGTTTGCGAGATGCCCGAGTGTATGCGGTGGAGACTCGGCTTGATGATGGTTTGGTGGAATACTAGGGGAATTACGAGGAGGGATTAAGTGTGAGGGATGGGTGTTCTAGCCCGTCGCGGGATTGGAAAAATACTAGGGAATTTACGAGGAGTGATTAGCTCTGAGTGATAGATGTTCTATTCCGTCGCGGGATTGGAGGAATACTGGGGAAGATCGTGGGAATAGTGGCTTCTGATTGGCCGTGGCTCGTGGTTGTCCGAACTCGTTTCCATGTAAGCTCACCGGTGCGCGGCTAGTGACTCTAGCTTGCACTAGTCCTGATCGATAATTGTGGCGATTGCTGCGGTTGAGTGGCGCTAGTCCCCGGTCGATACGTCGATAATTACAGTCGTCTAGCCGTCGGGTGGCGCCTCGCGTGCAGTAATCGATAATCTGCGGGCCCCGTTGCGCGACGATTATGTCAGCGGTTCGGTGGATGTGGGGTGAGTCGCTGCGGTGATGCGTTGCCATGGAGACGGGTGACGGTGTCGTTGCTCTGGATGTTTTGGTTATCGGTGACGAGTGTAAATGCGAGTTTATCGGTATGAGGAACGTTTGATGGGGTGAAGGAAAATTGGTAATGATAAATTTAATTACTAGTAGTGCGCCGGTAAAAGTGTTATAATATTCGTCTCGGTGTGGTGAGTGGCGGCCTTCGAGCCGGGCTGGGGGAAAATTGTGACCGCCACGTCACAACTCCCCCCCCCCCCACTTGCCGAAGGTTCGTCTCTGGACGACCTGAGCACATTCGTTCCGGGACTTGGGGGGGGGGGGGGGTAGTGGGGAAGGATTGGGATGGGCTGCGTGACACATCACGCGGGTTTGTCGGGGGAGGTAATAATTGAATTCTTAATACCGGTCTTATGTCGATTTTAACAAAACAAGTATATGTTTATTTTTTTCTCTTTCAACTATTATGAAAGGATAACAAAAATAAAATGAAAAATATCTCTTATAATTACTAGGAACAGTTTAATCTATGTACGTCTTTTACTCCTTCGCCCTTCACAAATATGGCCCCGGTCCTTGCCGGAAACCTCGCAGTACTCAGGTACTCCCCCGGGCTGGGTAATTCATCCAGGCCCAAAATAAAGAGATAAAACGAGATAACAGCAAAAAAAAACGAAACGAATGGGTAGTATTACGTGCGGGGGAACGAGTGAACGGGAGTCGGGGTGGAATGAGGCGAAACGAAGGAGTTATCGGTCATGTCCGGTGCCGTAGCCGGGTAACGTGGGTTGGGAAATTCTTCCAACCCCAAATAAACAAAACAACAAAAAGAATCGAAGGGCTAGCGACTGCACGACTGGGGAAAACAGCCAAAACGAAAACAAAAAAAAAACAACAAAATAAGAATCGGTCCTGTACCGGGAGAGGATATATAAAAAAAGGGAAGCTCGGACGGGCTACGAAGGTCTACTCGTAGCGCCGGCGGAATCGGTGCGGGCATCGTTCCGCGTAATGGTGAGGTTCTCCGCAGTTCCAGCATCGATACAGCACTGGGTGGGGTACTGGAGCCTGTCGGAGGGGAGGCAGGTTGGGGATCAAGGGTGGGGGATGCGGGGTAAGGCAGCGGTGCATTGAGTCGGGGGAAGGTTCGGTGGGGTGGGTAGTTTTAGGGACATCAGGGAGGGGATTCTGGGAGTCTGAGGTCGTGGAGGGGGCTGCGGGAATCGGAAGAATTGGCTGGCTTCGTAGGACCTCGGGGGCGGGGGGTATTTGAGGTGGTCGGGGAACTGGTAGCGGGGAGCGCAGGGAATGGCAGAGGTGCTGGCGGTACATGGGATAGTCGGTGGGAAGGGTGTGGGTCGGGTCTTCTGGGATTGTGCCGGGAGAGGAGCTGGACGTGTTGGTAGGGTGGCGACGATCTCGCCTGCGGTGAGGTCTTCATCGGTAGTGTCGCTGACGTCGCTTAGGGTGACGTTGTTAACCCCGCTTAAAATTTCGTCGTCGACGTCGCCGAAGACTTCATCCACGATGTCGCCGATCTCCTCGTCGTCGATGCCATCAAGGGCGTCCCCGTCGTCGTCGTCGGACGCTTTGTCGCAGGTCTCGTCGAGTGTCCTCTCACTCGTCTCTGGTTCGGTGGCGGATGGTATACCGAGGTCCTCCAGGACCCACGGGGAGTGCTGGTGGGCGAAGCTTACGATCTCGTCGATGTGTTCCGGCGAGAGGCCTGTCCGGGGGGGGTTCGACATTGGTCGAAGGGGGCCGTACCCCAGTTCGCTCAACCGGGCTCGTTGGGTTCGCAACCCTCCCCGGCCTGGTTGGATCGTTCTCCAGGGGAGTCGAGTTCGTTCCGCCATTCTGAAACGGGGGATTATCGGTGAGAGCCGTTCGCGGATTTCCTGCGGGGTCAGATGGGTCTGGCGAACTCGTTCCTGTCGGGTCATACGGTTGTCGGTAGGGAACTAGGTCTTTGACGTGTATTTTTGGGTATTTGTTTCTTAACGGGTCGTGAATCTCGTAGATTACGGGGGATATTTACTTAGTGATCGTGTAAGGTCCGCGGTACGTGGGGGCTAATTTTGCGGCATAGTTCTGGGTGGCTGAGGATAAAACTCGGTTCTTCCGACGTACCAAGTCTCCGATTTGAAATTCGCGATCCGTCCTTCCGCGATTGTAATAATGCGCTTGTTTTCTCGCGGCGTTTGACAAATTTTTGCGAACCCAGTCGTGAATAAGCGGTAGTCGTTTCATACGGTCGTTCCAGACTGCGGGGTCAGTTCTGTTCTCCGCGGGTGGAGGTGGAAGTTCGTTGAGAATGCTTTTCGCGGGTCTAGGGTTTCGTCCGAAATTAAGGAATGCTGGGGTCATATGGGTAGAGCTCTGCACTGCCGTGTTAAGGGCGAAGCATAGCTCGGGAAGATGTACGTCCCAGTTCTGATGATCGTCACCTACGTACGAAATTATCACTGTCTTGAGGGTTCGATTTGCGCGTTCAACGGGATTGGCTTGAGCGTGATAGGGAGGGATAGTGGTCTGTCGAATTCCGTACTGTCCGAGGTGCGTCGTCATGTGTTTATTGACGAACTCAGTGCCATTGTCGGTGAGTAAATAGCGTGGGCAACCCCGACGGTTTTACACCAGCGTTTCCAATGCCGTGACAATGGTTGGTCCGGTCGCCGTTCTGAGGGGTTTGGCTTCAATGAATTTGGTGAAAAGGTCCTGGAAAACTACTATGTATCGGTTTCGGTTTTTGCTGGGGGGGAAAGGACCCATGACGTCGGCAGCCACCACTGTCCATGGACCTTCGGTGGTTCTCTCACGCATCAATCCTGCAGGAGCTCCCTGCTCAATTTTGCTGAGCTGACAAACGCGGCATCCGCGTACGAAGCGTTCTACGTCTTGAAAGATGCCAGGCCACGCGAAGTCTTGCGTGACACGATGGTAGGTCTTGTCGATCCCCGAATGACCAGCTTGGGGGTGATCGTGGGCGTCCTGCATGGCGCGTAGTCGGGAGTCTTGGGGTAGGACCAGTTTCCAGGAGTTTAGGTCTACTAGGGCGGGATCTACGACGGGGTGTGGGCGATGGTGATATAAGCGATCGTCCTCGATTCTCCAATCGGGGTACTTGGACGGGAACTCGCGTACGTTCCTCATCTGTTCGAGGTACCAAGGATCCACCGATTCTCCGATAGCGGCTAGTGCTTCCCCTGTTCCCTCGAACATCCTCGAGAGGGCGTCAGGAACTACGTTCAGAGCGCCTTTTCGGTGGATTATCTCCATGTCCAGGTCCTGCATCACCAGTGCCCATCGCGCCAGTTTACCGGTTGGGTCTCTCAGATTCCGCAACCAGCGCAGGCTGCTGTGGTCAGTAATGACTTTGAAAGAAGTACCCTCGATGTATTGGCGCAGCTTCTTTGCAGCCCATAGCACCGCGAGGCACTCTCTCTCAGTCACGCTGTATCTCCGTTGGGCGGGGGAAAGGACCTTACTGCAAAAAATTATAGGGTGCTCTTCGCCTTCGGATTCTTGGGTTAAGACCGCTCCGATCGCGTGGTCGCTCGCGTCGGTGTGGATGGTAAAGGGTTTTGTGAAATCGGGACGGGCCAGTACGGGAGTGGTGACAAGAGCTTGTTTCAGGGTGTTGGGTTGTGGTGTGAATAATAGAATTATCGTGGGATATGTATATATATAGATGATTTATTATAGAGGCTTACAGCAGCGAGAAAATAAAAGGTAAATATGCGTACGCTCTCGGTGAGCCCCACGCTACGACTGACTTATCGAGAATAACGAAAATATCCGTAATACGTATTCCTAAATCGGGTAACGCCTATCTTGCCGTCTCATCGACACATATACTCATACAATGTACGACGTATTTCTCAACACAGGGTTTCAAAGACTTTGGATTGTTCGTCACCCCAATGCCACGGCACGCCTTTGCCGAGCAGGTGAACAAGGGGGATCTTATGTTCGGAGATATCTCCGATAAAGCGAGCATACCAGCCCACCATACCGAGGAATCTCCGAAGTTGTTTGAGGTTTTTGGGAGCGGGGTACTGGAGGATGGGAGCGACTTTATCCGGGTCAGTTTCCAATCCGTTTCGAGCAATGATGTATCCCAGATATTTCATTTCCGAACAGAAGAAGGAACTCTTTTCTCGGTTAATTTCGAGATTCGCGTGGGAAAGGGCAGTCAATACCAGTTGCAAATATTTGAAATGGTCCTCTTCGGTCTCGGTTGCGATTATCACGTCGTCGAGATATGCGAAGACGTGGGGTTCCCACTCGGGACGTATCAGTCGGTCCATTAGACGCTAAAAGGTTGCGGGGGCATTGGTCAAGCCAAAGGGCATACGGGTAAATTGGAACAAGCCCCTTCCGGGTACTGCGAAAGCGGTGATTGGCCTACTCGAGGCTTCGAGGGGTACTTGGAAATAAGCCTGGCTCAAATCCAACTTGGAGATATGATGCGCTTGTCGGAGTCCGTCTAATATTCGGTCCAAGTTGGGTAGTGGGTAAGCGTCTTTTCGAGTTACTTTGTTAACGTCGCGGTAGTCGATACAAAATCTGTGCTTTCCGTTGGGTTTAGGAACAATGACGGGGTTGATCAGCCAGCCACTGCTGGAGGGTTCTATTACTCGTTCCTTGAGCATTCTGTCAACCTCTGCCTGTGCGATGCGCAACAGGTACGGGGATATCGTTCTGGGTCTCTGTCGAATGGGAGGGTGTTCGCCAACGTCAATGGTATGCTGTAGGAGGGGAGTGTGGCTAAGGATTCCAGTACTGTTAGGCTTTACCAATTTGTCCAAGAGGGAATTGAGTCGGCTGGTGGTGATCGGGGAGACTTCGACCAGTCCAGCGGCTTCAGGTTCGTCTTCGGGTTTGTCTTCGGGATTTGCGGGGATGGGGGCGGTTGCTATGAAGGGTCGGGGAGTGCTACCGGGGATGCACCATGTGCCGGCACCGTAGTCGATCGATAGACCAAATAATCAACAAAAATCGATTCCCAGTAAGCCGTCGTAGCTTAGAGGGGCTACGTGTACCATGAGAGATTTGGTGGTTCCCGCCATCGTGAGATCCAACGTGATCTCACCGACTACTGGGACGATGGCATTGCTTGCCACTCGGATACCACCCGAACAGGGGGTGATTGTGTCTCCGAGGATCTCCACCATTGTATTACCTAAGTACGATCGGTTGGAGCCTGGGTCAACGAGAGCGTGGATGGTTCGTCCATTGATTGTCATTCGTAAATAATGTCGGTCATCTTCTCCTTGGGCGTCCACTAAGTCGAAAGCGGGTGCTGCTTCGGGCTTTTGACTAGGTCGGATAGTGGTTCCGGGGGAGGCACCGTTTACTGGCCCCCCCCTGTGGGGTTTCCCTCCCGACTGCGTCGGCAACGGGGGCAGGAGAGGGTGTCGATCCCTGCTACACCGCAGAGTCGACAAAACGTGCCGAAGGGTTGGGGACACTCACGGTACACATGTCCCTGCTGCTTGCAGTTAAAACAGCGCACCGTGGTGGAACGGATAATTGGGAGTCGTCTGGGAGAAAAGTCTGGGGGCATCAACGGGGGTGGGGATAGAGAAGTACGTTGGGGAGGGAGAGGGATGGGTCTTGGGGCTGGCGGGGGTGTTTCAGGAGGGGATATTCCAGCTACTGCATTGGCGGGAGTACGGGAAGGTGGGATATTGTTGGTAGGTTTCGGGGCTTGGCTGAGTGCAGCTGTATTTTTGGTAGAGGATTTTGGTTGAGGCATGTATGCGGGGGGGGGGGGGGGTACTGGTCGAGGGAGGGGTGAGTGATGTGGGGATTGATGAGCGAAAGTCGCAGTGGGGATTTGAGGAAGCGGCGGGAAATCAGTTGGTGAGATCTGTGAGGCGTCAGGTGGGAATAAAGATTCGTCGGGATCGTCCATGGGGAGAGGGTCTTGGTATGGTCCGATGGATTGACCGGTGGGTAAGGGATCCCCCGTCGCTAAGCGCGAGCACGTGCTGCGGATCGTATCGTCGAATTCGGGCGCTAATTGTGCTGCGGTGAGACAAAACGGTGTCTCGTCCCGACGCTCGTCCTCGTCAGGGAACCATGCCACACTAATTTGTGGATAAAGTCGGCGGATTTTGTACTGCCAATAGCGGTTGATGACGTCTTCCAGGGTACCTCTCGTGCTTAGCCCGGCATGATCGCAGAGGCGGAATATTTCTCTACTGTCGGGTAGGCTGGTCAGTTGTCTTTTGATCGTGTTAATTGCGGTATTTAACGCGGCGCGATTGGTAGTATCAGTCCGAGGTGGGTGAGTGGGATGGGGACTTGAAGTTTCGGTCTGTACTTGGGGAGTGGTCACGGTCGTGGTTGTTGTCACCGTTGTGGTGCAAGCAACGTCCGCGGTGGTGGTTGTAACCACTGGCGGGGGAGGGGGGATAGTGTCGTCCGATGGATCCATCGTGACTGACAGTATTGTTAATTAATGAGATAAGTGCGTAATTAGCGAGGACTAACGCGTGGGATCAGATTTCGCGGGAATAAAATCGTATCGGGATAAGATACGCCAAATTCGAGTTGTTTGAGCGATGTAGGGTCCAGGGGGTGGAGAAGAGAATGGGTAGTAGTCATGCAAAAGTGAGTGAATCGACGGGCAACTCGTAGGAATTTCGAGCTGTCACGTACGGGGAATGATGCGTGTAATACGTGGGTAAAGACAGGTTATACAGTGATCAAAGGGTAATGGTAATATGACATGTAAATAATACCGGTTATATGACAAGCAATTAATACAAGTGATGACAATGTACAAGGGGAATAGTATGAATTATAGAGTGACCTGAAAGAACACGCAATATTTTCCGGAGTCTCCGCTGCCAATCGAGAAGTAGTGTGAGTGGCGGCGAATCCCAATCTGAACTAAATTCCTAACTTTCGAGAGTGTGATCGTAAGAGATAAAAATTTAAAAAAAATTGATAATTAAATGTGTCGAGGTGAGCACTTACAAAAAAAATGAATAAACCGAAGTAATTCATTTACCAGGCCCCACGTTGGGCGCCATTTGTGATCTGCGACTAGTTGGGTGGGGGTAAAGGGGAGAGTGGATGAGGGACAAAAAAAAAGAGAGGACAAAAGAAAATAAGAAGAAAACCCAAGTAATGAAGAATAAATCGGTATTTAATAAATGGGAATGGATTCCGCAGAAGTGATGTCTGCCTCGCTCCGAGGTTCCATCAGATGGTATCGATAAAAAAAATGGTGACAAAAATTCAGAGTAATGACATAAGAGAAAATTAATAAATGCAAAAAAGAGAGTAGAATATAAAAAAATACAGTGCTCGTGTGAAAGAAACAAAAGAATAAATAGCGCACCGCCAGCCCTGTACGTCAGGGTTCTCGCACGAAAATCTTAAAAGAACAAAAAATAAACTAAAATCCAATAATATCGAAACGCAAAAAAAAAGAAAGAAATCGCGCGAAGTCGGCCTCCGATAATCGAGGAAATAATCGAAAATAAAGTGAAATCAAACGTGAGTGAAGTAAAAGAAAATAAATAAATTAAATAAATGACGCGAAGTCAGCCCTATGGTCGAGGGTTCTTATACAAAAAAAAAATCGGAACTAAAGAAAAGATTTCAGACGCGCTTAAAATGAAATAACGTGATGACGCAAAAAAAAAGAATAAACCGCGCCGTAAGATCGACCCTTGCTGGGCTAATAGGCGGGAGTAGGGGAGGGGAAGAGAGGGGGAGTGAGGTATAGACGGGACAGCTGGCCGGTTGCAATTATTGTTTCAAGCGAAAAGAAAATAAAAATGACAAAAAAAAGAAAGAACTACAATTTACTGAAGCTATTTTTATTGGGCGCCAGTCACTTTGTCGGCAGTGACACCGCAATTAATTATTCGGAAACGAGAATTTCCCAGAAGGATGACTCGAACAAAAAGAAAATATAGAACTCGGCTAACCGGTGGCGAACATGGACGGATCAGGAGGGGTGGGAACACTAGACGTCGGCTCTTATCGGTAAGACCTCGACACACGAAAAAAACGAATTTGCGAGTGAAATTATTCTCACTCTACAATGATGATTTTACAAACGCGAATTTACTGACTGCTAGTAAACTATCACCGCCACTCACTCGCGCAAACGAAGAAAAGACGACGGCGATTCTTCACGCCGAAGCGTTCACACACACATAAGCTAGTAATAGTACGAAACAAACGGGAATCAGAAAGCAATGATTGGTGTACTAGTGCCCATGCCCCACTCCCGCGTCTTCCGAGACTCATCCGTGGCCGGCTCCCGAATTCTTACCGAGCAGTTATCCATGGACACCCGAGAGCGATTATACCGAATTGTTCGTTATGAAATAAAATCACGCAAACGGTCACAGCATTGTTTCACGTGTTATCATTATTGCACCCAGTCCCGAGAGATTCGATCCATCTTCGCCCACGAGTATCTCGTGGTAAAAAATAAAAGAAAAGGAAAAATTACGTCATATTGTTCATGAGGCGAAGGCGTGAACAATTTTATGGTCCTTCGAGCCGGATATCTCGGGTAAGACCGCGAATCAACATCACAGTAGTGCGTGAAACAATGAAACACGTTCTCGAATCGCCGTCAAACAATTACGGTAGTTCGTGGATACGAATAGAGTCGAAGAGTTCCGGCATAAATTCCGGAAATTCTCCGAGAAATCAAAGTCCGGATCGAGCGCGTGAAAAAATTCCACGTGGTACCGCCATTACGCTCGCGCAATTCTCTACCGACGCGTCTATCGAAAGAAAGTGCCGTGTACTACAGCGTTACTTATCGACCTGTGCGCAGGCATTCCATACGATCTTTCGCGCATCGTACGATAGTTGCGTCTTCGCGAAAGAGTTTGGCGCGTGCCGTCCTTCGTCGAACGGTGAGAGAAATAAAGTGTGTTCGAAGTTACTCGTAACTGGCCGTGACTATTATTTCGAGTCAACACCTCAGGTGTAAATAAAACGTCGACTTACGACGTCGACAAAGATACGAGGAATTATAAATTCAGTGCGATCACAGTACGTCGAATTCGAGAAATTTCGTTTGCGACAACTAAATGTGATATCGATATAGATACTCCGCCGTGGTTGAAACCCGGCGTGAAAGAATAATAAACGAGTCCGATATTGTTCTTCGCGAGTGAGTAAATTCGTCAGTTCGGTGCTCGATAAATTCAACTCCGACCGGGATAACTCGACTTTACCAGATCATAAGCAGTAAACAACCTATTTTTGAGTAGCTATCGTGATTGTAAACTAAAAAGACACTAGCCTGCTCTAATTTCGCGAACATCACTTAACAGTGTGACTTCCGGCGTCCGTGAACCAAATCCTGGATTTCGACGAAGTTGCCAGTGATAGTTCGTGCGCTTATTATTTACTATTTATCTCGATGGTGCTCCATGGATCGGATGTAAACAAAACCTCTGGGATATAGTAATAAATCAATAAATTAAATAACATTAAAATTCTGGAAAAAAAAACCGCTCGCGCCTTCGCATCGCGAATTAGCGATTCAGAATAGAGTTTTCGAAATCGTTATGCCTCTGGATCGCGAGTTAATGATGTACTAAGTTATTTAAACGTTACATCATCGAACAGAACGTGACCAGCTGCATTCTCAAAAAATTCTGAAACCACTCGCGCCATCGTTTCGCGAGTTGACAATTTAGAATCGACATTTAAAAAATCGTTCGCGCCTTCGCATCGCGAGTTAACGATTTAATCAACCAAGTCAGCGTCAAGACCATCTCACAAACGTTTAAATCGAACCCCCTCAGCGGTTATCATCGTGGAACCCAACCTATTGGGTCCGCGAAATAAATCGAAAATTAAAAACAGTCCTCACCACGGTACCCACGCAGTCGGGACCGTGCGCTATCTAAGATGGCTGGATTGGACGAGCTGGTTTTCCAGTTTGATCAAACGGTGGACGAGATGAATCGCCTTCTTGTTAACCTGAAAAAAGTCGGACGGAAGAATTTTACGGTGCAGACGCTACAGTCACGACAACAAGTTCTCCGAGAAACGTGGAATGACTGCAGAGCCCTCAAGTTGCAGATTCATCACGCTGCCGATGCGGCTCAACGAAAAAACCATGCGTTCTTCAAAGAAGACCAATTCCTCAGCGCCGAAACAATCTATTGGGACGTAAGCGATTATATTACTAATGCCTTAAGCGAGAAAAAACCTGATGTTAATGCAAACTCGACGGCAATCGGTAGTGGTATTCTTTCGGACGGGACCCACCCGTATTCAACACCCTTACCTCGTATAGAATTGCCGAAATTCAATGGAACATACACAGAATGGATCTCCTTCAGAGACCTGTTCGAATCCCTCGTAATTAATAATGAATCAATTGGTAATGTTCAAAAACTTCATTATTTGAAGATTAGCGTAACGGGTGAGGCGAATTCTCTTTTGAAGGGTATCACGATTGCTGACGCGAATTTTACCACTGCATGGGATACGCTTAAAGATAGATATGACAACTCGCGTCATATAATTGATTCGCATCTCACTAAACTGTTCGACATTAATGTAATCGCCACAGAGAGCGTGCGTGATCTCAAACGCTTACGAGATCAAACCCACGAAGCACTTACAGCTCTCGGGAACCTGAATCGACCAGTGGATACGTGGGATGATATTATCGTATTTACAACCGTTCGAAAACTTGACCCGGTGTCTCGACGCGAATGGGAAATGCGTATAGGTGACCAGACCACATATCCAAAATATAAAGAAATTCGCAATTTTCTCGAATATAGAGTCCGCGCTTTAGAATCAATTGCCCCTCCGTCGACGAAACGGTTCAACAGGCCGAAAGGTGATGGAACCTCAACACCAATTAAAACCCACGTATCCACTAGTTCGAAATATTGCGAGTGTGATGAGTATCATCCAATCTATCGATGCGATCAATTTAGAGCGAAGCCGGTCGACCAACGCATAAAAATCGTTCGCGAAAATAACCTATGCCCAAACTGCCTGACCGCTGGGCATAAGGTGCAACAGTGCCTCAGGAAATACGTCTGTCATCACTGTAAGCAAAAACATAATACATTATTACACAATTCTATTCCACAAAAAGCCGGAAAAAATGGAAAGTTGACATTTCCTCCCACTGGCTCGTCATCAAAGAATAAACCTTCTGAATCATCGATACTTCCAGAAACGATTCAAAATACGAGCACGGCTGCTACCGTGAGTCAACACGTTACTGCACGCCTCGATGCGCTTCACGCAATTAAAAATCAAATCTCTCCTGCTACAGTGATGCTCGCTACTGCTCGAGTACTGGTTGCATCCTCACAAGGTCGAACAGCAAAATTACGAGCCCTGCTGGATCAGGGTTCTCAATCATCGTTTATAACGGAATCTGCCGTACAAACCCTCCGAATCCCTCGCATCAAAATCCGCGCTCCAGTCTCCGGCATAGGTGGTACAAACGTCGGCATTGGCAAGGCGATCGTCCACCTAACATTAAATTCATGCACTGGTAACGACACATCGGTCCATTGCACCGCAATAGTATTTGAAAAATTAACCTCCTACATGCCACAACGATCGCTCTGTTTATCGTCGTGGGGGCATCTAGAAGGCATTGAAATGGCTGACCCTGATCCCAGCAGTGGCGAGCCAATTCAATTAATTTTAGGAGCTGATGTTTACGCCGAGATTCTTCGCGAGGGGTTGAAGCGAGGACCTGCAGGGTCTCCGATCGCTCAGCAAACAACACTAGGTTGGATACTGTCAGGTCCAACCACCGAAGGAATTGTAGAACAAAAAACAATGAAATTAAATGCACATCTCGCGCTCGATACTTCAAATCTTGTAACCGAGCTACGACGCTTCTGGGAGCTTGAGGAAATTCCGGTCTGCTCCCCTCTTACTAAAGAGGAGCTTACTTGTGAAGCTCATTTTGCTGCGACCCATAAAAGATTGGCGGAAGGACGGTATTGTGTGCGACTCCCGTTTAAAGAATCGCTCCCCTTAAAAATTGGGTCTTCGAATCACATCGCCGAAAATTGGCTCGTTAGGTTAGAACGAAAATTTACTCGCGACGCCGAATTATTCACGTCATACTCCGAGTTCATGCAAGAGTATATCCGTCTAAAACATATGGTTCCTACGCAATTTAATTCTCCCGATTCCACCCCTGCGGTGTACCTGCCACACCATCCAGTCATAAAGGACAGCAGTACAACGCGCCTTCGTGTAGTTTTTAATGCATCAAGCAAAACATCAAACGGTTCATCATTAAATGACCATTTAATGGTTGGCCCGAAACTCCAATCCGATTTACCGACCACGATCCTACGGTGGCGTCGACACAAATACGCAATCACTGCCGATATTACAAAAATGTATCGTCAAATTTTGGTCGATCCGGAAGACACTCGGTACCAGCAGATTCTCTGGCGAAAATCTCCTGATTCCCCGATCACCCCGTATAAACTCTTGACTGTGACCTATGGCACTGCTTCGGCGCCATACTTAGCTATGCGCGTGCTAAAACAATTAGCTGATGACGAAGGAGTCAATTTTCCGAACGCCGCAGCTCTGGTGCGCGATAACTTTTACGTGGACGACGTATTATTTGGAGCCAACGACGAATTAACTGCTACTTCATTACGTCACGAACTGGAGCAGTTGCTTGATCGTGGAGGGTTCCACCTGCGAAAATGGATGGCGAGCCACGCGTCCCTGTTAACTGAAATTCCGGTCTCAGACCAAGAAACAACAAAAATACGATCGTTCGACTCGTCAAAAGCGATAAAAATTCTTGGTGTCGGATGGGTACCGAGCTCCGACTCGTTTTGCTTCAACGCAACAACTCCTCAGCGTTTAAAAAATACGAAGCGCTCGGTACTGTCGATAACATCCCAATTGTTCGACCCTTTAGGCTGGCTCTCTCCAGTGGTGGTAACTGCAAAAATTATTATGCAAGAACTCTGGATCGCGTCCCTCGACTGGGACGAAGAGCTGCCTACTGAACTCGCCGAGAAGTGGGACGACTATTGCTCACGAATTCCTCAGCTTCAGGCAATCGCGATTCCACGGTGGAACCATATCGAGCACACGGAATCGAATCTCGAACTCCACGGGTTTGCCGATGCGTCTACACGAGCATACGCCGCGGTAGTTTATTTACGCGTCTCAACTTCGATAAATCAAATTAAAATTACTCTGTTAACCGCGAAATCAAAAGTAGCCCCTATAAAAACGGTGAGTGTACCGCGATTGGAGTTATGCGCTGCGGTATTGCTCGCAAAACTCATTGAATTCGTTAAAACTTCGATGAAACTCAACAACTGCACCGTGTACGCATGGACTGATTCATCAGTCGTCCTTGCATGGCTACGGCAGCACCCGTCAGAGTGGCCTACGTTCGTGGCAAACCGTGTAGCCACAATACAACATCGACTGCCCAATGTCGCATGGAGACACGTACCAACAGCTGAAAACCCTGCTGATTGTGCGTCGCGTGGACTAACTGCTACGGATCTCGTCACACACTCACTGTGGTGGCAAGGGCCAGCATGGCTGAAAAAGGATCACGAAAGTTGGCCACGCGTCCAAGTACCTATATCGAAGCAGTCCGGCATCGAAGTTTCCAGCTTAACTCAAGCCCATGCAGCAACAATTGGGCCCTCAAGGTGGACCTTATACGACGACATCTCGTCATGGAAAAAATTCCTACGCGTCACGGCATATTGCATTCGTTTCACCGCGCGATGTCGTAAACGTAGTACTGCCACCACACTCACGTTAACAGGCTCCGAAATTCGTGACGCAAAAACTTATTGGATAACAACCATTCAAAATGAAGCCTTTCCGAACGAGATCAAAGCATTGCAACAAAAGCAGTCTGTACCCCGGAACTCTGTGCTACGCAATCTCAACCCGTTCCTAGACGAAGACCATATTCTACGCGTAGGTGGTCGTCTCGAACGATCGTCGATATCGTTCGAAGAAAAGCACCCAGCAATTCTACCGAAACATCGAATAAGTATGCTCATCGCTCAAGATGCACACCTGCGGTGCCTCCACGGAGGACCACAGCTTACGATAAGCATCTTACGACAAAACTATTGGATTTTGGGTCACCGGCCCTTTATACGCAACTTAATCCACAAGTGCATTCCATGCGTTCGTCAACGCGCATTGGTGCCAACTCAACTGATGGGGAATCTCCCCGCTGCCCGGGTAACACAAGCTCGAGCCTTTCTGCACTCCGGACTTGATTACGCCGGTCCGTTCTTGGTTCGAACCAGTAAAGGGCGCGGACAAAAATCACACAAGGCCTATCTAGCTCTTTTCGTTTGTATGTCCACACGCGCTGTACACCTCGAGCTCGTATCCGACTACTCCTCCGACGCATTTCTCGCTGCATATCGACGATTCACTGGACGCCGGGGGTTACCATCGGATATGTATAGCGACAACGGAACGACGTTTCAAGGAGCTGACAGAGAACTCCAAGCAGCATACAAAGCAGCCACGAATGACACCAACTTCGGAAACCGGCTTGCTAGTGACCAAACCAACTGGCAATTCATCCCGCCTGGAGCGCCTCACTTTGGGGGTCTCTGGGAGGCCGGGGTTAAATGCGCTAAACATCACCTGAAACGTGTCCTCGGAGCTCACACATTAACATATGAGGAATTTAACACCCTCATTGTTCAAATAGAAGCATGCCTAAACTCGCGACCGATCGGACCGAACCTCACCGACCCATGCGAATTCGCAGCATTGACCCCGGGACACTTTTTAATCGGGGCCCCGTTACTTAGCATACCGGAGCCATCCTTATTGTCTCTCAACGAAAATCGACTGTCAAGGTGGCAGCTAATCCAACAAATCTTGGAAAACTTTTGGAAACAGTGGTCATCCGAGTACTTCCATTCCTTACAAGTTCGGACAAAATGGACTAAACAACACGAAGACGTTACGGTGGGTGACCTGGTCCTCATCCGTAACAACAACCTACCACCGTCAAAGTGGATGCTCGGTCGAGTGGTTAAGTGTCATCCAGGATCCGACTCACGTGTTCGCGTCGTCACAATTCGCAGTGCCCAAACAGAATTGAACCGACCGATAACTCAGATCTGTCTCCTGCCAGTTCGGGCTGCTGACCCTGAAACCTCCACGACTCCTGAAAAACCTTGACCGCGATCAAACAAACAAATCAACGAACCCATCGTCAAACTCCTCCTCCGGTTGATTGACACTCCGACGCGTCATTGTACACCAACGTTATGATCTACCTTCAACCGCCAGTGTCCACACTGCGGGCGGTACCTGTACATAGCTGTAAATAAAATAGTTGTTAAGCGTTCTCGGAAAGTACATAGCTGTAAAAAAAAAATAGTTGTTAAGCGTTCTCGGAAAGTACATAGCTGTAAAAAAATAGTTGTTAAGCTCTGGAAAAAAAAAAAAAAAAATCACCTGTAACAACAAAAAAAAAATCACCTGTAATTCGTCCGTACAGCCGAAGCGGGCGGAATGTTCACGCCGAAGCGTTCACACACACATAAGCTAGTAATAGTACGAAACAAACGGGAATCAGAAAGCAATGATTGGTGTACTAGTGCCCATGCCCCACTCCCGCGTCTTCCGAGACTCATCCGTGGCCGGCTCCCGAATTCTTACCGAGCAGTTATCCATGGACACCCGAGAGCGATTATACCGAATTGTTCGTTATGAAATAAAATCACGCAAACGGTCACAGCATTGTTTCACGTGTTATCATTATTGCACCCAGTCCCGAGAGATTCGATCCATCTTCGCCCACGAGTATCTCGTGGTAAAAAATAAAAGAAAAGGAAAAATTACGTCATATTGTTCATGAGGCGAAGGCGTGAACAGCGATCCAAATACGTATGATTTCCACGGCACGCACGCCGGTAAATAATGGCGGGCGCCCACACGTGGCGTCTCGCTTACTGCGTACAAATGCCGGTGTATAAGAAAAATAAATATAGTAATTATCCAAATTTCTGGGGCAATCGGGGAGAATTGAGGGGATAGGAGGGAGGGAAATTCAACGGGTACTCACTCGTTCGTAATCTGCACCACCGTGCTCCGCAATCGATCGTGTCAACGGCACTCGTGATCTACGCTACGCTAATCCTCGGCTCTCCGACGTCGACGCTCACAGGTAAGGACAAAGGCGCCGATGCTATGATCACAATGCTCTCACAATGCACACAATGCACAATGCTTGGTGCCGAAACGACGAGATAACGTTCAGATAGTAATAAAGAAAAACGAATCGTGGCTCGCTCAGTTGGACCGCTCAGACACACACCGCTCTCGGGTAACGCTCGGCTCGAAGTGAAGAAAAAATGGCCGTCGTCTTCGTCTTCTTCATCGATCGTGAGATCGATCGTGATTGGTGTCGAAGAGGCGGTGTCATTGGCGGATCCCGATGGCAGGGCCTTCCGCTGCTGCTTCCGATTGGTCGGGCGCTGGTGGTTTGCGAGATGCCCGAGTGTATGCGGTGGAGACTCGGCTTGATGATGGTTTGGTGGAATACTAGGGGAATTACGAGGAGGGATTAAGTGTGAGGGATGGGTGTTCTAGCCCGTCGCGGGATTGGAAAAATACTAGGGAATTTACGAGGAGTGATTAGCTCTGAGTGATAGATGTTCTATTCCGTCGCGGGATTGGAGGAATACTGGGGAAGATCGTGGGAATAGTGGCTTCTGATTGGCCGTGGCTCGTGGTTGTCCGAACTCGTTTCCATGTAAGCTCACCGGTGCGCGGCTAGTGACTCTAGCTTGCACTAGTCCTGATCGATAATTGTGGCGATTGCTGCGGTTGAGTGGCGCTAGTCCCCGGTCGATACGTCGATAATTACAGTCGTCTAGCCGTCGGGTGGCGCCTCGCGTGCAGTAATCGATAATCTGCGGGCCCCGTTGCGCGACGATTATGTCAGCGGTTCGGTGGATGTGGGGTGAGTCGCTGCGGTGATGCGTTGCCATGGAGACGGGTGACGGTGTCGTTGCTCTGGATGTTTTGGTTATCGGTGACGAGTGTAAATGCGAGTTTATCGGTATGAGGAACGTTTGATGGGGTGAAGGAAAATTGGTAATGATAAATTTAATTACTAGTAGTGCGCCGGTAAAAGTGTTATAATATTCGTCTCGGTGTGGTGAGTGGCGGCCTTCGAGCCGGGCTGGGGGAAAATTGTGACCGCCACGTCACAATATATATATATATATGGGGTATTCCTGGGAATTTCGGCGACTTCGGACAGTTGGGTCGAAATTTTTGCCCCCTAATTTTTTCCATTAATATGTGTTGAAAATAAAGAGACACGTATTTCGGCGTTTTTATTTTGAGCCCGCACTGTTGAAATACGGTCAAATGAAGTTTTTGAAGTATTGACGACATTCGATCATTCAAATCGATATATCTCAGCAACGGTTAGTCATAACTCGAAAAACCACAGGTCTTTTTTTTCGTTTTTGAACGCTCTATACAATGAAAACATTTACGATTATGTTGCACAAATTCAACAATAAGTTATAAACAATTCAAAATTCAAAATGAAATAAAACAAAAAACACACTTTTAATTTTTGAAATGTATTTTTTTTTTAATTCCTTCAACAAAAATGAGAATTTAGCCACCTTGAACTTTTTGGGCCGACGCCTCGTTCGGGAGTTAAACATTTTTTTGTCACAAAAAACCCGTAAATTTACGTATTTTATTCGTAAAAATTTGCATAAATAAAAAGTACCCTTTTATTATTGAAATTGATTTTTCTTTAAATTCCTTGGACAAAAAGAAAAATTTTGAGACCCGGCCCGACTTGGGCCGACGTTTCGTTCGAAAGTTATAGCTTTTTTTGTCATAAAAAACCGGTAAATATACGTATTTTATTAGTAAAAAATTGCATGAAGAAAAAGTACCCTTACTTATTGAAATATATTTTTTTTCAAATTCCTTGAACGAAAACGAAAATTTTGAGACCCGGCCAGACTTGGGCCGACGCTTCGTTCGTAAGTTATAGCTTTTTGTATTAACAACCGGGTAAACATTTACGGGTTTTTTGTGACAAAAAAATCTATAACTCCTGAACGAAGCGTCCGCCCAAAAAGTTCAAGGTGGCTAAATTTTTGTTTTCGTTCAAGAAATTAAAAAAAAAATACATTTCAAAAATTAAGAGTGCGTTTTTCGTTTTTTTTCATTTTTAATTTCGAATTGTTTATATGTTGGAATAATCATCCATACACCTCTATAAGTGTGTGTGTGTGAGCTTAGGCGCTTGGGAGGGGAGCGCGTTGCGACGCTGCCTCCCTGCTCAGCGACGCTCACTTGTTCCCGGGATACGAACTACATCGGATGTATTAATAAAGACTCCATACATATTCTACCTCGTCTTGATTTCATTTCACGTGCGTGAACGCTAACAGGTTATCGGCCCGAGCAAGCTTCCACTGCGCCAAAGTGTTTTTGTAAGGTGATAAATTAAGAATATCGTTATTAGTGGTGAAAGTGGACACTGGGTGAAAGAGGCGATGGGAGATACGGATCGTGACGAGGAGGGAGATATGGATCAAGGAGAGATGGGAGATGTGGAAGATAGGAGTGACTGGGATGTGCCCGAAATAGTGAAAATGATCGATCGTAAGTAGAGAAATAAGTAATAATAAAAGGGAAAAGTGGAAATTGGATTAAACTAAGGAGATGTGGGAAAAAAACAAAGAAAAGGTGAGACGCGGACGGCATAGAGATGCGGGGGGGAAAAAAAACAAAGAAAAGGTGAGACGCGGACGGCATAGAGATGCGGGGGAAAAAAAACAAAGAAAAGGTGAGACGCGGACGGCATAGAGACGCGGGGAAAAAAAACAAAGAGAAGTGAGACGCGGACGGCATAGAGACGCGGGGGGAAAAACAAAGAAAAGAGAGACGCGGACACCATAGAGACGCGGGGGAAGAAGACGCGAGCGTGTGCACGTCCTGGCGCGTAGCGCGTGGCAGGCTCAGACCTGTTGGGACGCTCTCGAGCGCGTCTTGCCCGTAAAAGGAAGTAGTTCGAGAGAGGGAAATCTGGCGTGAGGGGCGGCTTGGGGCTGTGGATGGGGACGCTCGTGAACGTTTCGCCGGCGGGGGACTCGGCGCTCCTGTAGAGTTCCTAGGGAACAAGAGAGTTTGGCCAAACGAAATTGTATGAGTACAGAAACAAATGATAGATAAGGAAAAAAAAATATATATGGACTGGAAGTTTCGAGATTAGGAATGAAGACAAATAGATGCGTGACAATTATGGGAAGAACAGTGTCTAGTACTGTGGGAACTCATAAGGAACGACGAATTGATAGATGTTTGTAGAGCATCGGGCAGAGCCCATTGAGATACCCCGCAAAGGGAAGTGGATAGAAATGAGGACGACGATGAGATGAGAACTCGAGGGTGTTGTTTTAGCCAAGCCTTTCATGTTTGGGGAAGGCTCGAACTACATCCGACCGAAGTCTATCCAACTTTGATGTTCAGTTGTTTAGACTGAGGTCAAGTGTCTGACAAACGATATCTGAAAAATTAAATGAGAGAGATGAGTAGAAAATTAAATAAGAGGGATGAGTGAAAAATTAAATGAGAGAGATGAGTAGAAAAATAAATGAGAGGGATGAGTGAAAAATTAAATGAGAGAGATGAGTAGAAAATTAAATGAGAGGGATGAGTGAAAAATTAAATGAGAGAGATGAGTGGAAAAGTGAATGAACGAGATAAGTTTGTTGCAATGGTTGAATACGAATGTTGACCGGAAAGTTTTTCTAGGCGTATCGCAGTTGGATGGAAAATTGTGGGAAGCGTTACAGTGGAAACTGGACTACGGCAGCTTTGTAATAAAATCAGACACCGACCACACAGACAGTAACGGGGAGGCCGAATCAGCGTCGAGTGATATCACACCGGAGCAAGAAGAATTGTTGTTAAATCAATTTTCAGGAGACAAGGAGGCGACGTTGGAAAAAATTGAGAGTAGTAAGGAAGGAGAAGGAAATGAGAGAGAAACAATTGCGACCCTAGATGCGGGAGACCCGGAAAGCGGACAACAACCTTTGAAAAGAAAGGATGTAGACGACGGAGTAAGAGATGAGAAGACGATGGGAGGTAAAAGAGATGCGAGCTCACAAGCAGGTAAAGACACTCCCTCAATTAAACATCTAGAGATGAGTAAATCAAATGCCAAAACAAATATTAGAGAACTGTTAGAAAATAAAATCAAAGATCTTTCAGGCGATCCGGCATTTAATATAATTTTGTCTGCTATGGAGACCCGGATGATTCAAAGCGATGCATTTGTGAAACAAGTAACAACGGGCCAGACAGATGCGATTGTATTATTAAATAATACTGTTAAGAGTTTGATAGAAAGTATCAATGCCATAAGACATGAACAGAGGGCCAGTCATAGAATAAGAGATACGACGGGCATAGGTGCCACAAGGTATCCGCCTGCAGATTACAAGCCCGGGACGTCTGGAGAGAACGCGGAAAATACACGGAAAGATACAACAAAAAAAGGTAGAAGTGTTAAATACATCAGATAAAACAGGTGGAAAACAAAAATCAGGTACAAAAGAGTTAGAATTTGTGTCCCCAGAAGCTCTAGCTGATTTAATTAGAAATGAAGTATTAAATCAATCTTAAATAGAATTGAAAAATAAACAGTTCGCAGAAGAAATGAAAGAGTCAATGAGATCCGAGGTGCAACATATCATTCTAAGATTCTAGGGAAAACTGATCCAAAGGAAATATTAAATATTCTGCAAGAATTAAAGAATAGTGAAATAAATCAAAACTCACTGACAATAAGAACAAAGTTGTTTGAATTAAAGTATATTCCTGGAAAAATCAAGGCTTCCGAGTTTTGGGACAAATTTGAAGAGCTGATTAGGGAATATGAAAATTTATCAGATGATTCTCCTTTGTCGGAGCAGGAAAAAAGAGACGCGTTGTATAAAGCAGTAAAGGATACCGTTCCTAACGTTAAAATGTAGAATTTATGACTAAAAATGAAACTAAAAAGAGCTTAACATGCGAGGAACTAAAAGATTTTATTATTCAGGACGAAGCTGACAGGCAAACGAACCTGTCAAGAGATGCGACGCAACCAAAAGCTTTCTACTCCACCAGAGATGTGAAGATGGAGAGGTGTTATACGTGCGATGATAACGGGCACATAAGCAGAGATTGTCCGCGGATAGAGGCTGGGCTCGAAAAGTGCTATGCTTGCAAGAAATTCCTGGACGATCTGGCAAGCCATATCGAGAAGTGGTGTACAGTGCGAAATACGTAGAACAACGCTGGCCGGAAATCCGGGAGAACCCCGAGAGGAAGAGGCAGGTATGTTCAGAAAGGCACAAACAGATACAGTTTTCCGGGAAATGATGGGAGTAGAGGTGGAAAGAGAAAGGGAGTGTTTGAGATGAGAGGTGGAAAAGCAAAGAGAGGAAAGTCAAACGGCAGAGGTTATGGGTCGGAAAATAGTTTGAGACGCGACAGAGGTAGTTCCAGAGGAACCGGAGGACGAGCTCAAGCAAACGCTGTGATAGTGGATCATGGCATTAAACGTAAAAATTGTTTTAAAGATAAACGTGAATGTTTAGAAGTAACAACAGATAATTATAGAAAAGGATGGAAAGTTGCGAAGGAAGATAATAAATCCTCACTTGTGAAGTTTCTGGCAGACTCAGCTGCCACAGAACATTTGACAAATTCAAAGTTAATTTTCAAAAATTATAAAGTAGGAAATCACGGAACAATTAAATGTGCAAATAAGAATAGCGACGCGGACTTAGAAACGGAGGGAGAGGGTTCGATTCAAATAAAGACAAGTCAACTAATGACACACGAAGTTTGCAATGTAATATGCGCTCGGGCTCTCTCGGAAAACTTGTTATCACTTAGGAAGTTCGCGGAAATGGGATTGAGTATATACCTGGACAAAGAAAGGATTAACATTTTCGATCCAAATACCGAAGAACTATTTTTGAGCGGGATTTATAAGAGTCCGTACTGGATAATCGAGTTAAATGTACAAAATGCTAAAAATCAATACGAAAATAAGAAAATAATGGTATATGTAGCCACGGATGGGAATGAAACTAGATACATGACTAGAAGTGTTACGGAAAAGGCAAGGTGTGAAGAGATAGAGGGAAAAGACAATAGTCATATAGAGCCAAAGATAGAAAGGGTTGAGGAAAAAGCACACAGGGAAAATTCAGGGAATGAGAAAACAGGAAAAATGGAAAGTGACGAAATCCTGGAAGAGTCAAATAATAGTAGGAAGGCTCGTGAAAAATCGAGTTTAGAATTTACGGTTCGGGACAGAGAGTTTGAGGATTTGAAAGAATTAGAAGGAGAGGAGAGTCCGGTTTTAGAATTGCCTTTGGATGATAAAAATGAAAAATTTTAGAGAAATAACAATGCTTTGCTGTGGCATGTAAGATTTGGTCATGCCTCTTTATCTTATTTAAAAGCGCTACAGAAACATTTCAGAAACAATAAAGCTCTACAAGAAGCGATTTTTGATAGACAGATACTAGATTGCGAAGTATGCAATATTACAAAGGCAAAAAGGCTTCCGTTCATCATGACTAGAACACGAGCCACGGAATCTTTGCAGATTGTACATTCAGATGTGATGGGGCCGATAAATCCTCCAGCGCATCCGCAGGGTTATCGGTTCATTGTAGTATTCATTGATGATTACTCTAGACTGGCTATGGCCCACCCAATGAATTTTAAAAGTGAGACAGGACATTGTTTAGAAGAATTTATTAGAGCGGCAAGAAATTTATTAGGAAAAGATGCGAAAGTATGCTATTTGAGAACAGATCAGGGAACCGAATACACCGGTGGGTACACGTTAGAAGTGCTGAAAAACTTAGAAGCTGAATCTCAGTTGGCGAGTCCAGATACACCTCAGCATAATGGAGTAGCTGAAAGGTTTAACCAAACAATACAAAATAAAGTAAGGACATATATGTACGATTCTAAGTTGCCGGAAAATATGTGGGATTTAGCATTAGGGGCAGCAGTGTACGCCTATAATCGAACTCCGCACAAATCCAATGAAATGATAACACCGTTGGGAAAATTCGCTCCGAACAAAAGCTTTGATATAAATCAGATGAAGAGATTCGGCTGCATCGCATATGCAAGGGTGCACCGAAAGGTAGGTCCAAAGTTCAGTTTTGTAGCTCAGAGAGTAGTGCTTGTTGGCTACACACTATCAGGATATCAAGTTTTGAAACCAGAATTAGGAAAGTACTATGATAGTAGAGATCTGAAATTTAATGAGAAAAAGGTTTACGGAGATGTGTATAAGAAGGATAGCATTAGAGATTGGCCTTATGAAAATAAAGATCTTGATAGAGAAAAATGGTTTAAGGAATTTGAAATCGAACAAGAAGGAAGTGTAGAAAGGGTGGAAAAACCGGATGGAGTAGGGAAGAGGAAAAGGGGAAAACCGAGGAAGAGAAAACATGGATTAGAAGATGAAGAATTAAGAGTGGAAAAAGGAAAATTGAGATCCGATGAATATTGTAAGGGTAAAGAAGAAATAGGGAACAAAGTTCAAGAAAATAAAGATAAAGAAGAAGTAAGTCAGGATAAGCGAGACAATGAACAGTATGTTTTCCTGGCCAGAATAAATGAAGATCCTATAAACTATGTAGAAGCAATGAATAGTGAGAACAGAAAGAATTGGGAAAAGGCAATCAGAGAGGAACTTGAGTCAATGAAAGAGAATAATGTGTGGGAATTAATAGAAAAGTCAGAACTGTATAAGTGTGGAAATAAACCAAATATACTAGACTCGAGATGGGTATTTAGGAAAAAGATTGATATGAACAAGCAAGAAAGATATAAAGCCAGGCTTGTGATTCGTGGCTTTAGAGACAAAAATACCAATGATCTTAGTGAAACATATGCCCCAGTATCACGATTGCCATTGGTTAGAGCAGTTTTCTCGATTATAAATAAATACAACTTAGAAGTAAATCAGCTAGATGTTAAAACAGCTTTCTTAAATGGAACAATAGAGGAGGATATTTACATGGAGATTCCGGAAGGACAGAACGTAGACAGGAAGACTAGAGAAAGGAAAGTTTACAAGTTAAAGAGAGCACTATATGGGTTGAAAATTAGTCCCAAAAGATGGAATTTGAAGTTCACCGAAGTAGCCGTGCAAATGGGGTTGACAAATAATCCTGAGGAGCCATGTTTATTCATGTGGAGGAAGAACGATAGATTTGTGATCATGCTGCTTTATGTAGACGATATTTTATTGGCAGGGAACGAAAGTGCTAAAATAAACGAAATTAAATGTCATTTAATGGAAAACTTCGAAATGAAAGACATGGGCGAACCTCGAGAATTTTTAGGTATTGAAGTTAAACGCAACAGAGATCAGAAAACCATTGAATTAAGACAAGAAAAATATGTAGAGAAAATGTTGACAAAGTTTGGAATAAGCAATGAGAACATGTATAAACAGTACACTCCTATGGTAACTCGACAGGTAGCAAATAGGGAGAGACGGGAAAGAGAAGAGGATAGTGACGGGAGAAATCTTGAAAACGAAAAGTCAACCGGAAACTTTCCATATCGTGAGGCAGTGGGGAGTTTGCTTTATCTAGCAGGTGCTACACGCCCTAATATAGCCTACGCGACAAACATATTAAGCAGACATCAGTCAAACCCAAGAGATGAGGATTGGGAGATGGTAATTAGGGTGTTTAAATATCTGAAGGGTACAAAGCATTTTGGATTAAGATATCAGGGTAGAGGGAATGATATTCAAGCATATTCAGATGCAAGTTTTGCAGACAGTATAGATTCAAAAACAACATGCGGTTTTGTGATTAGATTATTCGATGACACGATAGCTTGGAGAACTCATAAACAGACATATGTGGCACTCTCGACATGCCAAGCGGAAAATGTATCCATGAGCGAGACGTGTCAAGAGCTGATAGCTTTGAGTAAATCTCTAGAGTTGATATTACGTAAGAATTTCTATCCTATAGAGTTGAGATGCGATAATAGAGCTGCTGAGACTTGCACAAAAATAAATCGCGGAACTAAACTGAAACATATGACGGAAGTAAGAGAACATTATGTAAAGAAGTGTGTTCAGAGAAAGTTTGTTAGAATCACGTGGGTCCCATCAAAAGATCAATTAGCTAACATTTTTACGAAACCTTTGCCGCGCGATTTACACACTAGATTGACCGACTTGATTATAAATGCTCACTAAGAAAGTATGATAATATTAATGTGGAAAATGTTTTACTTCACAGACCCTGAGACGAACTGAGCTTGAGAGACGATAACAGAGAAGTGAATGAGATGGAAAAAAAACCCTGAAACCAAGAACGGAAAAGGAAAAGGAGATGAGAGTATTGATTTATCAGTTTTATTGTTTTTGGGAAAAGAGAAATGTACTTATGTTTTTTAGTTGTTGTTTAATCGAGATGAGAAATGCTACGAAAGAAATGTACCTATGTTTTAGTTTAATTAACAACAAAGATGTTACGATATTATTGAAATAAGAGATGTATTTGGTTAACGAGATTAAAGATTACCGAATTGTAATATCGAGCGCACCTAGCGCTACTCTGCGTGCGCGGCTAGTCGCCTACTCATTCTTTCTATGCGACTCGCGGGCCCGCGTAAGGCCCTAAACGGTTGCCCATCTCGTCATTATACGCCGCGCTAACGAGCCACACGAGCTCCAATTCCTCAGCCCAGTCGCTCGCTATCCTTCTAACGTGCCACACCTGCGGTTCAGATAGTCCGCACAAGTGATAAAAATGTATAACTTCAAATCACCGTCGTTTCGTCGATAAATATCCCCCACGGAGGCATAGCGGTACGTATTTCATGAATGTAATATAATCACGCGATCGTTAAGTCGTGAACGTAACAATAAATGTATGCGCAAATCATATAGGGCGACTGGGCCAGGCCTTGGGCCATGCGTCTTCACGTCGGCCGTATCTCATTGCGGAGCGCGCAATCGAATAGAGGCGGAGGGGTGCGAGTCGCCATGCTACTCAGCCGTCATCTCGTGACTTCGGTCAAACGGGACATATTTGGTCCACGAGAAGCCGGGTTCCGTTGACTTCGGGAGCCTACGGATATTGTTCCCAGCTCATTCGCACCGCGTCATCCTCATCGCTGCCGCCTCATATCATCGTCAGCGGAGAAGACCAGCTAAGTCTGTAATTATAACCTGTGTATTTCTATGTTATGTCTATTCGTAAATATACTTGAGGGCTGCGGCCGCTCCTGCGTCGCGCCGGCTCGCCACCATGCGGTCGCGCGCGATCGCTTCTCGTAAAATCCGATCGCGGTCGGTCGGAGCTGCGGCTCCGGGGTCGAATCCCACATATATATATTGGAATAATTGATTCATTCGTTGTAATGAGAAAGTTCGTGTTTCTCACATAATTCGTGTAATATTTCGTGTAATATTTCGTGTAATATTTCGTGTAATATTTCGTGTAATATTTCGTGCAATATCTCGCGTAATTGACCTCGTATATCATCTATAAAAAATGCTCCTCGTGATACCTCGTGTAACGTGTATAATCTTGGATGATAATCGCTATAAATCGTATGCCTTGCCGTGTGATTTATGTGTCTCGTCGCTGATATTGAAACTTGTATTTGATTGTGGTAAAATTCGTAACCTCGCGAAATCTATTATGTCGAAGTCGTGTATATCGAATGTATGTATGTGTACGTGATTCAGGCCGCAACACTAGCCCTGCCAAAAACCTTCATTGTATCAAAACAAATTCCATGTTTACGTTCCTGGGTAAATAACAGCCCCGCCTAATACGACATAGGGTCGCATTCAATCCCATCGAAAATAAGACGGATCAAAGATAAAATAATGAAATATAAATTCAATTTAAACATATATTCAATCCAATTTTTCACCCATCTTAAATAATAGATTGGAGGGGAAGAAAAATTTATTACAGAATGTTACTTGATGTGTACCAAAGTTTGTGTTTAAACGATGTAACCGTACCCAAGACTGTGTGACAATACTACATAGATAAGAATATAAGATATAGAGACTGTATGTATGGGAGGGAGTGTTGGAATAATCATCCATACACCTCTGTAAGTGTGTGTGTGAGATTGTGCGCTTGGGAGGGGAGCGCGTTGCGACGCTGTCTCCCTGCTCAGCGACGCTCACTCGTTCCCGGGATACGAACTACATCAGATGTATTAATAAAGACTCCATACATATTCTACCTCGTCTTGATTTCATTTCACGTGCGTGAACGCTAACATTATAACTTATTGTTGAATTTGTGCAACACAATCGTAAATGTTTTCATTGTATAGAGCGTTCAAAAACGAAAAAAAAAGACCCGTGGTTTTTCGAGTTATCACCAACCGTTGCTGAGATATATCGATTTGAATGATCAAATGTGGTCAATACTTCAAAAAAATTCATTTGACCGTATTTCAAAAGTGGGGGCTCAAAATGAAAAACGCCGAAATACGTGTCTCTTTATTTTCAACACATATTAATGGAAAAAATTGGGGGGCAAAAATTTTGACCCAACTGTCCGAAGTTGCCGAAATTCCCATATATACACTACCGTCCAAAAGTATGGAAACACTCGCTCCGATGTCGAGCCACACAAAAAGTTCCATCCTTCTCTGGAAAATGACGATATCCCAATTTTCCAAGCGGCGTTTTAAAAAGGACATATGAATCTTCATTTACCTTTTTTGAAAAAATGTTTATGATTTTTCTTTAGCCCGGTACGCACTTTGAAAGTTGGTTGTTTTTTGGCTTTTTTTGGGGGGTTGAAATTTTAGCGCACGACTTGTAGGACATTTTTTTCACTTTTTTTCCAGCTAAAACTTAAGGTGGACAGTAAAAGCTTCACTTTACTTTTTTGAAAAGTTTCATATGATTTTTTTTCGCATAACTGTTGAACTTTTTGCAAAAAATGACGATATTTATAAAATGTTGCCTAATTCTGAAACTGTTGAGTTTTCGTAAAATCACCAAGATGGTAAAAAGATGCATACAATCATTGTGGATGCACCTAATTCTTTTCAGAGTTAATAGAAGAAAAAAAAATTGTTTTCAAGAGGCGACGAAATTTTTTTATATTTTCAAAAATCCGTTCTCTTACCTGTTCTACACGGTTTTTTCATCGAAAAAACCGCCTTTCGCTCGGATCACAGCTTTAACCAGTCGTGGCATCCGTTCGATCAATTTATCCATGTGACTCTGCTCCAAGGTGGCCCAAGCTTCTCTCAGTTTTTCCCACAAATCGCTAAAAGATGTGGGACAAGTTTTCCGTATTTTTCGATCCAGCTCGTTCCACAGGAGCTTGATCGGATTTAAATCTGGCGATTGGGGTGGCCACACCATGTTGACAATGACGTTTTTGGCTTCTTTATTGTTCAGGTATCCTCGGCAGAGGTGAGAGCTATGCTTCGGATCGTTATCTTGCTGCATAACGAAGCCACGGCCGATCGTTTTTAAACCCGATGGAATCGCGTGCCGGATAAGAATTTGCTTATATTGTTCTTTCTTCATTATCCCTTCGATTTTCATCAAATCTCCGGTTCCATGGCCAGAAAAACACCTCCACAACATAACGGAACCACCTCCGTGTTTAACGGTGGGCACCAAGCACTGGGGTGCCATTTTTTCCTCGGTACTCGTTCGAACAAAAGTTCTTCGACGTGATCCAAAAATTAAAAATTTGGATTCGTCCGTCCACAAAACGTTTCGCCACTGTTCAATCGTCCAACCTCGATGTTCGAGGGCCCACCGAAACCTTTTTTTTTATTGGCAGGACGCAGCAAGGGTTTTTTCACCGCAACGCAGCCTCTTAAGCCAGCATTAAGCAAACGACGCTTCACTGTTGTGACGGAAACTTGATTTTCGTGCGATTTATTGAACGAAGCTTGGATTTCAGCCGCTGTTAATCATCGATTTTTTTGCTGGTCATCACAATCTGTCGATCGTCACTTTTTGTTGTTTTCCGGGGCCGACCCGAGCGATTACGATTCACGTTTTTACCGCTCACTTCAATGTCTTCCAATGTGTCTTTCAATGGTCGTGTGCACTCCTTTGACCGAAATTTTTAATTCTCGTGCAATTTTCCGGTACGAAATACCCTGTTTATACAAAGCAATTACAGCTCCACGCTTATCGAGATCGATTTCTTTTTTTCGTGCCATTTTTGAACGAAACAGATAATAAAATATTCGCGAAAGTCGATAAATTTTTTTCACGCATTCACGTTCGAAACGTCAACACAACTGAATAACTCTATCGACCATGTTCTTTGTCGTCCTACAAAAATGTAAACCGAAGAGGAGTGGATAGAGACAGCGAGTGTTGCCAAGAAATAGAAAACACATCGTTTGTGTTTACATTTGTTTTGAACGTCGATCTTGGACACGTCGATCATGACATTGTAGGACGACAAAGAACAGTGTCGATGAAGTTTTCCAGTTGTGCTAACGTTTCGAACGTGAATGCGTGAAAAAAATTTATAGATTTTCGCGAATATTTTATTATCTATTTCGTTGAAAAATGTCACGAAAAAAAGAAATCGATCTTGATAAGCGCGGAGCTGTAATTGCTCAGCAGAGTCACATGGATGAATTGATCGAACGGATGCCACGACCGGTTACAGCTGTGATCCGAGCGAGGGGCGGTTTTTACGACGAAAAAACCGTGTAGAACAGGTAAGAGAACGGATTTTTGAAAATATAAAAAAATGTCGTCGCCTCTCGAAAACAATTTATTTTTTCTTCTATTAATTCTGAAAAAAATTAGGTGCATCCACAATGATTGTATGCATCTTTTTACCCTTTTGGTGATTTTACGAAAACTCAACAGTTTCAGAATTAGGCAACATTTTATAAATATAGTCATTTTTTGCAAAAAGTTCAACAGTTATGCGAAAAAAAATCATATGAAAATTAAAAAAAAACTAAATTGAAGTTTTTACTGTCCACCTTAAGTTTCCGCTGGAAAAAAAAGTGAAAAAAATTTCCTACAAGTCGTCCGCTAAAATTACAACCCCCCAAAAAAAGCCAAAAAACGATCAACTTTCAAAGTGCGTACCGGGCTCAAAAAAAATCGTAAAATTTTTTTCAAAAACGGTAAATGAAGATTTATTTGTCCTCTTTAAAACACCGCTTGGAAAATTGGGATATCATTTTTTAGAGAAGGATAGAACTTTTTGTGTGGCTCGACATCGGAGCGAGTGTTTCCATACTTTTGGACGGTAGTGTACGTGCGGCGGACGTGACATATACATATTAGACTGGTTTTTAGGAAAAAAAAATTTCGCGAAACTCTCCACATTTGATGTAGATGCTATAACAAGACTCCTGTCCAAATTCGAGCTCAATCGGACCATTCTTAGAGGTTCCGCCGCGATGAAATCGACTTTGCCTTTGATTAACACGTGAGATAATTATTTTTCCCGTGAAAAGCGCCCCATTCAGCCAATATAAGTATCCGGCCATCGAAACTAAGTGCAATCGATCGTATGACGTTCCCTTGAAATATAAAAAAATAGGTACCGTGATGAATTTTTTTTTATTAACAACAATAATTAAAAACGTAAAAAAATTGTTTTAATCCGAAAGATCGGTCACGTAATGAATTTACAATTTCCAATAGGATAAAATACAAGCAGATAGGTAGAAAAAGTAATGAATGCAACTAATTCACTCATTAATCAATCGTTCTATTAATTAAACAATAACAATTATTCGTTATATAAATATCAATCCAGAACCTTGTCATGAAATTGTGTGGATTTAGGTGCTATAACAAGACTCCTGTCTAAAATTGAGCATAATTGGACCATTCTGAGAGATTCCGCCGCGATGAAATCGATTTCGCCTTTGATTAACACGTGAGATACTTATTTTTCCAGTAAAAAGCGCCGCATTCTGCCAATATAAGTATCCGGTCATCGAAACTAAGTACAATCGATCGTATTACGTTCCCTCCTAATAGAAAAAAATGGGTACAGCGATGACATTTTTTAGAAGTTAATAACAATAATTGAAAACGTGAAAAAATGGGTTTAATTCGAAAGACAGACGTGATGGATTTCGATCGCGGTGGAAACTCTTAGAATGGTCCGATTGAGCTCAAATTTGGACAAGAGGCTTGTTATAGCACCTAAATCCACATAATCTCATGACAAGGTTCTGGATTACAATTTGTTCTGGATTTCTGGATTCGAATATCAATTAAATGTTATTGTTTAATTAATGGGGGAATTAATTATTGTGTGAATTAGTTGCATTCATCACTTTTTTTACTCATCTGCTTCCATTGTATCCCATCGGAAATTAAAAATGCATTACATTGACACTGGCGAAAGACGGGGGGAATGACGCAAGTATCATTTGCCGATCCCGCTGATTTAACGGGAGCGGGGTTTCGTTTTCCGACGTCGAGGAGTCGGTGCAGGTTGCGGTGGAAGGATGATGATGGATCGGACGGTTGGGGTCGGGGGTAGGAAACACGATTTTTCTTTCGGAGTGTGACGAAGCGGGCGAAGGTTACGATCGAGTTCGTTGTCGAGGCTGCGCTTTAGCTCGATGAGCCTTGTTACATCCCGGGGCGGAGGACGCAGCGGGAGCGGACGAGTGGGTTTGGAGAGGGTAGCGGCGATGATTTCCGGGTTGACTCGGGTATGTGCCCGGGGACGAGGTTGGATGACGGCGAAACGAGGCGATGTGGTGGCTGGTAGCACGCTGTGATCTCGGGGCGCTGCGATCGATGACGGACTGGTGGCGTGGTTAGACGCAGGAACGCATGGACGTTCGACGAGAGGCGGACGTTCGACGATAGGCGAACGTTCGACGATTCGATGAGCTTCGCGGTTCGCAGCTCTTCGTTTCAAACGTTGTTCGTAGCACGGTTTGGTATGTTTGCCCATGATTGCAACGAGGGAGATGTGTCGTAGTTGCAGTCGTGGAGGTGATTGACCGGCCTGGTTCGTGGGCTACGGCGTCGAGGTCCGGATGCGGATGGCGTTGAGAAGCCCGCCATGATGGGGGATAATGGAGGTGTCGTCTGCTCTTTTCAATTTCCCAAGGAGAGGGGAAACCCAGAGGAAGGGCGGTGGGTCACCGAATGCTAAAGACGGTGGTTCGACAGCCACAGCTTATTCAGCCAGGGTTACCGTCGTTTAGGATCGGAGACAAACGACGGAGGTTTGATAGCCGTAGCTTATTCAGCCAGGGTTACCGTCGTTTCGGAATCGGAGACGAACGACGGAGGTTGGGTAGCCGTAGCTTATTCAGCCAGGGTTACCGTCGTTTCGGAATCGGAGACGAACGACGGAGGTTGGGTAGCCGTAGCTTATTCAGCCAGGGTTACCGCCGTTCGGAAGTCCTTAAAAGGGCTGATACCGAGTTCGGAAACGAACTGTTTAGAGTTGAACGGTAGCTTTGCAGCCACGTTCGTACGTCGGATAGAGTTCTAAAAAAAAGGGAAAAAAAACGGACGAGGGAGTTCGGAAACGAACTGTTTGTTGGTAGATCGGCTGTAGCGTCGCAGCCCCCGGTCCGTCCGCGATGAAGTCTTGAGAAAGACTGGTACGGTGCTCGGAGACGAGCTGC